>OZ010787.1:257317348-257857348 GCA_963932465.1 Maratus speciosus
ATCGATTTAAGGCCCAGGCCTATTGGACATATTTAGATTGACGGAGGATGTTGGAAGTACAATCGAAATATGTCAGTCGATATGTAATCGTAATCGTTTGAGATGCGTGCGCATCCTGTCCCAACTCTGTAGAACAGTTCAGTTGTAGTTTGGATTCCGTATTTTTTTTGTTTTGTGTTCCGTGCTGTCTTTTGTGTTCTTCGGAATAAACTGTTTTTGTGTTAAAGTAAAACCTGCTGCGGTTATTGAGTAATATTTAAGGTGCACTGTGTTACACTTTGCAATCTAATACTACTTTCTGGATAATAATATACACCCTTTTTCCCTTTTTTTCTACCACTTTTTCTTTTCTTAACTACTCTTTCCCACTGAACCTGTTTATCTTCGGGTGTTACATCTTCATGAGGAGTGATTTCAAAAGGATCATCTATTGAACTCCCATTTTCATCTGGTGAATTTAGCTGTATTGTGAAATCAGTAGTATCCCCATTTGTTGATTTATTAACCTTTGACAGAATGTTTGAATCATCAAATCTTACATGTTTGCAGGGTTAGAAATTAGCGGTCATTAGTCGCCAAATGCAACTAAATTATTGCATTTGACGACTAGACAATTATACCTAGTCGTCAAATTTGACGACTAGACAATTATACCTAGTCGTCAAATTTGACAACTAGCTTTTTCCCACTTTAATTTTTGTTTAAAAAACGCTCTCATTCTTTAGCGCAAGGTTTTTTTTTTTTTTTTTTACATAGTCGTTTTGTCACGTCTGAAATAGCCTGTTTCTTTCTTTGTTATTCTTTTTTTTCCTTCTTTTTCAAACACATGCTACTGTCCATTCTTTTATGGAAAACAGGTGTTCTTCACGTGCGTGCAGTGGGGGTGGGTTTCAATAGGATTTGTCAATCACCTGCTAGCTGACTTGTTTTTAACCAATAACTGATAAAACTGACCAGAGAGGCACCTGTCTCTAAAAAGCTTGCACACTTAGTTCAAAAGCCTGGTTTAAAACTGCTATGCACCTGTCAATCACCTCTAAGCTAATTTGATTTTAACCAATAACTAATAAAACTTACCTTAAAAACCACACCCTTAAAATTATTGCACTACTTGTTTGAAAGCATGGTTTAAAATTGATATTTGAGTTCAGTATAGCTTCTAGATGACACGAGTGTTTAAAAATGGCGAAACGCGATATAACTTCGTTTTTTTCCTTACCATTTCCAAATAAACGTTTAAAAATCGAAAATAAAGAACCGCTAGATTCTAACAATGAGAATTCTAAATTAATTCGCAAAGAAGTCAGCAATTCAACATTCCTAAAATGGAAAAAAGAGCACCCATGGCTCATTCAAGAAGAAAATTTGATGCTATGTACCCTATGTAAAGAATATGCTAAACCGGAAGAGACAAACTTTGTTAATGGATGTCCAGCATTGAGATATGAAACGGTAAGTAATTTCATTCTAAGAATAATTTGTTCTGTTATTATTTTTCTTTTATAAAATAATATTCACTGTCACTCATCTCTCCACTGAGTAAATTGCAAAATCGGGAACTATCAATTACTTGAACCTATTACTTAGCTTTATCGCCGATAATGCGAATTGAAATTAATTTCAAATTTCACTCACAATATTATCTACTTTGCATATTTTTTTTCCTAAGTTGATTATTCAGAAATACTATCAAAATGCGGCATTTTGAACCTAATTTCCGACGTCGCAATTCGGGAAAGTCGAAAAGTGTCGTCATGTGACACGAATCGCGATAAATAATTTATTTCCCAAAAACGAAAAACTCATCAGAACCACCTATCAGAAATAAATTGTTACTTTACGCGATATGTTCGTAAATATTTAAAATAAAATGCCCTAAAAAAATTTTAAATATTTTAAAATAAATAAAAAAATAATTAAATTTGAAAATAATTTCTAAAAGATGTATTTACCAAATATGGAAAACGCTATTCGATTACATTAGTTTCTTGGTAAGAAATCAACTCCCAATTTCATGCATTCTTAAACAAAAACTAATTTAATTTAGAAAGTAACTTTGGATCTTAGAACAGCCGTGCACAAGTAGCCTCATTATAATTTCTTTTTCCCTCTTTAAAGCGAGAGCAACTATTCAAATTCTATTCATATTCAACCTCACATATAAAAAGAACTCTGCAAATGTTTCAGCGGAAAAAAGAAATTATTGCGCTGCAAGCAAACAGAATAAGTATACAAAAGAAAAATAAATGAAAAGCCAGCTCTGCTTGTGCTTTTCCTTACTATTAAAAAAAAAAAAAAAAAGATATCTTCGTTGTTAATGGAGGGATTTTCTTGAAATTTTCAGCAAGTTGCAAACATAGTAAATTACGCAGTGAAACAAATTTTTATTATAATGTAATAAGTTATTAGAAAATTAGAGCCTCTACAAAAATCACTCACTATAGAACAATTCTAAAGAAGAACCAATGCGGTTTGTTTTGTTTACTTAAACACCATGAGGTTGGAAACGTTATCAAAATAAGATGATCTGCTTTGGATGGATAACATTTTGTTATGCAGAAAGAAACTGTGTGGAGATTTTTTTTTTTTTTTTTTCGTATCCTATTTTAAAAACATCCGTTATCTGGTAAGCATGCAGGATAATTGGCAATAGCCATAATTATTAAGGACTGAATTGATGGAAACGGAATTTCGGCGTTCTTTCTCTTTTCGGCCGAAAACAAAAACATTGGAACTTTTTTTAAAGTAATCAGTAATCAATACATACATAATTATTAATTATATGTTTTTATTAAATTTATATAATTATTAATTATACATGCTTATTAAATATTTATAACTATTAATTATAAGTGTGGCCAAAATTGGCTCTGAGTGCCTTAGTCCCAAAATTTTTTATTTTGGGATATAAATAAAAAAATTATAATTCCATATAAAATAAAACGTAATTAATTTATCAACGAATACAGAAATATTTTCTAATTACAAGAATTTTATTTATACTTTTAAAATATTTTGATTTTAGGTATACATACAATTACAATGTAGGTTTATTTTTTATAATACTGTTTGTAAATGATTATATGTTATACTAGAACTTTCTCAAAGAATATTCAAAACAGTTCTGTAGTTTCAAACTAAAAATTCTCTATTTTTTTTTAAGGCTGCAGCTTTTAATGAGCGCGTAAAACAGTTTAGGCAAATATGTGTTGCTTGCTTTATAATTTGCATTCACGTCTGAGTCAGTCATGACTGATAATTATAAACAATGGAATTCATAGCAATAGTCTCATTTCAGCCGTGAGTAAAGTTGAAAATATTCGAAAGAAGATTTGGAATACACAATCTCTGTCGAGTTTTGGTCCGATTTCATTTTCGGCAAAACTTGGATTTTAGGCCGAAAATGAAATGAAAGTTTCGGTCGGTCGATTTCTAATTATTATTGTGTCAGGCTGAATCCATATCAACTCAGGCAGGGGGGTTACCTTCATAGTCTCAGAAGTTTTTGAATTGAACATATGTTAAAATTTAAGAAAAAGTAAGATACTTGTATATTTTCATTTTGCCCAAAAAAATTCCTGGCCGCCAAAGATGACATCCCCGGCATCCTTTCTCATTCGCGATTTTCGATAAAAATTTTAAAGTGCTCTATCTCTAGAACGGTGCAAGATATTTTGTTGCGGTTTATTTTATTTTAAAGATAATATTCTTCTGTTTAAAATGATATACCCAATTTTGAAAAATGTATTCAACTTTTCTTGTGGCAACCTTTTGAAAAAAAAAATTTTTTTTTCAAAAAAAATTTTTTTTTCGAAAATGCCAATCCTAAAAATTTTGATTTTTTTGCTGTTGATCAATACCATTGGGAACTATCTTCACTGTAAAGGAGAACTTCCACTTTTGAGTTTAACAAATTTTAGAAACATTTAAAAAATTCAGAGAATTTTACAGGAACTGTATATATACAGTTCCAGTAAAAGTCTCTGAATTTTTGCTTATTTGTATCATATTTGTAAGGATAAGCCTACTATATATCCTAAACAAGTTAGAAATTGCAATATCAAATGTGGCAAATGAGGTGCGTGCGTACTATAACTAGTTTTATAAATATTCAGATCTTGGTGCAATAAGTTACATTCTTGGGCAAAAAGGGCATGAATACAAAATTTATTATGATTCTACATATTAAATTCAGTAATAAGGAAGTAATATGAATTCATCTTAAAAGGACTTAATCGCCATGGCAACCTAGAATCATTGCCTATCATGGTATATCATTGAATCAATTATGTATTATAGGATTTTTAAATAGAATGAAGAAAACTTTTATTAATGTCTTTTATGTTTTAATTTGATTTTCATAGCATTTGAAGTGATACATACTTTATTTTCAATGCCGAACATAGTAAAACAATCTCAATAACATATATCAACATATATAATTTTTTATTAACATATATAATTTGTATCACAGCAATACAAATTATATTAATACAAGTTAGAGTTCAGACAGATGGGCAGACAAATAGAATCCGTAAAGACTTTCAACTATGTTGGAAATTGTTAAAAACACTTAAATAGGTCGGAATTTGACTTTTAGAAATTTATGTCAATAGACGGAAGCATACTTGAATACTTTCATACAACCCTGTATTTTACCTACTATCTTTATATACATGCCACTATTTAGCTAATATTTAATTAAGATTAAAACATCCTTAAAACCAGTGAAATACACTTCCAGAGATTATCATCCATAGACGGCCATGTTTCTAATTCTTTGCGTGGACCTGTATATCATTTTATCTATATTCTCCAAACATATCTTAGTATACTAAATGTAGTTCAGTGTAAAAATGCATAACTCATTTAAAAATCACCTTTAAGCTACTTTCATTCATACTCAGTAAACCCTTAAGATTTCTTTTGTGTAGCCCTGTATATGATCTACAGCATTTATGCACACAACGTAATATGGAAAAATTTAGTTAAATTTAAAAACTCAAACACAACTTAAAATGCACTTCCAGCAATACCCTTACGATTTTTTTGTGTAGCCCTGTATATGATCTACAGCCTTTATACACACAATGTAATATGGAAATATTTAATTAAACTTAAAAACTCATATTGCAACTAAAAATGCACCTCTAGCAATCATCGCTAATGTACAGTATTTCCAATAAGGTAAAGTATCCGAAATCTTTTGTGTGTCCCTGTAAACACTATGCACTTTCTATGACACAGAAAGTAATTTTTTGTAAACCTCTGCAATAAAGTATGTATCACTTCAAATGCTATAAAAATCAAATTAAAACATAAAAGACATTAATAAAAGTTTTCTTCATTTTATTTAAAAATCCTATAATACATAATTGATTCAATGATATACCATGATAGGCAATGATTCTAGGTTGCCATGGCGATTAAGTCCTTTTAAGATGGATTCATATTACTTCTGTATTACTGAATTTAATATATGGAATTATAGTAAATTTTCTATTCATGCCTTTTTGCCCAAGAGTGTAACACTTATTGCACCAAGATCTGAATATTTATAAAACTAGTTAATACTATGCACGCACCTCATTTGCCACATTTGATATTGCAATTTCTAACTTGTTTAGGATATATAGTAGGCTTATACTTACAAATATGATACAAATAAGCAAAAATTCAGTGACTTTTACTGGAACTGTATGTATACAGTTCCTGTAAAATTCTCTGAATTTTTTAAATGTTTCTAAAATTTGTTAAACTCAAAAGTGGAAGTTCTCGTTTACAGTGAAGATAGTTCCCAATGGTATTGATCAACAGCAAAAAAATCAAAATTTTTAAGATTGGCATTTTCGAAAAAAAAAATTTTTTTTGAAAAAAAATTTTTTTTTTCAAAAGGTTGCCACAAGAAAAATTGAATACATTTTTCAAAATTGGGTATATCATTTTAAACAGAAGAATATTATCTTTAAAATAAAAAAAACCGCAACAAAATATCTTGCACCGTTCTAGAGATAAAGCACTTTAAAATTTTTATCGAAAATGGCGAATTGGAAATGGTGCCCGGGATGCCATCTTTGGCGGCTTGTATCTCGGGCCAGGAATTTTTTTGGGGAAAACCAAAATATACAAGTATCTTATTTTTTATTGAATTTTAACATATGTTCAATTCAAAAACTTCTGAGACTATGAAGGTAAGAATTTTTCTTTGGCTACCTGAATTGACATGGATCATACCGTCAGAACATTCGGCCTAGAATAATATACTACCAAAAAATTGATAATATTTCCAGTAATTGAATAATCAATAGTACAAATTTTATATCCTCATTAGTTTTGGATTAAAATTCTACCAAGAGGAATATATATATATATATATATATATATATTTTAATGTATAATTTAATAAAAGATTTACTTTTTTAGGGGGGAGAGAGGGATAAGTAGCATACTGTAATTTTATTTTGTTTTGCAACATCTCTATGTAGGTGAATAAATAACTTAAAATAAGAAAAATTAAGTCATTTTTAAATTTTTCATCATTTTTACAGCACATAAAAAATATTTAATTAAAAAGTTCTGGCCTTTTTTAAAAAATTAATGAATTTTATTTTGAGTTTGTATTAAAATATTTTTTTTCAGGTAAAAAAGCATAGTATGTCTGCTACGCATTATAATTCTTGCAAAGCAAAATTAGCCAAAGATAATCCATCTAAAGCACCACTGATGTCTGCAGTTAAGAAAATGGATTCCCAATTACTTTCGAATATGGAAAAGCTCTTCAATACAGCATATCTAATTGCTAAAGAGGATTATGCTTTTGATGACTTTCCCAGTTTATGTGCACTCCAACAAAAAAATGGAATAAAGTTTGGCAACACATATGTGAATGATAAAGCAGCTAAACAATTCGTTAAATATATTGCAGAAAGCATGAGATCAGAAATTAAAGAACAGTTTTCTTCAATTGATTTTTTTTTCTATGATGGCTGATGGATCCACTGACAGGGCAACAATATCATCAGAAATAATATATGTTTATTATTTGTATGAAGGAGATGTAAGATGTACTTTTATTGGTTTGAAAGAATGCGAAAATGAATGTGCTTCTGGAATAAAATCCACAATAGAAACTGCTGTACAAGAATTTATACCAGATTGGAAGGAAAAACTGGTTGCAGTCAGTTTTGATGGTGCTAGCGTAAACATGGGACCTGTTTCTGGTATTGTCAAATTAATGGAGGACGACTGTGGAGATTTAGCAACAGTTCACTGTGTAGCACACAGATTAGAGCTAGCTTTAGCTGATGCACTAAAATGTGTGAGGTATGTTACTAATGTTGAAGACACAATTAAAGGAATTTATTCCTTTTACCACAACAGTGCCAAACGTACAAGGGAACTTAAATCGCTCTCCGAAATCCTTGATGAAAAAGTTTTGCGGCCTGTTGGTTTGCATGGCATTCGATGGTTGCAATCACGGCATCGAGCTGTTCAGGTTCTTATTAAGAACTGGCATGCAGTTATAATTCATATGGAACAGGTTGTTGCTGCTGAAAAAGAAAAGACAGAATGTGCAAAATTAAGAGGATATTTAAAAACCTTGAAATGTGAAAGATTTTTGAATTTCCTTCATTTATATGAAGATATTTCTCACATTCTTGCAAGACTTTCTGAAACTTTTCAGCAAAAATTCTTGCTTCTGAGCGATTTTTTTGTAAAGTTTGAATCTAGTAAAGAAAGACTTTCAAAAATGATTTCTGAAGATGCAAAAAGCCTTCAGGAGTTTAAAAATGCACAGAGTTTTCAAGGTACTGAAGTAAAGTATAAAGATACAACACTGTCTCGGAATGATTCGAATTTACGTTTGTTTGAAGAAGACCGGAGAAAGCTTATAACTGAAATAATAGAATCTTTAAATAAACGGTTCTATAATATGACAAATGAAACCATCTTTGCAAATTTAAAAATATTTGACCCATACTCCCTTTATGAATTGAAAGAAGATGATGAGAACAAAGTTAATAATCAATTAGAAGAACTCATAAATAATCTTCCACACAATGTAAGAAAAAACATTAATAAAGATGCATTAATCGAGGAATTCTCTGACTATAAAATGTGGACTAAAGATAAGTTAAATATTCCATGCAAAGCTGCTTGGCAGCGATTAATCGCAGAATCCAAATCTAATACGAGTTTTTATAACATCAGGAAAATTTTGGAATTTGTTATGGTTCTTCCCTTGAGCATTGCTGAATGTGAAAGGGGTTTCAGCCAACTTAATCTTATTAAGACAAACACAAGGAATCGTTTGTCACTGAATTTGATCAATGACATTCTTTTAATAAAACTGTATGGACCAACATTAGATAATTTCAATCCACAAAAAGCCATTAATTTATGGTACTCTGATGTAACACTCGGTCGAGTTAGGAGGCCTGATTTTAAAAATTTAACGAGTTAGGAGGCCTGATTTTAATTCAAGATATTATTTTAATTTTTGTATTCTTTGTTTGTGATTTTTGTATTTTCAACTTTTGTATTCATATAAGCTATATAAAAATAATTAGTTAAACATTTTTCTAGCATCCATATGTTGTAGTTTAATCAAATTTTACTGTTTTATAGAAAACCAGTTTTTACTTTGTTTTAGTGATTAACAATGATAGTGTTTTTAATATATACCCCCTTACCCTTAACACATAAAAATAGGAACAATATTAATGTTAACACGGTTGTGAAAAGAAATGAGAAAATACGATACAACGTAAAATTGCAACCATGAAATGTAGTTTGGTGCCTAGAAAATAAATTGTAGGCGTCATTTGACGCCTTACTTAAAAATCCCAATTTCTAACCCTGCATGTTTGGTTTCAATTACCTCCCTTGTAGACATTTTCCAAATTTGGTAGCCCTTGGTTCTTATTGCATACCCAATTAAAATTCCCTTCTGTGTACTTTCATCTAGTTTGTTCCAGTGTTGTTTGGGAGTATGGTAATATGCGACACTGCCTATTACTTTTAGGTGTCTAACTGAAACTTTTCTATCTGTCCATACATTTAAAGCAGGGTTGGGTTTTTGACATGACAGTGGTAAAAACCGTGTTTTTACCGGTTTATTCCGTCAAAAACCTATCATTTTTTATTTTCCTCCAATTTATAGTGTTAAGTGTAGCGTACAATATATT
This sequence comes from Maratus speciosus, assembly GCA_963932465.1. Taxonomy (NCBI): domain Eukaryota; kingdom Metazoa; phylum Arthropoda; class Arachnida; order Araneae; family Salticidae; genus Maratus; species Maratus speciosus. The sequence continues at coordinate 257,326,537 of OZ010787.1, forward strand.
TGTAGATTGATTTTTCCTTGCTGTTCTTGTTATTATTATTCACAATTACTTTGTTAAATTTATTTAAAAGAAGAGCATTTCCTAAATGAGAAAAATGTAAAAATACAAGAGTAAAAGGAAAAAAACAATATTTGTCATAATCTCCACTAATATAGATTCTACTAAGTGCAATGAACATAATATTAAATGATAATAAAATGTTATTATAATTATTACATAATATTCAATGTACATTTTTAATAAAATACATGAAAATATTTTAGAGATGCAATAATGCTGTTATATGGTGTGACAATAGATGTCAAGCATGGACTGTGGTTATTGAATAAATTTGAATATTTTTAGATATGATAATTTAAAATGCATATCTTATGTATTTTCATAAATGCAATTATGGTAATTTTAATTTTCACTTCAATAAGCAGAATCTTAAAATTTTAAATTAATAACATTTTTATGCAAATCTGTAGGACCTGACTTCAGGTGAAAGCTCTTAGACTTAAAATTTAACACAACAAAACAATATTTAAGAAAAACAGAATAGAATAATAATTTATATATATATATACATTTAAAGTTTTTTTTGTTAACTTTAGTGCAAATATATGTGAAACTTATACACAGACCATTCCAGTACCTACATTTATACATATAAATTTATACCTGAATAGTCATGAAATATTTTTAACCCCTTGGGGACGAGTGTCACATATACACTCGTGATTATTTTTACCAGTTATTTTTTATTGTAAATTTTGCCTTTTTTAATCAAGGCATTTTCTCGATACATCTAGTCAAAAATTTGTTTTAAAATACCAGTGATAAAAGATTAAAAATTCTGTAAAAGACGCTTGGCGCAAAGGAGATTAAATCAGAATTTATTAAAGCTACCATAAAGGCAAACTATGTATGTCCTGTATACGTTTTAAAATTGTTTCGGCATTATTTAAAGTGAATTGAAAGAAATAACCCATTGCATATTTTTATTACATACATATGACTGTATGAGTAAAAATCTTTTACCTTTAAAATTATTATTAAATTTAGAGAGATTCTTAAATGTTTTATTTATTTTTTAATGCAGTTAACTTTTTAATTAATGGATCTTTAGGGATCTACATTTCTGCTTAAAGATAATATTTATTTATTTATTCAGATTAAGGAAATAATAAGACTAAAATAAACTACTTAAAAAAATATGGTTAAAAATTGAGTTTTCACATGGTTTAAAGTTTTATATTAATAATTTGCAAATTTTAATCTCTACAAGATGTAATGTTGAAGAACAAGTCTTATTTCTTTCTCCCAAAAGATGTATGTAATTATCAACTATTAAAATATATTTTATTTCATTTATTGCTATTTAGGAATAAAAATAATCAATGAACAATTTGGATTTAACACTTTAAGAAAACTTACTTCTGAGGAAATTTCTGAGAAAGCTATTTTGTTTTAAACAGTGTACTACATTCTGCTGAAATTATACACATTTTTTAATCTTATACTTATGGATTATAGAATTTCTTCAAAAAATACAATTTTTATAAAACATGCGGAACAGATGTGTCTGTGGTCTGCACCATAAGCTTGGCGATTCTTTTCTGCGCCAAAATGTTGTCTTCGAAAGTGATCTCCAAACGTAAACCAGGAGAGAAATTTATTTTCAAATTTAGTGATCACTTTAAATACTCATGAAAATCCGCATTCTTTTAACAACGAAAATAAATATTTAAAACTAAAAATTTCTATGTCAGGGGGCCAGCCTCCCTGAACTAATAAGCTAGAAGTAGCTAGGAGTCGTTCGGTAGCTTCATCGCCCCGAGCCCAACCCTTCCCGCTTTTCGGTGTCTTTAATTTGTGTGATTTCCCTTTTAAATTTGTCCGGTTTCAATTTTTGATTTTTTTTTTTCAATCTCGCTTTTGCTAGAGTCTCTTACTCGGGACCTAAGAATCTTGCTTCCGCAAAAGAGTCGGACTAAGTAGAAGAATAAAGGGTTGCGGACGAAGATGGGCCGCTCGCCGCGGCGGTTGACCCTCCCGCCCACCCTCAACCGCCGACCGAGACTAATAATGGGCTGGAAGTAGCTAGGAGTCGTTGGGTAGCTTCATCGCCCCGAGCCCAACCCTTCCCGCTTTTCGGTGTCTTTAATTTGTGTAATTTCCCTTTTAAATTTGTCTGGTTTCAATTTTTGATTTTTTTTTTTTCAATCTTGCTTTTGCTAGAGAGTCTCTTACTCGGGACGTGGCTGGGGACCTAAGAATCTTGCTTCCGCAAAAGAGTCGGACTAAGTAGAAGAATAAAGGGTTGCGGCCGAAGATGGGTTTTTATAATATTTATTGCTGCATCACGTGGCAATAGATAAAAAAAAATCACGTTTGAAAAATAGTTATACTATTCAGGATTCAACAACAATTCTTTCAGGAAGAAAAATTTTGCTGACATATATTTCATTAAAAAAATATAAAAGCACAATTTTAGCAGATAAATATACTCATGAAAATCCGCGTTTTATTTAACAATGAAAATAAATATTTAAAACTAATAATTTCTATGTCAGGGGTGCCAGCCCCCATGTTCAACAACAATTTTTTCAGGAAGAAAAATTTTGCCTACATATATTTCATTAAAAAGGTATAAAAACACACAATTTTAAAAGATAAATTTGAAAGCTTTTAACTATTTAAAGTAATCGGCATATTTGAAAATGAATTTCGTTGGTGCTTCAGAATTGCAATCTCTTTCGAAAACACATTTTTAGCACGGAAAAATACAAATAAAACAAAAATAGTACTTACATTTTGCAGATTCCTTGAAATTTTGAAGAATAAAACAAAAAAAAAAAAAAAAAAAAAAAACAAAAAAAAAAAAAAAAAAAAAAAGAAAGAAAAAAACCAGAGCAGAATAATTTGGATTCTAAAGAAAAAAATCTATATGCGGTAAAAAACAACCGAAGATACATTCAGCTGCCTCTGTCAAAACAATATGCCAATCTTTGCAATCAATATCGATCCACGTTCTGTGAATCATAAATCTACTTGAATATAAAATGGGAATGAAGCCATTATCAAAAACACATTGAAAAAAGTAATCAGCGCATAAGTAATCAAAAAGTAATAAGTCAAAAAGCGCAGGTGCATAATAAAATTACACCAAAGGAGCAAAAATATTTCTCACTCGCATCGCTCTGCGGAAGCTGTGCCAAGGCTTGCCAGAAACAAGATTTGGCACGGGTTTTGTCAGGATTACTAGAAATGTGAGTTTATCGCCACGTTTGGCGAGTTTTTTTTTTCGCGAAATTTTGCAGACCACAAATACATCTAAGCCAAACAGCTTAAGATTATTGTTGAAATCTTCTAACAGAGATGTATATGTATTATTCTAATGCACTCCTTTTTTGTTTTTCTTGGATGGATAAATATACTTTAGAGTCTTTTTGATATTGAATATTTCATGTGAAACAACTTAATACTAAAGATAGAATGAAAAAAAAAAAATGTAAAAACCATACTACTACTAAAAAATGGGTTTTTGACATGACGGTAAAAACCATGGTAAAATGTGGTAAAAACCGTCATGCGTCAAAAACTTGCCATCCCTGATTTAAAGGTACTTTTCCCCCTAAACTTCTATGTGGAAAATGATTCTTTAAGTAGTTCTGCGTGTTTACTAACTCTGCCCATAATGTTTTTGGCAAATTCCCCTGATATAATAAAGTTCTTACCCCTTCTATAATTGTCCTATTAAAACTTTCTACAATTCCGTTCGTTTCCAGCGAATACGGGTTTGTTCTTTCTGCTCGAATACCCTGATTTTTCAAATTTTCCTCAAAGTAATTAGCACAAAACTCCATCCCATTGTTAGTCCTTATTCTCTTTATCTTTTTCCCTGTCTGCCTCTCCATTTCTGTTTGATATATTGTTTCTCAAATGCCTCATTTTTGTGTTTCAGAAAATAGACTGTAGAAAATCTAGAAAAGTCATCAATTACACTCATGAAATATTTTGAACCACCTATGGATTCTACAGGAGCAGGTCCCCGTCCCCAGATATCTAAGTGCAATAATTCCAAAATTCCCTTACTAGATATTTTGTTTATGGGCTTAAAACATTCCATATGAGATTTACACATATTACAAGTATCACAACTTTCAATTTGACCCTTTACATTTTCTAAACCATACATAACTTCAGATTTCATTAAGTTACACAAATCTTTTACATTTTGAAGCCCAAATTTAATATGCCAAGTCATTATATTATCATTTGTAATATATGCTTCAGGTACAACATTTTGAATTACATTTGCATTAACTATATAAAAATTATTACTCAAAAGTAATACAATGAAAAAAGAACCACTTGGCTGTCTAATGACCAATTTTCCAATTCTTATAATAACACTATAACATGCATTATCAATTAAATGTGCAGAAATCAAATTTCTCGACATTTTTGAAGCATATAACATAACACTTTATTTAATGTGAAAGGAACCTTACCTCCATTTTGATGAACAAGCAATTTTACCTTACCAAAACCACAGATAGGTGTTGATCCTTCAGCTATGTTCTTTAGTTCACTAAAATTACAAAACATATTAATATTGTTACAAAAATGTTCTGTTGCCACTGAGTCAATCACAAATGCCACTACTTCAGGTTTCGTCAACACCGCGGACGTCATTGCCGCTAAAAACGGGGTCCCTTTTTTGGATTACTTTTGGATTTGGCCGGAAGTTCTTTCTTTGGAAAATTCTTACTGTTCTTTTTGCAAAATTTCATAACATGCCCAGGTAGTCACATTTGAAGCAAGTTCGTTCTTTATAATACTTATTTTCGGTTTTGTTACCGAATTTCAACTTGTTCTTTCTTTCTGTTTCAGAAGCCAACACTGTACTAGTACCATCATGCAAACTGGATACAATCTCTGAACGGTGACTAAGATGATCGAATTCGGCAATAAGTGCTTTTCGCACATTTTCTGAGGTGAAACTTGTATCATCTAACTGGTGTAACTGAATAACCACATTGCCATAATTTGAAGCAATTATAAAGCATTTGGTACGCGATTTCGTCCAGGAACAGATTTTCCTGCCAATTCTAAATCTTTAGCAGATCTTAGAAGATGACTCAAAAATACTGACATCGATTCATTTTTCTTCAATTTTACATTCATAAAATCAGCACGCAATCATGCAATTTGAGCATGTGTAGTCGGCTCAAAGTTCTTTAGAACATTCCATGCAGCTGCCGCCGATTCACAGCCCATAACCAGATTTTTAAAATCTTCTACGGATAAATAAATTGTAGATAATGCTCTTGTATCCAATCAGCGATTTTACTATCATCCGTTTCTGGTTTCTTTTCCGATCCTACGACAAGTCCGTAAAGTCCCTGGCACATCAATAACATTTTTATGTTGAATTTCCATTGCCGATAATTTACACAATCCAATTTCTGTATGAGAAAAACAACTTCCTTCCCCGGAATTCATTTTTTTCTTTACTAAAAATGTTCTAAAAACCACAAAACAAAAACGAAACAGCACAACCATGTTCTTGCTGCCATATGTCGGGGATCTTCGAACAATGCGCTTTCATTTTGTTTCGTTTTTGGGATTGGCTAAAGGTTAAAATTCCCAGTCGCCACCGGCCACAGGGCGACTAAATGTAAAAAATTGGCGACTTTATGATGTGCATCTGATCGCCAAAGTGGCGATCTTTATTTTTCATGTAATAGTACATGTCAGAAATGCCACTTTTCCGTTTTTTTTAATTTTTTTTTAATCGATCAGTGATTTCCGCGGAATCGTAAAAGAAAAAGAAAATCGCGTTGATGTTCACATTGAAGGCATTTCGTTCCGAAAATTAAAAAAAATCGGCATAAAAGTATCGCGAATTTCGACAAATGGTCGCCGAAAGATATCAATTTCGTCAATCGTTCGCAAAAAATCGTCAAAGAATCACGGGAAAAACGAGAATTTCATAAGAATCTCGAAAAAAAAAAATGTGATTTCCATCAAAGAATCGCGGAAAAAAACATAAATTTCGTGAAAGGAATGCGTAAAAATCGCAAATTTCATCAAAGTATCGCAAAAACCCGCAATTTTCATCAAAAGATCGCGAAAACCCCTTAAATTTCGCCAATAGATAGGGGGAAAACCGCAAATTTCGTCAAAAGATCGCAAAAAAACTATAAATTTCGTGAAAAAATTACGAAAAACCGCAAATTTTGTCAAAAGATCGCAAAAAAACCCACAAATTTCATTAAAAGAACTAGAAAAACCGTAAATTTCGCCAAAAAATCTCAAATTTCGTCAAAAAACCGCAAATTTCGTCTAAAGACTGCGAAATAACGTAAATTTCATCAAAAAATCACGAAAAACCGCAAATTTTGTCAAAAGATCGCAAAACCCCCTGCAAATTTCGTTAAAAGAACGGGAAAAAACCGTAAATTTCGTCAAAAGATCGCGAAAAAATCGCAAATTTCGTCAAAAAATCGCGAAAAAAACGCAAATTTTGTCTAAAGATCGCGAAATAACGTAAATTTCGTCAAAGGATATCGAAAAACCGCAAATTTTGTCAAAAATTCGCGAAAAAAGTGCAAATTTTGTGAAAAGTCGCGAAAAAACCGCAACTTTCGTCAAGAGATAGCGAAAAAAAGTAAATTTCGTCAAAGGATCTCGAAAGAACGAGAATTTCGTCAATCAGGTGCAGAAAAAACATAGCTCCACCCTTCTGTAACCTTTCAGAAAATTTGCTGTGAATTTCAGAATCGCGAAAAAAAAACCCATCGATTTCCATCAAAAAATCGCTGAAAAAAACGCAAATTTCGTGAAAGGATCGCGTAAAAACCGCAAATTTCATCAAAAGATCGCGAAAAATCCGTAATTTTCGTCAAAAGGTCGCGAAAACCTAGTAAATTTTGCCGGAGGATCGCGAAAAAAAACTACACATTTCGTCAAAAGATCGCGAAAAAAACGCAAATTTCGTCAAAAGATCGCGAAAAAAACGCAAATTTCGTCAAAAGATCGCGAAAAAAACGCAAACTTCGTCAAAAGATCGCGAAAAAATGCAAACTTCGTCAAAAGATCGCGAAAAAACGCAAACTTCGTCAAAAGATCGCGAAAAAACGCAAACTTCGTCAAAAGATCGCGAAAAAACGCAAACTTCGTCAAAAGATCGCGAAAAAACGCAAATTTCGTCTAAAGATCGCAAAAAACGTACATTTCGTCAAACGACCGAGGAATAAAATCGCGAATTTTGTCGAAAGATCGTGGAAATAAAGTCGCGAATTTCGTCAATTGATCGTGGAAAAAATCACGAATTTCATCAAGAGATCGCATAATAAAATCGTCACTTTCGTCGAATGATCGCGAAAAAAACTCGTGAATTCTGTTGAACGATCGGCGAGATAATTGTGAATTTTAGCAAGAGATTGCATAAAATAAGTGCAAATTTCTTAAAACAATTTCAAAAATTAATTGCGAATTTTGTCAAACGGGAAATATTTTAGGCCTATTTTCAGAAAGAATTCTGATCTCGGGCTACACAGTGACATATTGGAGATGTGAACCAATCTTTGACCTTGGTCTTGTACGACATTGTTCGATAAATTCTCTCTTTTTTTAATGTAATATAACTGTTAATTGTTTTTGTTGGGGTAAGTAAACTGACACTGTGGATAGTTTTATTTTTATATATTTTAAAAGATGTCATCGTAACATAAATATTTTAAAAACATTACTTGTAAAACTATTTAAATCTACAAACTACGATAAGTGGCCACTAACTTGACAGTAGTGGCTACTAAACATACAGCCTCTACCGGCCACTGGCTACTAAAGCAAATATTGAATTTTAACCTTTAGGATTGGCGCTTCTGCCGAGGAGAGAAAATAAGTCACATCCGAACACTGAGAGACACAACACGAAGAATACTTTATTTACAGAATATACATGGAAAATATGTAAAACAGACTCCCATTGGTTGGGATCAAATATGTAACAGGAGCTCTCATTGGTCTCCTCGAGTGCAAGCCATACGTCACGCCTCGGACTCCACGATCGTCCGAAGAGAAAATGAAACGCAGGATGACTTGAGGGAAAAACAACATGCGGTCATTTATTGAGCCGTGATAGAAAACCCACAAAATTTAATAGCACTTGAAAATAAGGTACGACTGCAATAATAAATTCTTTGGAATCTACATTTTTTTTTTAAATGTAAGTGTAAGGCAAACCGGGGAAAGAAAGAAGTGATTTGTTGTGAATGTAAAGGGAGATTATTACTTTTTAAGGTGTGCATTGGACAGCAAAAAAATCCTATGATTTTTATCAATCAGTCGCAGAAAAAAAAAAACATGATTTTCGTCAATTAATCGAGAAACAGCCAGAAAAGTCAGCAAAATTCATCAATCAGTCGTAGGAAATGATCATGAAATTGTCAGTTGATTGGTGAAAAAAATCATAGAATTCATTGATCAGTCATGAAAAAAAGTTGTGAAATTTGTCAGTTGATTGAGGGAAATTTTTTTTTAATGTTACGCAAATCAATCGTGGGAAGAAATCACGAAATTCAGTCAGTCACGGAAAAAAATATCTCGCAAAATTCATCGGTTGGTTGGAGGAAACTTTGGTGAAAGTTGTCAGTGGATCGTTAGAAAAAAAAATCCCCAAATTCTTGAGTCAGTTGCAGAAAAAAACCGAACGAATGACTTATGAAAGTCGTCGATCAGTTGTGAAAAACTGTATGGATTGAGAAATTCGTCAATCAGTCAGAGGAAAAAAAACTGAAATTTGTGAGCAGATCATCAGAAAAATTCTCAAAATTCTTCAATCGATCATGACAAAAAACTTACGAAATTCGCCAATCAGTCATAGGAAAAAAGCATGAAACTCGTCAATCAATCGAAGGAAAAAACACTGTGAAATTCAGTCTGTCGAGGTAGAAGAAATTGCAAAATTCGTAAATCGGTCATAGGAAAATATTGTAAAATTTGTCATTTGGTTAAGAGAAATTATCACAAGTTTTTATCGATAAAATGTGACTCTAAACAAACCAGTTTAAAATATGATTTTGGAACAGCACATGCAAGAGTGCCCTCTTTGAGAACAGCGTGCACTTTTTAAAGTATTCTCATCTGGTGGCTTCCCCCCTCCCCCTTAGAATCCATATTATAATAATAGCATTCAAATTCAGTTAATTTTAAAAATCTTTATGGAAAAAACAATAATAAATAAAATTAGTAACTGTTTTATACATAAAATGATCATTGATGAAATATTTTTAACCTGTGTGTCAAAATGGAATGTGCATGGAGATGGAGAACTTCGAATCTTTGAATAATGCTAAATATTCAAGGAAGATTTAAAAAAAATTAATTTTGTTTATATCAAGAACCAATTAAAGATATTTTAACCATAATTTTTACATCATATGTAATAATATTAAACTTTTGCTGTGATTTTCAAAAAGATTCATTGGTAAATAAAAATGTTGATATTGTTGGTTCATCGTATCCTCAAACATGCTTAATCAAACCCTTCTACAAGAAGTCTTTCTAAAGCTGCCATCAGATTCAACAATTTTTCGAGCAACCAACTTTTCAGGCGATTTTAATTCTAACTTTTTTGCGTACATTGCAAAAGTTGCCTGAAAAACTTAACTTTTACTGTTTGTTACTGTTTATTGCTCTCTCCCTGACCTTCCAAAATGTCTTTCTCCCATTGTAAAATCAAGGGAGAAATTGGATGAAAAGTTTGTGCTAGGAGCGATTTTTTTATTAGTTGCAGCTAAAAAATTGAAGATATTGTGTTGATCTTTAACACACCAGGAATGACACAATTTCCTGCAGAAAATTGGCTTAAATCAAGAGTTGGCTGAAAAGTTAAATCTGACAGCAATCAGTTGAAATGAATCTGACAGTTGAATCGTACTTTTTAATTAATATGTATTTTGGATGCATTTTCTGTAATTTTTAAATTTTATACTTATTTAAGATACAACATTTAAAAAATATATTAAATGTTATGCAGACAACATGCTATGATATAAAAAAAAACCTTGTGCATTAAAAATGCATACAATGCAAATAGCTTGAATTTTTAAAGTACAGTGTAACAATTGTTTACACAAATTTTCACCTAAGAAATATATTTATGGGGGTGAGGACCGCCAGTGCACTACCTTGCCCCGGGTCAAATTTAGTCTAGTTTCGTCACTTTTAAAGTGAATATTTTTCATAATGACAAAACATAGTTTTTTTTTTTTTTAAATAATCCAAATAATACTTGTTAAACTGAAAAATTCGTTAAGTGGCAATTGTTGTAAAGACTTTGTATTTCTAGGTATATCGCAACTATTTAACCTTTATGAAAGATTAAACGAGGAAATGAATAGGTCAAGTTAACTACTCTGCAATTTGTGTGATAAATAGATATTTTTACAAATTTATACGCAAAATAATTCATTTTTAAATAAACTAACGTTGCTCTTAGTCAGAAAAAGACTATAGATATAAGAAACTTTGGAAAATCCATGATTAAACAACAGAAATTACCCACAAACAAATAACAGCAACGATAATACTAAATGCAATGAAATATTTTACAACAATGAAAAGTAAACTAAACAAAGTTAAGTAGTAAGAAAAGTAAACTAAAACTAAACTTACAGAACAAGCCTTGATAACAGTACAGAAATCATTTTTTTCTAGCACATCTTAATTTTGAAAATAACGGAGAATAATATGTAAACTTCTCCCAATCAAATCAAAAGTTAATGTTAAATAAACAAGATCAGTTTCAGTTCGATGAACATTTGGATTACAGTTCGAATTTGTCTGATTGAATACCAGCTATAGCATAACTCTCAAAGTATTTTTGATTGGCTGAAAGTTTGTTGAAAGATTCTTTAAAGCCCCGCCTACAAGCTTGCGATTTTCGCAGGCAAGAAAACTGCAGTGACTGCACCATGGAAGAAGGAATACTATCTAGTTCCAACTTCTTTGGTTGGTTGTATTTATGACGGCCAATTATCTGCACGAGGGATATAGGCCCAGGGGGGGAGTGCCCTTCGTGGGGGGTCTTTCTAAGGGAACCTAACCCGTATTAACGCTTGGAAATCCAAGGTTCGAAGAAAACCACGAAAACTCCGAACGATTAGGCCGACGGGCGCGATTGGGATTGAACCCAGCACCTCCCGTCTACCAGATTCGAGAGCAGAACCTCTCAGCCACTGGTGGGGCCCCAACTTCTTTGGACTGCACCCACTTGTCAGAGTATCAAGTTGGTGTTGGCTGCAGCCGGGATCCAGATATATTTTCGATGTTAACCAGACGAGATTGACCAATCAGAAACCTGCAATTTTAGGTTTGAAGTAAACCGGGAAAATTTCATGAAAATGCAGGCTGTAGGCCACATCCAGCTCGACTTTCGCAAAGGATGTTTAGCAAAATGAGATTGACCTATCAGAAGCACGCATTTTTGCAAGCAGCGAAAAGTTCCCAAAAATTCAGGCTTCTGATTAGTCAATCCCGTTTCGCTAAACAGCAAAATCAGAGATCCAAGTAGATTTTTCCCTATTTAGAAAAATGACCAATCAGAAGCCTGCTTTTTTGCGAACTTTTCGCTGCTTACAAAAATGCATGTTCCTGATTGGTCAATCTCGTTTCGCTAAAAAGCGAAAAATCCATCTGGATCGGCCTACGAGTCGCGAAAAAGTGTAAGCCCTGGACAACGCATCCCTTTAAAAAACAACGTAAAGAAAAGATCAAGCATTTAGTAATAATTTAGCATACAATTTTTATGGCTTTTTAAAACCATAATTCTCATCCCAATTCAGAAAGATAGTTGTATTAGGCGTGGATACAAATAAAACGGTTTCACGCTGTAACTGAAATTTGCAACAGGCACGAAAAAAGCGATACAAAAGTAACACTTGTGACCGTCACAAATGAAGATAGTACTGTCACAAAGAGCGTGTTCAGAAGTGCATTTCGCGCCGCGCGCGCGCTCAGAAGTTTATGTCATGGAGTAGGTCTTATCGAAGAAAGGAATTTTAACATAATTCAATTATTTCATTATTTTTAATGGTTCAAAAAAGGTAAAACCAACGACTATATTTCTTTATCCTTCCAAAACATGGTTTTCGTAACAGGACTACATGCCTATGTTCACTCAGACAAAATCTAAAATAGTCGGGAAAAACATCACGTGACCTTCTTTATCTACTTTAGCCCATTTAGCATTTAAAATTAGTTAACCAACCGCACACAAACTCCGCGCAAGCTGCTCAAAAAAATTGTGTGGGCGATTTGATCACGTGATTGTGCGTTTTCTGCTTATGTGTTATTGGTTGTGCTTTGTTTGGTAGGTTGATTGATACAATTTAAGAATTCAACTGGTGATCTAAAAATTTTAACTTTTTAACAATTTTCTTTTTATTTATTTAAAAATGATTTATCAGTTGATTTATAACTTCTGTGATAAATAGAATGCTGTTAGTAAACCAAGATTGTGATATCAACATATGAGATTTGTTTGTAATCTACTATACTTGATGGATTTCAATGGAATTTGCACTGTTAGTTAGACAGTTTTTCAGAGAAGGTTTTAATATATATATTTCTTATTTTATGATTGCATATTTTAATACCGTGTGGATAACAGACCAAAATACATCATAAAACATGAGAAATAAATGGCATTCAAAATTCTGTTAGTATAAGCAAAATACTTACTTATACTTTCAGTAGAAAATTTATAAACATTCTAATCATACTTTATTCACTACAAAAATAGACAGCAGACCTATATATTTTATCTCTTTAAAAAATATATCTACAGATATTTTTAGTTAAAATAATCTACAACTATTACATTTTATTTTTATAATGTTCAAAGTAAAATATGATTTCCAGCCTAGTCTCGATAAAAATTCACTCGTAAAGTATTCAAAAAAAAAAAAAAAAAAAGAAAGAAAATCAAGGAATTATCCTACGTGCAAAAGGATATTTTTGCACAATATAGTATATGGGGCATTCCACGTCAAATCAGGCAGTAAAATATCAATATGTAACCCACCATCACAGATTTTAATGAAACTGCGTGTGTTTGTTCTTACTATTAAGATATGATCACCAGTAATTTTTTTTGCTCCTTGGTGAAATAGTTTCTGAGAAAAAAATTGTCAAAATTTTGAAAAACTGCCGTCAGTTGGCATTCTAGATAGCTCGGTTTTCAAATGTAGCATGTCATGTATATAATCATATTTCAATATCTACTCTACAAATCATCTTCAAATAATTTATGCACAATATTTAGGGTACGCAGCTTATGAAAAAAATATATTGTTACGCTTATAACATTTTAAGTGTGTCTAAAAAAATATTTAAACTTTGAAGTCGTGAATTTTTTATGAAAAATAATGCATTAACAAAAAAAGCATTATCAACAAAAGGCGGTATTTTTATTAAATTTATTTTTTATGGGAGATATACTTAAAGGTGTCCTTTACCTGATTCTGAAATAAAAATAGTGGGATTTTGGGTGTTTTTGGTAGTATTTCCTATTTAAAAATATTTTGAGGTGCATTTCATATCAAATAAAGCAGAGTCATTCCATGTCAGTTCCCCTAAGCCATTTAATCACTGTCACAAATTTCAATGAAATTGGGTTTGTTTACAGCTTATTTTAAGACGTAATCACCTTTAATTTTCTTGATCCTAAGTAAAATATTTTTTAAGATAAAAAATATCAAAATTTTGAAATTTTTTTTTAAATTTTTTTAATGACAGTTCGATATTCAAAGACTACATTAAAAAAAAAAAAAAAAAAAAAAAAAAAAAAAAAAAAAAAAAAAAAAAAGTCATTTCAATATAAAATCACTAAATAGGTTTCAAATAATGTATATGTGACAAATAATGTAGGCTGATTATTATTTCTTGTTTTTTATCATGTTTAAACACTAAGAGTGTCTTTTATCTTATGAATTTTTAAAATAAAGAATTTTGTCAAAAATAATGTGTTAATCAAAAATTTATTATTAACCGAAGGCAGGGTGTTATTGCTTTTTTTTAATTGTACGTAAAAATATCTTTTAAATGGTTATAAAATAAAAATAGTGAACATATGAGAAAAAATTATCAAAATTTTGGAAAAATGCCACGAGTTGCCATTAATGATTGTTCAATTTTCAAAGGCCTCATTTTATATATAAAATAATATTTCAATAACTAATAAAGAAATCTTCTTCGAATAATTTAAGCAAGGTAAATAAAGTATGTAGATTATGAAAAAATATTGCTGTAATGTTAAAAATATTTAAATGTGTCTAAAAAATTGTATAATCTTTGAAATCAAAAATATTTTACAAAAAATAATGAAATTATTAAAAAATCTTTATATCAGAGGCGGAGTTTCTATGACTAATTTTTTAATTTTAAACTGTACATAATACTACATTATAACTGGATCTGAAATAAAAATAGTGGGATTTTGGTTGGTTTTAGTAGTATTTAAATCATATTTAAAATTATCAATATTTTCAAATGTAAAACCTATCCAATGTATCATCCCTGGAAATATTTTTATTTATACATTTAATTTATTTTTCAAATTATCTTTCATGTTCGTTTCTTAAGGAAAAAAATAAACAATATTGTTTTTTAGTAAAACTTCTAGGGCGAAGAGCAATTATCCATTTCCAAAAAAGAGAAAAATCTCTAACTCCTCACCGCCTAATAGAAATTTTCAAAATGACAGTCCTAATCTTTAAACTCATATTTGGCTGTTAATATTGAAAATTTAGCATTGAGCTGCTAATATTGAAAAAAAAAAACCAAATTTCACTCTGTTAAAGAAAATTTTGACGTATTGTGCTTTAAATATATGCAAAAAATGCATAATCCATTATATTTATATCTTTCAAATAACTATATCTAAAAAAAATATTTAAAACTTAATGAGTTGCACTTTTGTAACTTTATTCAGTTTCTAATGATATGTACCGTAATTTCGGGTGTATAGCCCGCAGATCAAACAATTCAGTTTGGACCCAGAAATTTTATTCAGTATTTGAAGACCAATATTTACTGTGATCTAAAAAGTTACATTTTATTTTTAAAAATTTCTGGGTCGAAACACGATTGTATGATCCGCGGGCTATACACCGGAAATTACGGTAATTTGATTTATTTCATCACAATATTGCTGAAAGATGGATTTTCAACATATATATATGTGTATATATATCCCTGTTCTCAAACAAATTATTTAAAAATTATTCATTTATGTTTAATAAAGCATATATATATTGTTTATACACTTACAGAAAATACATATAGCAAATTTTATGATATTATGTCAATAATGTCTAAAAGTAAAGAACTTATCTAATAGTATGTAACGAAAAATTTAACATCTGGTGTAATGACAACAAAATTTTATAATTGTTTTACTTAATTTGGATGAATGAAAAAAGCTTACATGTTTATATTTTATTGAAGTACAGGTGAAAATGTCACAAAGACATACCTCAACAACCACTCACGCCCGTATTCACCAAAACTGGTTTAAACCTCGGATTACGGAACTCCCGGTTCAGAGTTAACCCCGCGTTAACTCTGGGTTAAAAAATTTCGTATTCACCAACCTCGGATTAGCCGACCCGAGTGTTAACCCAACGAATTTGTAACAAGCGTTCTGATTGGTCGAAAAGAGGGTACGTAGCGTCAGAAATGTAAACAAGAGTTATGTGTAATTGATTTTGCTTGTTGATCGTCGATATACACACATATGGTTTAAAGTAAGTAATTATACATTTTTATTTGCTTTTTGATAATTTCATCACAAGTTGTATAATGATTACGATGTCCTCAGTTTAGAGTTATTATAGATGTTTTCCCGATCTTTTTAATGTACCTATTATTATTTTCAAACAGTTTCAGTTACCTAACATAAAATTCAAACACATTGCAGCATCAGCGTGTATTATTTCTGTTGGGATTCTCTATTTTAAAGTTTTTTCAGACTATAAAGAATAAGCATTTACAAATTTATAAGTATTACTGTTATTCTTCTGTACATATATTTTTTTCAATAAGTGATTAAACTTTATTGAATATTACTTTGGATTATTAACGTTAAAAGAAAAAAAAATCTTAATATGTATTGTTATCCCTAACATTGATGAATCAAATTCCTATAAAATTATGGAATAAAGAAATAGTGACTGACTATATGTATGCTCACCCATTTTAATTTAGGTAAACAATAACTTTGAACAAGTTTATTGACAGTTGAGTCAAATAATTCCTTGAAAAAGTGTATTTTATTCAGGTATAAAAATATTCTACTGCATTTTAGAGAGGGTTTTATTCTGATAAATATTAAGAAGCAATTTAGTCCCTTTTCAAGACCTCCCCCCCCCCCCCCCCAAAAAAAAAGAGGGAATAACAAAAACAATTTAGTTTTTTAGCTATAATTTTGTAAATTGATACAAGGTTCTGCTGTGTAATTTTTATTACCTCCCCCCCAAAGTATGAGCTTGGTTACAATTAACCTGATTATTTTCAAGATTTGTGACAGCAATAATACAATTCACCTTCAAATGTAATCAAAAAAAAAATAAATAAATAAATAAAGAGGCCACTTCATTTTGGCAGTTTTTAAGTGTGATTTTAAAACTATTTTTACGATACAGAAGGAAAGTATTTTTGATTCATGCATTAATATCTTAACATTTTTTGAGTTATCAAAAATAGTCCTTTATGAAATTTTTACTTTAGAGAAAAATGATAAGTTATTATTTTGATGTTGATATTTATATGTATAAACTTTTATAAAATATTACGTATTTTCTTTTCAGAGGCAGTTTTTCAACTGGAGATTTTTATTCATTGAATGGGTATTGCTTTCTGTGTATTTGTTGTTTTGAATCGTACACATAGGCAATATTCTTTCAAATACTGCTGATAATGAGTGTGGTTGACAACACCATTGCTGTTGTCGTGATTGGATGGCGTGCGCATTGCCCTGACATTAGGTATGACAACAGACCACGACAGATACTTGACTACTCCCTCTTATCTGTAAAGGTGTATCAGCGATTAATCATCAACTTGTACGATGCCAATTACTAAGGTAATCAATAACATTATTTTTGTATGTTTTCTTTCAACTTGAATAAATTTCAATTGATTTATCCTATAGTATGATAGCACAGTATTTTTATTGTTGTATATTGATTATTGTATATTATTGATTGTTGTATTTTATTGTTGTATATTGATTGTGCAGTATTTTTATGCAAATATATTTTTATTTCATAATTTTTTATTTTAGTTTTGAAGCTTTTTAATGTTTTATCTTTCATGGGGTAGAATAAGTTTTGTTAAAATTCTAATTCGACAGGAACCTTCCACCTGATTCATGAAAAATTGACATTGTGTTGCCAAATTTTATGCTCACCAACTATCACGTCATTGGCAAAGGAAGGGGGGGGGGTGCAGTTCTACCCCTCCATGGATTTAAAAATTTTATTTATTAAACTTTTCTCATCTCTGTTGATTTAGAAAATGATTACAGCCAACTCTGTGAAATCCACTAATGTATAATCCACAGATGTCTATTATCCGCATTGTATGTTAGAATGTAAACAATGTAATTATAATTAACAGTTAAACCCATAAAGTTAAATTTGGTATATTCTTTTCATTTATCAGTTTTCCAATAAACAAATATTTAAATATAAATTGATATAAATATTTAAATTTCCTTGAGTAACAAAATTTTATCTTGGAGTATGAACTAATGAGTGTTCATAGACTACAAAAAAAAAAAAAAAAAAAAAAATATTGACAACAAATCAAAACTACCATTGTGTTGTGTCAATTTTTAAGATAATGAATAATCGATAAAACTTGTACATAATTTAATTTTTATTTAAATTAATTATTAAATATATTAAACTAATGTTGCATTATGTTTTTCTTTTCTATTGTAATTTTTGTTCAGAATTATTGTAATTCTTGTTCCTAATTTAATCAGACTTGAAAAAATAAAATGAAAACAAAAGGAGGATCTATAATCCACAAAACCCTCAGTCCCTATGTGTGAAGATTTCACAGAGTTCACTGTATATTTATTCTTCCCAAAAGCCTTAAAATAATTAAACCTCAAGAGAAGGGAAAAAAGGGGGGGGGTGGCATTTTGTCTTGCAAGATCTCTTGTACAACATTCTTTTTTTTATGTTAATGTAGAATGATACCTCAAATAATAATTATTGTTTCCCAACTTTTTTATTTAATTAAGAAGTCTTGATTCGGCTTACAATTTTATTTGGATGTTCTTAGTTTAGCATTTTCCATATCTTCCTAAATGTAGGATATTTTTGCTGAAAATTCAGATTTGACAGCAAACTTTTCTTTGATTTGTGAAAAATTGCCAATGACTGACCATATTTTATGCTCAAGTATCATGGTCACTGGCAAGGGTGGGATCTTTTGCCCCTCCTTTGCTTTTAACTCTTTGAAGGGCAGTGATAACGCAGCATGACCACCTAATTTTAATTGCAAAACTGACAATCTACACCAAGAATATTTTAATAAAATTTTGCTCTGACAATGAAAGTGTGTAAAAGCAGATTTGTATTTTCTAAGAAATTTGTTCATAAAATCTGGTGTCATTCAGTTATTTCATCATTTTATAAACAAAATTTTCCTGCCCCTCAAAGGGTTAAAATTTATTTCGGAATTTTTGTTATCTTTGACGATTTAAAATATGAGTATAAATTTTTTTCTTCAAAAGACTAAATAATTAACACACTAAAAGAAAAAGGAGCTAAATATATTCTCGGGGAGGGTGCAAAATTCCCCTGAATCTCTTGTGCAATATTACTTTTTTTCTTTCTTTATTATGTTCATGTACAGTAATACCTTGGCTAGTGATCATTGTTTTCTCTGTTTTTCAGACTTGGCTAAGAAACACTGATTTGTCTTACTTTTTTCTTCATTTTATATACAAATTAACATAATGTAGCACTGCATTTTAACTGAATGGAAAAACAGTTTCGGTTAGTGAACAATTTGGTTAACACATGCAATTCCTGAATGAATTATTTTTGTTAGCCAAAGTATTACTGTATTTAAAAATTTACCTTAAACGGGGTGTTCAGGGGGAACAACCTCCCCTGATAATTTTTTTTTGTTCCTAATTATTTTCAGTACCTCGATAATAATAATAATATAAATAGTAAGATTACTATTCCTTCATTGTTAACCTTCTGCAGTGGTTATTATGTTGATATATTGAAAGATTGCCCTACATGGGATTATCTATACTAATAAAAGAAAGTTTCACTCTGTGTGTCTGCGATGGCTAGCGGAATCTATGACACATGCGAGGCTGAAAATTTTTGTGAAGATAGTCTCAGGTGCATTAGGAAAGGCCTTAGACTAAGAATTTTTAATTTCTAATAATCAGCTGGGATAATTAAAAACTCACAGGCTGCAAAAAAAATTCTTTCTCAATTTTTTCAAAAAGAGGGGAAGGGTTTATTAGAGTTTGTAGTTCACTAGGTTGCCACCTTTCAAAGTACAACAGGAATTTTCAAGGGACACTATATATTTCTTAATATTGCCTTTATCGATTTGAAATTAACACACCTATGTATATTTTTTGATGACAAATCTAAATATCTAATTCTCTTTGAAATTCAACCACAATTAAAGAAAATACATTAGTTAACAATTTTAATGTTTCGAGTGTTTTTTATCAGGCAGCTGTTTATAATCATTTGAGCAGCACGAGTGCAGCAGATATAAAATCAAAATATGTAAAATTTATTTTAAGAATATTATCATGTGCCTGGTTCAGCTAGTAACAATTTTTTAGTTTAGCCTATTTCATGTCTATATTTTCTATTTTCAGAAATACTTGTATATGAACAACCAGCATTTCTCTGAACTTTCAGCATGGCGATTAATTGAGAAATGATATTTTGGTCCAGTTTTACAAAAGAATCACTGAAAGCACACAAAGCCTGCGAACTACAGGCACATCAAGTTTCAAGTGTAGTCCCATCTATAATTTTTTTTTTCTGCTTGTATCCATGTCATATGTGTCGAGGAAAAAAGGATAAATTTGTTGTAAATGAATTAAATTTTGATTCTTAGAATGACTTTACCTAATCAGGAAGGCATGTAAAATTATAGATTTTTTTTCCTTATTTATTTATACTGGTAATTTATAATAAAGAATATTTTTTCTGATATCAGTGTTACACATTTTATTATACAGACAAATCCAATTACAATGAATGCGGCCACAAAAATGTGTTTGTTGTATGACATCATAGATATTTTTATTCAATAGCATCCCTTTGTGGTTTCTACACATGAAAAGAAAAGAAAAAGAGTATTTTACAACTACCGTTACGAGCTGCCTCATACATACAAAAGTGCCTCTAGACTGTGCCAAAGCCTAGAAGCCCTGGCTGTAATGAAATTTTGTTAGAATCGATTTAAATTTCATGTTGACAAGCTTCGAAGATACATAGAATTCTAAAATATTTTACAAATTGTGTTTAAGTGTAATTATGCATTTTCACATCTTAAAATATTTTTTAAATAATACTCTAAAATTGCAAAAAGAAAATTACCGAAAGAAGTGTACTGTGAAATTGAAAGTAGCTTAAAAAAGATAAGATGTAAAGATTATTGTGTATGTTCAAATAAAAAAATTAAGGGCTGCTGATTAGAGACCTCTTTGAAACACTTGTTATGTGTTACATTTATGTATAACATGATAGAAAACTATAAAATATAATTTTTATATAAAATTAAAACATTATTGTGCTACATATATCTAAAGTTTAAAAAAAATTAATAAATTTTGTTTTTCTTTCAAAATCTTGCATATTATGTATTACTGTTCGTTTAACGAACAATAATTCCTATCAGCATGACACCTATGTATGAAAATTCTGCAAAAGATTAAAGAAAATCTGCGATGGTCGTCTCCCATTTTGAACTTTCTGCTACTGGGGATGTATAAACTTAATAGACCACAAAAGGTTAAGTATGGCATTATAAAACAAAACATTAGCTAATCTTTTGAAAATAAATTAAGTAATCAGAAGACTATATAATATCCTATATAAATCTTAAAAGTAATGAAAGATGACTTATTTATATTAAAAAAAAATTGTTTGACATTTTTTTTATTGAAGTTTTTACACTCAAAAAGTAAGATTTTTTTTGCAGAATGACCAACAAAGGAAAATAAAAAAAATTTGTTTTTGATTGGTATTTAAAGCGGCTTTCAAAAATAAAATATTTCCACGCTCAACAATACAAAATTTTTCTGACTTATTTTTACAATGTATATAAGCATACAATTGGTAGGCACGATGATTTCAGTGATTGGAAAATGAATATAATTTTTCATTTTTCAATAAATAGATTATTACTGCTTGATTTATAAGGCATTGTCTCATGACGACTTTTGCTTTTATCGAAAAACAGAAAATGTTAATCAGTTACACACTTTCTGAATAAGAGAACCAGGCATGTAGTGAAGAGTATATAACATATACATTCTGTATTTTATTTTCGAAAACTCTGTGCATCCTCTGTTTCTCAAGTAAAGCCATAACATATATCCTTTCAACTATGGCATATGATCTTTGGTCTTTTTATGACAATACTGAAGAGCAACTTCCAAATGTCCTGCGTCTGTGATTAAAAGTGACTTTGTGAATGAGTCAGAAAATATCAATTTTGAATCAGAGTCAGTTTTACAGAGTAATTTTGTGAGGGGGTGGGGGGTAATTTAGATTATTGGTTATTTATTTATTGTAATTACAAAATAATAAATACAAGAAAACATGTTAATATGATTAAAGATTTTAAACCTTATATGCTCTGCCAGGCAAAAAAAAAAAATTTGGAAAAAGGAAGAAATAGCGAGGGGCAGTCACAACTCCTTTCTGATTGAAAAAAATTCTAATGAATAATTTATTTTTTAAATGTCGACATATACTAACAGTTCAGGAAAAAATTTAGAACTGTTGATATAAGTCGACATTTTAAAAATAAATTATTCATTAGAAATTTTCTTTAATAAGAAAGAAGTCATGACTGCCCCCCCCCCCCTCTCTAATCCCTCCTTTGTTCACATTTTTTTACCCGACAGAGCATATAAAGTTTAAAATCTTTAATCATATTAACAAGTTTTGCTCTATTTATTATTTTGTAAAATAAATAACCAATAATCTAAATTATCCCCCCCCCCCCCCCACTGAAATCTATGCTTTGACTTTTTGTCCCCAAACATATATTTAAAATCACTAAAAAAAATTATACAGTACATTATTCCTGAGTATGGAGACCAAAAACATGCAATAAGATTTTTATGATATTGAAATCTGTTGCAGAAGTCATAGTAATTTTCTGTCATAGAGTAAAGTATGTTTTAATATGCGTTTAGTTTTTTCGGTTAGCCGGGCACCAGTGTTATATATACATATTTATATACATCTATATATGTGTGTATATATACAATATATGTATGTATATATAACACTGGCGCCCGGCTAACCGAAAAGTATCGTTTTTTCCTTTTTAATACATTTATATTTTTATCAAATGATGTTTAAGTTTTTATTTTTAGCAGTACCGCAGCAATCCTGCTACATGGTGCAAAAAATTAAGTTAGTTTTTTTTAGATTTATCACTAGTGCATTATTAGGAATAACTGATAAATTGTCTCATACTAAGGCATTGCACATATCATGCATGCTTTGGTAAATAGTGATCCTATTCAATATTTTTATTAGAATCTATTTCAAGAACAATTTTGTGTGTATCAATACTCTAAAATTTATTTTAAATTAAAAGGACAACAACACTAAGCGAAATCCTATTGAAAGCAGCTGATATTGAAAGTACCCTTTTTTTTTCAGGAACTGCTGAAGTGATTTCAGTAATTTATTTTATAGTTTTGGCAGTAGAAAAACTAGGGTCAGGTGGGAGAAAGTGGTCATAAAAACAGGCTTTTCTAACTTTCAGAAGATATAAACATCAGAATTTCTGTAATGTTTCCTAAAATTTTGGGTGCTATTTTACATTACATTACTCTAGAGTACATCCATATGCATTTCAGAAATACTTTTGGAGAATAACACATTTTTATAACATTTTTTCAGGCATGTTTTTATGACCATTTTACCCCAGGGGGTGGGTTTTTTTCCATACAATTAAGAAATATATACAAGAAAGGAAAATTTAATATAGAATATAACTTGTTTATATCACAGTAATTTGGAAAATTGCAAAGTATAGCTAACTAGTAAAAAATAAATAAAAGTTATCAGCATATTTCTATAGCTTCCAGTTTTTGAAGACTACCTAAAAATTCACTTGAAGAATACCTAAGGTATGATCCATGTCAATTCAGGCAGCCAAAGAAAAAATCTTACCTTCATAGTCTCAGAAGTTTTTGAATTGAACATATGTTAAAATTCAATAAAAAATAAGATACTTGTATATTTTGGTTTTGCCCAAAAAAATTCCTGGCCCGAGATACAGGCCGCCAAAGATGGCATCCCGGCACCATTTCCAATTCGCCATTTTCGGTAAAAATTTTAAAGTGCTCTATCTCTAGAACGGTGCAAGATATTTTGTTGCGGTGTTTTTAATTTTAAAGATAATATTCTTCTGTTTAAAATGATATACCCAATTTTGAAAAATGTATTCAACTTTTCCTGTGGCAACTTTTTGAAAAAAAATTTTTTTTTGAAAATGCCAATCCTAAAAATTTTAATTTTTTTGCTGTTGATCAATACCATTGGGAACTATCTTCACTGTAAAGGAGAACTTCCACTTTTGGGTTTAACAAATTTTAGAAACATTTAAAAAATTCAGAGAATTTTACAGGAACTGTATGTATACAGTTCCAGTAAAAGTCATTGAATTTTTGCTTATTTGTATCATATTTGTAAGGATAAGTCTACTATGTATCCTAAACAAGTTAGAAATTGCAATATCAAATGTGGCAAATGAGGTGCGTGCATAGTATTAACTAGTTTTATAAATATTCAGATCTTGGTGCAATAAGTGTTACACTCTTGGGCAAAAAGGCATGAATACAAAATTTACTATAATACCATATATTAAATTCAGTAATACGGAAGTAATATGAATCCATCTTAAAAGGACTTAATCGCCATGGCAACCTAGAATCATTGCCTATCATGGTATATCATTGAATCAATTATGTATTATAGGATTTTTAAATAGAATGAAGAAAACTTTTATTAATGTCTTTTATGTTTTAATTTGATTTTCATAGCATTTGAAGTGATACATACTTTATTGCAGAGGTTTACAAAAAATTACTTCCTGTATCATAGAAAGTGCATAGTGTTTACAGGGACACACAAAAGATTTCGGATACTTTACCTTATTGGAAATACTGCACATTAGCGAAGATTGCTAGAGGTGCACTTTTAGTTGAGATATGAGTTTTTAAGTTTAATTAAATATTTCCATATTACGTTGTGTGTATAAAGGCTGTAGATCATATACAGGGCTACACAAAAGAAATCATAAGGGTATTGCTGGAAGTGCATTGTTAGTTGTGTTTGAGTTTTTAAGTTTAACTAAATTTTTCCATATTACGTTGTGTGCATAAATGCTGTAGATCATATACAGGGCTACACAAAAAAAATCTTAAGGGTTTACTGAGTATGAATGAAAGTAGATTAAAGGTGATTTTTAAATGAGTTATGCATTTTTTCACTGAACTACATTTAGTATACTAAGATATGTTTGGAGAATATAGATAAAATGATATACAGGTCCATGCAAAGAATTAGATACATGGCCGTCTATGGATGATAATCTCTGGAAGTGTGATTTCACTGGTTTTAAGGATGTTTTAATCTTAATTAAATATTAGCTAAATAGTGGCATGTATAAAAAGATAGTAGGTAAAATACAGGGTTGTATGAAAGTATTCAAGTATGCTTCCGTCTATTGACATAAATTTCTAAAAGTCAAATTCCGACCTATTTATGTTTTTTTTAACAATTTCCAACATAGTTGAAAGACTTTATGGATTCGATTTGTCTGCCCATCTGTCTGAACTCTAACTTGTATTAATATAATTTGTATTGCTGTGTAATTGATATATGTTATTGAGATTGTTTTACTATGTTCGGTATTGAAAATAAAGTATGTATCACTTCAAATGCTATGAAAATCAAATTAAAACATAAAAGACATTAATAAAAGTTTTCTTCATTCTATTTAAAAATCCTATAATACATAATTGATTCAATGATATACCATGATAGGCAATGATTCTAGGTTGCCATGGCGATTAAGTCCTTTTAAGATGAATTCATATTACTTCCGTATTACTGAATTTAATATGTAGAATCATAATAAATTTTGTATCCATGCCCTTTTTGCCCAAGAGTGTAACTTATTGCACCAAGATCTGAATATTTATAAAACTAGTTATAGTACGCACGCACCTCATTTGCCACATTTGATATTGCAATTTCTAACTTGTTTAGGATATATAGTAGGCTTATCCTTACAAATATGATACAAATAAGCAAAAATTCAGTGACTGTTACTTTAAGTGTATACATACAGTTCCTGTAAAATTCTCTGAATTTTTTAAATGTTTCTAAAATTTGTTAAACTCAAAAGTGGAAGTTCTCCTTTACAGTGAAGATAGTTCCCAATGGTATTGATCAACAGCAAAAAAATCAAAATTTTTTGAATTGGCATTTTTGAAAAAAAGTTTTTTTTTTGAAAAAAACTTTTTTTTTTCAAAAGGTTGCCACAAGAAAAGTTGAATACATTTTTCAAAATTGGGTGTATCATTTTAAACAGAAGAATATTATCTTTAAAATAAAATAAACCGCAACAAAATATCTTGAACCGTTCTAGAGATAGAGCACTTTAAAATTTTTATCGAAAATCGCGAATGAGAAAGGATGCCGGGGATGTCATCTTTGGCGGCCTGTATCTCGGGCCAGGAATTTTTTGGGGCAAAATGAAAATATACAAGTATCTTACTTTTTCTTAAATTTTAACATATGTTCAATTCAAAAGCTTCTGAGACTATGAAGGTAACCCCCCTGCCTGAGTTGATATGGATTCAGCCCTAAAAATTCACTCACCAGTGGCGAGTAAAATGATGTATTTCCCCTATCCCTTTGTATGAGAAATTTAATAAGGGTATATAAAATATATTATATAACAGTAAGAAACTGGTAATTGAGAAGTTGAAATATCAT
This sequence comes from Maratus speciosus, assembly GCA_963932465.1. Classification (NCBI taxonomy): domain Eukaryota; kingdom Metazoa; phylum Arthropoda; class Arachnida; order Araneae; family Salticidae; genus Maratus; species Maratus speciosus. The sequence goes on from OZ010787.1 coordinate 257,352,852, forward strand.
ACGAAATTTGAAAATGCCACAATCATTATAACACTTGTATGAGCAATTCGCTACCCTGAAAACAAACATTTAAAAGTAACTGGATACAGCGAGCTTGAAGAATCTCAAAAATACTTTGAACTCAATAATGCCGCATTCATTATCACAGATGGGAGAAAACATCATTTTACTTGCCACTGGCAAGTGAATTTTTAGATAGTCTTCATAAACTGCAAATTATAGAGGTTACGCTGAAAACTTTTTTCACTAATTAGCTATATTTTGAAATTTTCCAAATTACTGCAATGTAAACATGGTATACTAAGTTCTATTCTATATTAAACTTTCCTCTCTTGCATATATTTTTTTATTTTATAGGGAAAAAAATATGAAAATGTATTGTAGTAATACTAATCAACTATGTTTGCAATTACATAAATTTTGCCATAACAATTTTCAACTGTATGTTGCATTTTTCTGGCTGGTAAGATTGTCTAGAAATTCCCCACCTCTGATCATTATTATGCATGTATAAGCACTTTGCTCCCATGAAAAGCAAACAAAATAGAAAAAATCACTAGATGCAGCAATCTTGTTTGAGAATATAGCCATGTGTTTTATTTCCTACTTCATAAATATATCTTGCAAAGAATGAAGAGAACATTACTAATATATTTTTAACTATAGATTGTCCTACATATTATCAGTTACAATGCAAAACTATTGCGGATGTGAAATATTCCATCATTCTATTTTGAACCTTCCCTCTACACCCCCCTCCTCCTCTCATTTTATAAAAAGCAGAGATTCCCGTATTACATATTGGATATCTCTGCATTGTAGTTTTGTAGTGATGAGGCCCAATGACATTCTATTTTATCCTCCTAGAACAACCACTTCAGATGCCAGCGCTGGGGAGATTCCTAACTATATAAACAATATGCTACTTTTTTTCAATCAAATTTTTTTATCTACATCAAATAGACAGCAAAATTATGCAAAAAATAATTAAATCTGAATTATTATGAGTGATTAAAAAATATACATAGAATAAATACTTTTAAACATATTTCATTTGTAAAACGAAAGTTTTTGTTATTTTATTATTATACATACTTATATATTATTATAATGCACTTCTAAAATCTATCCACTTTTACATTTATTGACATACAGTGGAACTCGGTTAAGACGCTCATGGTTAATACGCAGATTTTTTCTGGTCCCTTGAATATTGTCCATAAGGCTAATGTAAAAATATCACGTTTAATACACGGCAGGTTAATATGTGATCCCGCTTAATACGCGAAAGATTTCCAGTCCTTTGAGGCAAAAAATCACGCCTAGGATGCAAATTCATTGATCAACATGCGAATTCCTTGTCTCTTCTTCAATGTTTCCAATTTACCAGATTTTTTTAGTATTCAAATAAAAAACACTGCTTAGGAATAGTAATAGTTACTTTATTTAAGGCAAACATTTCTAATTGGAAATAGTGGCAGATATTTGAATTTTAAAAAACCCGCTAAATTACCAACACTACAATTCTTGTTTGATCCCGCGTCCTAACATTCTTTTCCTCTCGCTTCGTGTATGTTTTTACTGTAGTAGAGAGAGATAGACGAATTCAAGATACTCAGATATGTCATGAAATTATTATGATTAAAGATTAGTATACCTATTGTTGGTGAGGTTTTAAATGTAATCGCTAATATGTTTCATAATACATATTATAGGCAAAAAAAATGAAACTCGTAAAGATTAAATAAATACGACAGCGGTTGTTCAATTCTTTTATGTTGTCTTTACTCCTTGCTATGCCAACAATGTTTTTTACACAAATACTATTAAAAAAGATAGTTTTTTGTTATAATGAAAATGACAGATTATAATTGTAATCATTATCACAAGTACTAAATATTATTTTAACAAGTGCTTCAAAGGTTTAATATTTTTTTTTAGCTCTGTTAGAAAAATTAGTCTAGCAGGAAATTCTTTTTATTATTTTTGGTTGCAGCGTATTAATCCATAATAAAGCCATTTGAATTCACTTTTTATTTTAAGTTATTATTCTATTTGGTTCTATAAAAAGAAAAAATGAGTTAAAGTTGAATTCAATTAAATTTTTATCTAAATATACCTAAAAGATACAATTTTCAACTGTTAACATATAAATGAAAGTTCTAAAGTTCATTTATAACGATTAGATTTTGTAAATAAGCCTAGTTCTTGCAACATTATACAAATCACGTTTAATACGCGATCCCGCTTAATACGCGACTTTTGCCCACTCCCTTGAAACGCGTCTTAACCGAGTTCGGCTGTATTTATATTTTGAGAAAATAATGGTCAAGAAAGTTGACTCACTAAACCAAATTTATTCAAACACAGTAAATAGTTTTGAATTTGCCTATTTCAAAACCGAAAATTTTTTTAATACATCTAGACAACAATTCTGTTTGTTTAAAGTATATTATCTCATAAATTTGCTAACACAAATACAACATGTCTCAGATACCTTTGGCAAGATTTCAGTGTTAGAAAGCTCGCATAAGTTAAATAAAAATAATCGTAATGCAATACTGACTAAGAAAACCTTCATTACTGCAATAAATACATAACAATTAAAAAAACTGACGGGGTACTTACTTGAAATACTAGTAATTTAATGTGCTTTTATTAGAAAAAAAATGACAAGTAGTAAAAAAAGACAAAATTGGATTTTTTAATAACATCTGAGCATTTATTGAGAATATTTACCTCCCACCCCTCCCGAATGAAATTCGAATACCTAAAAAAAAAGGTTTTATTCTCAGTGACTTTCGTTGATTCGTATATTTATTAAGAAAAACAAATCAGTTTGATGTTATTCGGCCCTGAAATATCCGCTGAATTGAAATAAATCAATGTAAATTGTGTATCCATAGAATATGTCTGGACAAACACTCAAAACTACTTATTCTTTTCCATTTTTAATCATTGCTGTAGAATGAGATGATAAAAATTTTAAGCGGAACTGTCATCCATCTTGTTTGTTTATAAGTTACTACGCATGCGCTAATCCACGTTCACAGGCAATTCGAGAGTTAACTCTCCGATTTCGGAGGATTAAAAACATGGGGTTAAAACCAGTGTTAACTCGCGAATTTAGCTTGGTGAATACCGATTTTGAGATAACCCAGCATTTAACACTAACTCGGGAGTTAACCCGCGTTGGTGAATACGGGCGTGAGTATGTCACATTCACACTACGGATGATTTTTTTTTCTTTTGATCTTTCGGGTTTGATTTCAGATGGTAATGAATTAATTAGTTTTGTTAGAAGTGTCATTGCAGTCAGCATATTAGGCTCACTATTTTTTTTATATAATTTGTTTTGATTGACTCGATGAACAACAATATTTAAAGGGACCATTTCATGACTTTTCAATTAAAAGCTGATTTATAAATTCATCATGTTGTTTAGTTATTATTATCGTCTTAAGATAATAAGTTGATATTAAAATTTTTAAATGCAGTTTATTTATTATTTGAACAGTTGAAAGTATTTTTCAATAAGAGTGCGGGCTGTTGATTTTAAGTCGGCTGTTGAGCAATGTAGTGTTGGTAAAGGAACTGGTACTATTTAATTTAATTTTTATTGCTGTAAATAATATTTGTTATTTTATTATTGTATGTATTATATTTAAGCAAGAGTAGAAATACACGATATCGTAGTCATTTTAGTACATCTTAGTATGAAAAGCTTCAATATTTATCATTAAACATTCACATTTTATGAAAATTTTGTTAAAATTGCTCATATTTTCACTATTTTTATTTTATAACTATTGAAAAGATATTTTTACGTACAATTAAAAAAAGTAATAACAGCCTGCCTTCGGTTAATAATAAATTTTTGATTAACACATTATTTTTCACAAAATTCTTGATTTTAAGAATTCACAAGATTAAACACACTCTTAGCATTTAAACATGACAAACAACAATAAATAATAATCTGCCTACATTATTTGTCACATATACATTATTTGAAACTTATTTAGTGATTTTATATTGAAATGACTTTTTTTTATGCAGTCTTTGAATATAGATCTGCCATTAAAAACATTTTAAAAAAAATTCAAAATTTAGATTTTTTTTTTATCTTAAAAAATATTTTACTTGTAATCACCTTTAATTTTCTTGATCCTGTCTTAAACTGAGCTATAAACATACCCAGTTTCATTGAAATTTGTGACAATGAATTAAATATCTTAGGCGAACTGACATGGAATGACTCTGCTTGATTTGATTTGAAATACGCCTCAAAATATTTTTAAATATGAAATACTACTAAAAACACCCAAAATCCCACTACTTTTATTTCAGAATCAGGTAAAGGACACCTTTAAGTATATCCCCCACAAAAAATAAATTTAATAAAAATACCGCCTTTTGTTAATAATGCTATTTTAGGTAATGCATTATTTTTCATAAAAAATCACGACTTCAAAGATTAAACATTTTTTTAGACACACTTAAAATGTTATATAAGCGTAACAGTATTTTTTTCCATAAAATACGTACCCTATATATTATGCATAAATTATTTGAAGATGATTTGTGGAATAGATATTGAAATATGATCATATTTATGTCATGCTACATTTGAAAATCGAGCAGTCAAGAATGCCAACTGATGGCAGTTTTCAAAATTTTGACAATTTTTTTTCTCAGAAACTATTTGACCAAGGAGTAAAAAAAAATACTGGGAATCATATCTTAATAAAAGGAACAAACACACGCAGTTTCATCAAAATCTGTGATGGTGGGTTACATGCCTGCCTGAACTGACATGGAATGACCCATATTATTTTTTCATTTGGATTTGCTTAATGTTTATATCATTATACATATACATATATAATCACTTAGAAACGAAACTTTAAATATTTAAAAGGCGTTCAGATGTAAAACTTTCATCTCGAAATACCTCATTTTCTCACATTTAAATAGATATTTTATTATTATAATAAAAATACACGTGCCTCTGTATAATAAAAATAGAAAATATATCTTCATCAAAAATATCTTATTCATTATGAAAAATATAAAACAACCAATAAACAAAACAAAAAAAAATTATGATTACAATGTGGGACTGGAAGGATTCGAACCCAGAACCCCTAGTCTCGAGTTCACTGCCTTATCCATTCAGCCATCTAGCACACGTTCCTTTTGCAACAAAATATCTTTATAATTAGCACCATAATTAATCAAATCCATGATCTGTTCCTGAACATACTACGTGTTATTTCATCCATGATATTTACCCACTCCATGTTCCTGTCTCCTGAGCTCGCGCGCGTAGCGCGCGTGCAGCCTGAATACACTCAAAGTTGTTACAGAGTATCGATTATTTTCAACGATACGCTCATTTCATTGGCTAGTAACCAGACGTCATATGTAAACAAACTCGAAGAACCGTCGTGAGCTTCTCAGAGCAAAACATTGGGTACTAATCCTATTGCTCGTTACGTTAATTTTTATTTAATGTAAGATATTTACTTTAGAATTAATTTTTTTTTGCCGTCTTTGTACTCAAGAAACATTATTTTTCATTTTATCTGCTAAAATTAGTGTGGTAAGCCCTGAATAATTATTATTATTGCGATTAAAATAATGTATCTAGTATTTCGTAGGCTCTTGTGTCTGCAGTTGTTTAACGCAGTATTGCATGGTAATGTTAAGAATTATTTGTTTGCATGTCTATTTCTGAATATTGCAATAAAATAATATATTGAAAAAATAGTATTTTGTTTAGAAATATAACGTAACGGTTGCTTAAAAAGATTTCATTTGTGTAAATGTGATTAAAATCTGAAAATGTTGAAGAGTTTGTTTGTTTAAAAATATATTAAGATTATAGTTATAACTATCTTGTCTGCAATGATAACTAGAAATTTCTGATTGCAGAGTTGTATCTAACATTTAAAAGATTTTAATATTGTATGAATGCTTTCACCAATTGGGAAAGTAACTGCCTTTTTAAATATTTTCAGTAGGCTTAATTATGAATTTTTTTAAATACAGATTTAATAAACTAAATAAATTTATTTATTACACTGATGCTATTTTCCATCCTGAATATACCTTTAGTTCACATTACATGCGTCGGTGATCACATTTAAAAATATTGTTTTGACGTTTAAAATGCTTCAGTTTATAGTGCAAATTATATTATTATTGTTTCAATATAAGAGTAATTTATGTTCATATATTCCTAATGAAATTTTTTATTGCTATACATATGTGCTTTTTACATATATTGTTTGTATCGGAACTTTTTTTTTCTAAAACAAACATGACTCGAAAAAAAATTGACATTTTGACAGTCTGTGTTTGAATGTATTTATTAATCTATTTTTAACAAGATCCTTTATGTATAAAAAAGCTTGGCAAAAGCCACTTACGGAACTACCTAAACTTTTAAAAAAGTAGTAGTTTTTAGGAATATAAAGGTTAGGAAATTTTATGATTACATTGGACAATAATAATCGTGCAGTTTAGTCTGAAAGTTACGAATTTTAATTTGAAGCTGTTAAGCATGTCAGTTCTAAAAAATATAAAACTGAGTAAATGTGCTAAATTATTTTGATTTGTTAATCATTATCAGGTTATCAAATGTAAAGTTAAAACAGTAAATTTATTCATAACTTTTTGTAATCAGTAAATATATCACTCTCTTATGAACCACTTCATTTTAATTTAGTTGTTAAAGATAATTCTTACTAATTTTGGAATATTTCTAATATAGAATGCCTTGCCGACAGCAGTATAAAGTAAAAATATTTACTGAAAATAGAACTTTTTAAAGCTGTTATCTAAAAATGTACCATCAAAATATCTTTTTCTAATTCTAAATGAACTCAGTATCAAGATATTAACTTATAATGAAGTGTAATGAAACTACATGAAGATATCTGTGGTCTGCAAATTATGAAGCCTACTTTTAGAAGTTGAGGAACTGAAGTCTTCTATTGGGATTTTTATAACAGCTGGATGCATTATCAGGCAGAAGTTTCTTTTGATATTCTGTCTGTAAATGTAATCTGCTAGTTCTGCGATGTCTTCTATGCCAAGAAATCTCTTGCTGCAACTCTCGTTTTGTTTACAGGTTTCTGTCAGTAGACTTTCATTCACAATAAGTTAATATGTTGATATTAAGTTAATTTCGGGTTTTGAAAGTTATTTTATTCTTACTTTTTTTAGATAACAGTAATAAAATGTTCGTTGTTTTCTTGTAAATATTTTTATTTTATACCTTTGTCTCAAAGTGTTATATATTAGAAATGCACATGCTGTCAGACTATAGGGACCTTGGCGAGAAAAGGAAATTTCTCATGCATATTTTCTGGCAACCTATTTCTTATTTTCTTATACACATTAATTTCTTTTTTTATATTTATGCAACTAATCTAATACAAAGAAGCTATTTACCTCTTTTTATATACAAACAGAAGTACTTTGTATATAAAAACAGTAATATATATGTATATAAACAAGAATAAAAGCTCATCTGGTTTGTTTTCATAGGTGCTTATATTATTTGACCAATAAATTTCCCTTTCTGAAGCCCAAACTGCACCAAGCTTTTTAAAATAATGGTAGAAAAATATTGAAATACATTATTAATTTATCTGTAACAAGTAAATTAAAGTGAATTTACAATTCAAGAATTTAATATTTTCATTGGTTAATAAATAAAGTACCTACATAGTGTGAATTAGCGATGCATTGAATAGTGATTTTGGCCAAATACCAAATATTCGGCCCACCCCACAGGTAAACCAGATATTCGACTAGCCGAATAGTGACTAATAGGCTGAATACTAGGGATGTAACGAATAGTGATTTGGTCAAATACTGAATATTCGGCGGCCAAATACTGACTTAAAAAAAAAAAAAAAATTAATTGTTTTTTTTTTCAATTTTAAAATCAAAAATTAAATTAAGGACTAATTGAAATTAATTTTTTGTTTGAGTGTTCAAAAATCATAACAGCTGAATGTATTTTTTGTAATATTTTAAATACTTTGATGCCAATAAGATAACATATGACTTTCAAAAATGTAAATAATAATTTAATTCCTAATTTTTTATTTAATCCATAGATAGTTCCAGTAATTTATATATATTTTTATCTAAAATAGAAACTCATTACCTCTGTAAAAATGAAACTTTTTTTTATTTTAGTAAAATCATTGCACCCCCCCCCCCCCCAAAAAAAAAAAGAACTTGCATGTGTCCTCTGTCTTTTTATATCCTTTCTCATTCAACTAAAACTTAGTAAATTTACATTCTGTATGTAAAGAAAAAGGTTGTTTTCTTAAAATATAATTATTCATTCCATTTAATATAATTACTCTTTTCTGCTACTAAGATATACTTTTCTCTTTTCTTTCTCTCAAAATTAACAAGCCCTCATAATACTTCCTCCATCCCATATTTCACAGTGAGATGCCTCCTGAAATTTATGTAATATAGTTATTTATAAGTTGTCATGAAGCTTTAAATTCTATTGCAAGAATTGCATTGAGGGGTGAAAAAAAAGTATTTAACGGTAATTAAAGTTCTTTTAGCAAAGCTGTTTAAGTATGATAATTAAATTGAGAGATTGCTGTGGCAGTGATGACTTAGATTCTAATCTGTAAAAATAAATCGAGTTGGCTGTCCATAACTTTGGTAGATTTCTTAGTATCTAATGTAAATACCAACCAGTTCTCCTTGAAAAGACTTCCACTGAGAGATATCTCATGTGTAGGTCTATATTCTTGATGGATAGATCTTAAACAAATTCAACACCAGCAATACAGTAGATTTTGAAGTTATGTATGCATATATTTATTCTTGTTCCATGGAATATATATTTTTAAAATATGGATAAGACAAACTACTTTTAACACAAGCAATTACCTGTGAGTGTTCACATTAACAACATCCGACTGTATTACTATTTGTGCTGTCTTAGAATTCGCAACAATAGTTAAAATGATCATCTCGAATGTGACATAATTTCTGCCATTTACTGCTTTTAACGTATATTAATGAATTTAATATTTGAATGTTTTTTCTGTTTATAAGTCACATGTAAATAATTTTTTAATTGAAAGGAAATACTATTCTTTGTGATGTTTTTACAATTCCCAACAATTTAAAATAATTATTTTTTTTCTTCTGTACACTGCAAGTTTGTAATGTATATCCTTAAAAAAAATAGTTACATTCAGGTATAGTTTTTGCTTCTATAAACTTTTGGTAATTTTCTGTTAGCCAGTTTATGTATATGTATGTATATAACACTGGTGCTCAGCAAACAGAATTTTATTATGCTTTAAACTTTTATCATTTATTTTTTATTTTATTATGATTATATACATTAAATTCAGTAATACATTAAATTCAGTAATACATTAAATTCAGTAATACATAAATAATATGACTCCATCTTAAATAGGACGTAATCACCTTGGCAACCTAGAATCATTACCTATCATAGGGTATCATTGAATTAATATGTATGATAGAATTTAATAGGAGACTTTCATTAATATCTTTTTATAGTTTTGATTCGATTTTTATAAAATTTGAAAGGACTCGACAAAATTCTGCAATGATTATAGGTATTTATTAAATTTCAAACCATTCAGTGGGGTAGTTTTTGCAATGTTATATGCAGACAGAGACGGGAGGGATCAGACGACAACTATAAGTGCTACATATTTATATAACTATGAACACTCCTAAAAGGGAAAATGGTTACTATTACAACACTATTTCGGGTACTTTGGCTTCCAAAAATAACAGAAATTTACAATTTTTGTTTATATCTGGTTAGAGATTTGCATCGGCCGAAATTTCCAAGGCGCGAACCCTTAAAAGTTTAAGCCTGCCCATATATATTTTTGCAGTTCACGCACCGGCCGGTCTTATATTCAAAATTTTATTTATTCATGTACAGAAAAAGAAAGTTCCTCCTTCAAAATTACGTATTATATTCTATTTCAAATCATTTTAATACTATTTTGATCAGAATGAAGTGAAAACAGAAATCGTGTTTTTCTGTTCTAGTGATATTTGCAAATTTATGTCGGCGTGTCATTGATATGGCACCACTCAAGAGACTGAACAATGAATTTGCTTTCAGTTCGATTTTCTTTTGTGACAGTAGAATAATTTTTAACTGGATGTAATTTATTTTTTCTTTTTTTAAAAATAAAAAGATATCTAACCTGAAAAGAATATCTTTAGCGAACAAGCATCAACTTGAGGTTTTTTGTCTTCTATTGCTTACGACTATAAAAATCACGTTAGTGATTTTTCTATTTATTTTGTATCATGAATGCTACCCATGCTAAAGCATTAAGGCTCTGCTTTACACATTTATAAAGTCACTTTCATTTTCAAGTAGATATAATTGTCATATATTGTTATTCTGATAGAAAGCAATCGAGCAGTGTTTCCCGTTTTTCTATAATTTCTGTAAATATCATTCATTTTTTTCATAAGAATGCATAGCTGCAAACTATCCCTTTTTTGTGTTAAGTCAATTTTCGAATCCTAATCCTTATCATATTTAAACGTGGAATTAGCAAAAAAAACACAATTAACATTATAATTAGGCAAAGATTACTATTCGGAATGAGTGATAACTAAAAAGTGGAATAGTTGAAAGCTAAGTATATGCTCATGGGCGTACCCAAGGGGGGGGGGCTGATGGGGCTACAGACGCCCCCCCCCCCCGAAATTTTCGAAAATGATATGAAAAAGTGCTGATTTTTCGTCTTTCATTTTTCGAAATTTTTTTAATTTTTTTTCCATCATACAGTGGGATAGCCATTCTCATTAGTGCCATATTAGTCCACATTGACAACAAAGAAGAGAAAGGGAGCTGGCGGGGTTATAGCACCCCCCCCCCCCCCCTCCTCCTCGCGAAATAGTCGAAAAATTGAATAAAAAAGTGTTTTTTCCTTACTTTTTAAGATAAATCTGTATTTTTTTCTTCTGCCATACAGCAGAATAGCCATTCTCGTTAACACCATATTAGTCCAGGTTATATTAGTTAGGGGGCTGATGGAATTTCAGCCCCCTCTCGAAATGGTCGAAAATGAAATGAAAAAATAGTGCTAAATTTTTCTTTCTGTTTAAAATAAAATTGCATTTTCCCCCTATTGTTCAACAGACTATGCGCTTCCTTCTCTTTAGTTCCATATTAGTCCATATTGACACCAAAGAAGAGAAAGGGGGTTGATGAGGTTACACCCCCCCCCCTCAACCAGAAATAGTCGGTCGGAAAATTAAATGAAAAAGTGTTTTTTCCTTACTTTTTTAAGATAAATCTGTAATTTTTTCTCCTGTCATACAGCAAAATAGCCATTCTGGTTAACACCATATTAGTCCACATTGAGATCGCAGCATACCCAAAAATGGGGAGGGGGCTGATGGAATTACAGCCCCCTCCTCTCGAAATAGTCGAAAATGAAATGAAAAAATAGCGCTGATTTTTTTCTGTCTATTTGAGATAAATTTTCATTTTCTCCCCTATCATTTAACAGACTAGCCGCTCCCTTCGCTGTAGTTCCATATTAGTGTACAGTGACACAACATTATACCCAAAAAAGTAGAAGGGGGCTAATGGAGTTACAGCCCTGCCCTTCCCCAAAAAATCGAACATGAAATGAAAAAGTATTGATATTTTCCTTTTTGTTTGAGATAAATTTGTATTTTTCCCCTATCATTCAACAGACTAGCCGCTCTCTTCTCTTTGGTTCCATACTAGTGCACAGTGACACCACATTATATCCAAAGAGGTGAAAGGAGCTAATGGGGTGCACCCTTCCTAAATAGTAGAAAATGAACTGAGAAAAGGGTTGATTTTTTTCTTCTTGTTTGAGATAAATTTGTAATTTTTCTTCTGCCATACAGCGAAATAGCCATTCTCGTTAACAGCATATTAGTCCACATTGACATCACAGCATACCCAAAGATGGGGATGGGGCTTATGGAATTAGAGCCCCCTCCTCCCGAAATAGTCGAAAGTGAAATTAAAAAATATTGCTCCTTTTCTTTCTGTTTGAGATAAATTTGTATTTTTTTCTCCTATCATTCAACAGACTAGCCGCTCTCTTCTCTTTAGTTCCGTATTAGTGCACAGTGACACCACATTATACCCAAAGAAGTAGAAAGGGGGTGATGGGGTTACAGCCCCTTCCCAAAATAGTCGAAAATCAAATGAAAAAAGGGCTAATATTTTTCTTTTTGTTTGAGATAAATTTGTAATGCAGTTGTTTTCTGCAATACAACGAACTAGACGTTTTAGCTAGTCTCATATCAGCGCACAGTTACACCACAATATACCCAATGAGGGGAAGGCGCTGATGGGGTTACAGGCCCCCTTTCGAAATAATCAAAAATGAAATGAAAAAGAAACTCCTGTTTTTTTCTATCTTTTGAGATTAATTTTAATTTTTTTTCTACGGCGCAGCTATTCTGGTTAGTCATATATATTAGTGCACAGTGATGCCCCAGCATAAACCAAAAGAGTCTATGGGGACTATTATGAAGTTACAGCTCCTTTCTATCTCTGAATAGATCGCAGTGAAATGAAAAAAGGGCTGATATTCCTTCTTTTTCAGGTAAATTTGTTTTATTTTCTGGCATGCCAAGAATTTGTTTTTCTCGTAAATCCAATATCATCCTCAGTCCTGCGACCAAATTTACTTGAGACCACAAAATCCATTTTCAAATGACTGAAAAATAGCTCCATTCCTGTTTTACTCGATAAATGAAAACATATATGCTCAGTTCAAGAGACCTACAAATAAATTCGACAAATCTAAAAGTAGTTTAATTTAAGGATTTTTAAAATTTCTCTCATAGTCGGCGGGCGCCAAGATTGTCAGTGCGGAAGTATGTTAATGCACAGTAACACCACAGCTAATCTGAAGTCGATTTCGGCTAAATCGGAAATCCGCTGCGGAAGAGTTGACTGTAAAAGTAGCTTATTAACTTTCATTTGTCAGTCGCATCTCCATGCCACACCGAAATATGGGGGGTGCGGAGGGTTGAAGCGACTAAACCTCTTTTACCAGCCAAAATGGTCGGACTTAAATGGTAAAAAAATTTACCTCTTACTTTTTAGATCAATTCAATTATATATATATTTGTCATGCATCGCACTTGTCTTTCTTGTTAGTCCCATATTTGTGCATAGTGACACCTTAGGTAATCTTTTCAGAATTTTGGCTAAGCACTGTATATGCGCGGAAGAGATGATATGAGAAAAGTTTATGAATGATATTCATAAACTTTTGTTTTTAACACGCGATTACTTCCTCGTATCTGTAAGATACACAGTGACTTATTGTTTGACTGCAAAGATATCTTTGGAGTTCGGTAACGCCCCCCCCCCCCTCCCCACTTATCTTCCTATTTTGTCTTAACTTTGCAGCCAGTATTTTTCATCTGGAACGGTTTAAAGTTCTTATTATTACTTGTGCAATGGACAAATAATAAACAAAGTCTTTATTTTATATATGTGTATAAAAATATTTTGTGTATACAAAAAATATTTTGTGTTTGTTACAATTTTAATTTATTGTTAAACAAGAACCGTAGCCAGAATTTAGTTTCGGGGGTTGGAAGAACAATTTTATAGATTTTAAGTTATAACGACTTTCTTTTAAATGAAAGTATATAAAAAAACCCCAGCAACACTTTTCAACATATTTCGATGTGGGGCGGTCTGAGGATCCGACCCGTGTCCTCCCCCTTTTCCACCAGATTTGATTCTGAGTAAAAAAAAAATTCAGAAATTCACAGCAAATTTTTTGAAAGGTTACAGCAGAGGGGGGAAGGAGAGGAAATCCCTTCCTGCCGCTAATTATTTTTGTTGTAGTTTGGGTTAACTCTGTTTTCATTTCAGGTCAATTTCAGGCTGAGTGTAGATTCCTGCAAGTTGGGTTCGGGTTAACCAGATTTCTAAAAAGTTAGTTCAGTATATTATTTCAGTTTAAAAACTATACATAATAATAATAAACACAGATATTTGTATGTGTTTTAACGCGATCCTTTGATGAAATTCAGGTTTTTATCACGACGCTTTGACGAAATTTGCATTTTCCAGCGATCTTTTGACGAAATTAGCATTTATCCGCGACCCTTTGACGAAATTCGCGTTTTCTTCGTGATCCTTTGTCGAAATTTGTGTTTTTTCCGCGGCTTTTTGACGAAATTTGCGTTTTTTCCGTGAGTTTTTGATGAAATTCGAGGTTTTTTTCGCGGTTTTTTGCCGAAATTCGCGTTTTTTTTTTTTTACGAAATCCTTCGTCGAAATTTACGTTTTTTCCGCTGCTTTTTGACAAAATTCGCTTTTTTTCTCGTCTTTTTGATGAAATTCGCGTTGGCTCTTTGACAAAAATGATCGCGTTTTTTATTTTTTCGCTGCTGTTTGACGAAATTCGCATCTTTCCGCAGTCTTTTGCCGAAATTAACGTTTTTCTGTAGCCCTTCTTTGTGATCTTTCTTTTTCTTTTTTCGCGATCCTTTAACGAAATTCGCGTTTTTTCCGCTTCCCTTTGACGGAATGCGTGTTTTTGAGCAATCCTTTGTCAAAATTTGCGTTTTTTCTGTGGCCCTTTGAGGAAATTTGCGTTTTTTCTGAGGTTATTTGCAAAAATTCGCGTTTTTTACGCAATCCTTCGTCAAAATTTGCGTTTTTTCCGTGGATTTTTGACGAAATTCGCGTTTTTTCTGTTTTTTTATGAAATTTGCATTTTCTGCGGCATTTAATGAAATTCACTTTTTTCCCTGTCCCTTTGACGAAATTCGCGTTTTTTTGCGATCCTTTTCGAAATTAGCCTTTTTATCGCAGCCCTTTGACGGAATATGCGTGTTTTTAGCGATCTTTTTTCGTCGCGTTTTTCCGCGGCCTTTTAATGAAATTCGCATTTTTTCTGCGGCCCTTTGAAGAAATTCGCGTTTTTTCGAGATCCTTTGTCAAAATTTTCTTTATTCCGGGGGTTTTTGACGAAATTAGTGTTTTTTTGCGGCTTTTTGACGAAATGCGCTTTTTTCCGCAGCCTTTTGACGAAATTCACGTTTTTCTGTGAGCCTTCTTTTTGACCATACTCTTTGTTTTCTTTGTGATCCTTTAACGAAATTTGTATTTTTTCCGCTTCCCTTTGACGGAATGCGTGTATGTTTAGCGATCCTTTGTCGAAATTCGCGTTTTTTCTGTGGTCATTTGCCGAAATTTGCGTTTTCTATGCAATCCTTCATCGAAATTTGCGTTTTTACCG
Organism: Maratus speciosus; assembly: GCA_963932465.1. Classification (NCBI taxonomy): domain Eukaryota; kingdom Metazoa; phylum Arthropoda; class Arachnida; order Araneae; family Salticidae; genus Maratus; species Maratus speciosus. The sequence goes on from OZ010787.1 coordinate 257,368,172, forward strand.
CGGCTCTTTGACGAAATTTGCGTCCTTTTCTCGTCTTTTTTGATGAAATTTGCTTTCTTTTTGCGGCCTTTTGACGAAATTCACGTTTTTCTGTGCCCCTTTGACGAAATTCGCGTTTTTTCAGTTTCCCTTTGACAGAATGAGTGTTTTTATAGCGATACTTTGTCGAAATTTGCGTTTTTTCTGTGGTCATTTGACGAAATTCACGTTTTTTTCGCAATACATCTTCGAAATTTGAGTTTTTCCGCGGCTTTTTGACGAAATTTGCGTTTTTTCTAGCCTTTTTGATGAAATTTGCGTTTTTCTGGGGCCTTTTAACAAAATTCCCGTTTTTCCGTGTCTCTTTGACGAAATTCGCGTTTTTGCGATCCTTTACGAAATTACCTTCTTTATCGCAGCCCTTTGACGGAATGCCCCTTTTTTGCGATTTTTTTCGAAATTCGCGTTTTTTCCGCGACTTTTTGATGAAATTCGCGTTTTTTCTGCGGCTTTCTGACGACATTCGGGTTTTTTCTGTGCTCATTTGACGAAATTAGCGTTTCCTCTGGGATAATTTGACGAAATTTGACTTTTTTTTCGCGATCCTTTGACAAACCTTCCCCCCCTCTGACTACGGCCTTATTGACAAAAATGATTTCTGTTTATAACAAAATTCAACGTGTTTCGCAAGATTTAGAACATTATGAAAATTTAAGTCAGCCCCCCCCCCCCCCAAATAAAATCCTGCGAGCGCCACTGTATATGCTGATAGATATATTTAAAATTTTTATTTTGCTAGAGAAAAAAAACTGCTTTAAATTTTGCAAATAATGTACAAAACAAATATGCAGATTGGAGTGACAGGGGAGGAGACGTGAACGGTACAGTTGCCAGCACCGGTATCACAGAATATTAGGGCTCCGGTACTTTTTTTAAATAGAAGTTAAGCCCTGCACCCCGGTTATATCCGCTGAAAATTGTTCCTATTTTATCGGCGTAGTTTGATTTTTTCAAATTTGTTATATTGGGCCGGTCAGCTTGCTTAACTCTTTTATCAGTCCAGTCTCACCCATTAACAAAAATTGCCTTTATTCTGCTGACCCGGCCCGTTTGAAAAATTGCCTTCATTTTCCAGGCCTTCGGTCCTTGCAGACCTCTCTACCTTGGTTTTCGCAAACCCAAAAAGTCAGAGGAAAAGTACTTGTATTCTAAATGTAAAATATCTGCTAGATTATTCAATTAAAAACTGTTTTCATCTACTCTGTAAAACTGCACATCCTTAACACATGTAGACTGGTATAGTCCAAAAATAACAATAATAATTCATTTTATAGATATAAAATTACATGTAATAGGTTTAATTTCACTTCAAACTGTCTAACAAAAAAAAGTTGGAGTTGCTTGTTTATTAGCGACTATGCCTCTTTTGCTCAAAAATGGATCCGACCGACTCCGCAGCTCTGCTAAAAAGGCAAAATTTTATATTGTAATATTTGCATAAAAATGTCTGATAATAAATAGTCTTCATTCTGAAGCACCAAAATGTCAGCCTAAATAATCATAGCGTACATATTTAAGGGTGATGGACAGTAAGATCTCAAATTCCTTCCCTAATGTTAAACCTATACTTGCATAATGCATTCATATTTTTAAAATATCTCCACGGGAAATTATTATTTTTAGTAACTTCTTTTTTCTTAAAGTATGCCTCTGTTTTTTGCTATCAAAGTATTTCTCGGGCAGTATCTGCATTTCTAATATATTTAACACTTTGAGACAAAGGTATAAAATAAAAATATTTACAGGAAAACAAAGACAGTGGCGTAGAAACTTTGTACAAACAGGGGGAGCCGGGGCATACTGCGGAAAGCTAGTGGCGCGGATCATTTCGTTCATTTTGGAGGGTAGTGTTGGGCGTTTCACAAACAGGAGTATAAAATAGAAGCATATCAAAATATCACCAACTCTTTAATCCAGTTAAAATAATTTTTAATAGATATACTTGATACATAGAAACTTAATTTATGTGCGATCCCAAATACAATATTCAAATTTAAGGCTTCTCCCACTTCCATTTATCAAAAATTAAAGTGCTTTCTGTTGTTTTGCTTACAAATTCTTTACAAATCTCTTCCAAATCAGTTTTAAAGGCCTTCTCTTTATAAATATGTTATTGGTGCAGGTAATTTGTAGTAGACCTATATAAGACCCCCCCCTTTTTTTCTGGAAATCGGAAGGGTTGTAAACAATGAGAAAAAGGGTGAAGGCACAAACAAGTGTGCTCACCGCCCCCCTCTCTCTTCTCTTTGTTGCTTTATTGTGTGAATTTCCTAGAAAAAGTATACTTTATTTTTTAATTTAGCAATGTATCGTAAACAGATGTGATGCGAGAATTTCTCCCGGGGGAGCTGAGCCCATCCGAAATATTCCAGGGGGAGCCACAGCTCCCCCAGTTCCTACGCCCTTGAACAAAGAACATTTTATTACTGTTGTTATCCAAAAAAGTAAGAATAAAATAACTTTCAAAATCCCAAATGAACTTAATATCAACATATTAACTTACTGTGAATAAAACGTCTACTGACACAAACCTGTAAACAAAACGAGAGTTGCAGCAAGAGATTTCTTGGCATGGAAGACATCGCAGAACTAGCAGGTTACATTTACAGACAGAATATCAAAAGAAACTTTTGCCTGATAATGCATCCAGCTGTTATAAAAATCCCAATAGAAGACTTCAGTTCCTCGACTTCTAAAAGTAGGCTTCACGGTTCACAGACCAGAGATAACTTCATGAGGTTTCATTACACTTCATTATAAGTTAACATCTTGATACCAAGTTCATTTAGAATTAACAAGATATTTAATTGTACAGTTTTAAACAGTTTGTTGTTTTCCGTAAATAAAAAAATGAAAATTTCACTTTTATTAAATACGCGAGAATATACTTTTTTATTTACAAAAAAAATTTTCTTGTGGTGTCATTCAATTATTTCAACATTTTATGAATACAAGTACCTTGCCCCTGAAAGGGTTAAAGTTTTGACCAAGCCCCTAAAAGTTTGTTTATAAAATTTTGTTGAGAAACACCAGCATAGAGATTTTAAAGTTATTGGTGGGACTCAGCCAGCTGTTATACCTGCTAAAATAGAAACTGAATAACCCTTGCTTCAATTAGTTGTATATTTCTTTGAACTTTCTTTTCCAAGTGATCTGTGGTCATCAACAAAAGAAAGGGGAGTCTCAATAAAAAAAAAAAGGGCAGTGATAAACATATCAGGGATCTCCTCTGCAGACCTATGACCTTTCGCTGAGCAACAGAAGACTGCCACATCAAAGGCACTGCTGTTGTTGCAGGGAGTAGTCTGTTCGCAGCTACTATTCTAATACTTTTATCTTTCTAGGAAAGAAATTCAGCTGAAAATTGTAAGTAGATGTTTTAATACTTCTTGTGGATATGTGAAATATTTGTGTATTTCGAGTTGTGTTATTGAACAATAATTTTCTTAACCCTCCTGTTCACATTGTGATCATAACAAATATTGATCATAAAACTGCATTGTGTTAAAATTCATGACACAAAAGAATTTCAAATTTAATTGCTACTATATCAGGGTTAAATCTATAATTATTTAAACTTTGGTTTTTAGTATTTCAGTTGTTAAACATACATAAAATATGGAATACAAATAAATATATTAATTTAAAAAGGCGAAAAAAATAGTTTTAGCATTTCAGTTTTTATAAGTACATAAAATATGGAGTACAAATGTATTAATGTAAAAAGGAGGAAAAAATCATATTTCTGGTACCTTTTTTAGTCATGTGGATTTAAAAACAACAGGAAAGTTTTGTAACGTGACAAATAATAATATTAATAATAAAAAAAACTGATATTCTTCATTCAATAAATAGGACAACATTAATATTAATAAAGCATGAATGATTTCATATCTGCTTTAAAACTTGCCTTATAATAAGCCTTATTTTGTTAATATAAGTGTATGTATACAATAAAATTCCTAAACCACATTAGCCATATCTATGTAACCAGGAGTGTAAAATTCTAGGTGCCAATGGTTGCCACTTGTAAATTTTTAGTATTGTTTGCCTAATAACTAATAAGATAACTGATAAAATTTAGTGGAAGAATACTTAAAAATTTGGTAAGAATCTGTCCATTGGTGCTAAGTTTTTACACCAATTCTTTATTTATGAAATTGTTTCCGCAAATTATATTTCTATATTGTTCAAGGACATTAAAAAGTGTTTCACTTTGTATATTCTATGTATCGAAATTTTTGTTTATGTGTCAAACAAAGTTGATTTTCTTATTTTTGTAAAAAGTGTCCCATTCCTCCCCACTCTACCCTACATATATTTTGTATTTTTAAAATCTACATAAACTGACAACAAAAATTTTGAATACTTATGAACATACTAATTAAAGCCCGATATGTTATCCATTCCATTATGTGATAGTAAACAATATTCTCCCAATCATAATACAGATAACGTGCATCCCACATAAATAAGGGCATTAATTATATATATATATATATATATATATATATACAAACTCTATGCATATAATACTATTAAACTATTTCTATTTAATCTAGTGCTCGCGATTATACGTATAAAACGTATACAGAGAAAACCGTTTTATCTAATATATATATCCTTGAACTTATATAAATCTCTAAAGGATAACTTTTATTTTCATCTAACAAAACGAAAGGTCTGATTTCCTCGATCAGATCTCTCGCCGCATTTTTCGTTACTTTGTATGTTGAGATGAAATTTCTTTCATTTATTGAAAAAGGATCTTCCCGATCCTTTATTCTTTGCCTTTGTATTTGATTTCTTCGCCAGCGTCGAACAACCAAAATCTCCGCCATCTTGAATAATGAGTACTTGTTACGGTCTTGTGACAGCTTGCGGCGGATTTCACGCTGTTGCAAATTTTTATGACAACAATCACAACTTTGTGACGCCAGAAGCTGGAAGGCGTTTCATTTGTATCCCCTTTAGTAGGATTTGTTACTGTGACTCGAGTTGTTACGGGAAGCGTTTCATTTGTATCCACGCCTTATTATTATATACTAGCTGGTAAGCCCGGCGATGCCCGGGACCATGATGAATAACCCTTTAAAACCCTTTCCGATGCGGTTTCCCTAAAAAAGAACACCAAATTCAAAATTTTCAAAAAAAAAAAAAAATTCCGAAAGTCCAAAAACTCCAGGAAAAGTTGCTATTAGTTTCATTTTACCATAACAGATGGCAACACTAAGCATTAAGTTTTTTATTCTAGTATTAATCTTATATTTAAAATTGCTCTGTTTCTAGACTTAAATATTGAATTTTTTTGAGTTCTTAAAAATTACGATTTTCGAAAAATGATGGGGCCATTTTTTTCCAATATCCTTGTGGTATTAATTCATAATTTTGTATAAAATCCAAAGTCATTCTTTGAACTATCTAAGACGACATTTCCTTAGTGTCCTTTTTTAGGGACATCGCCCGCAGAAAACTTTGTATTTCTAACTCAAGTCTTTCACATGTTGCTTCTTCATGAAGATTGTAACTTCTTTTTGTTTCTTTTAAATTTTATAATTCATCCTAAATATTTTCCTATTTTATTTAGTCAAATTTAATTTTTAGTTTATATTAGTATCAAATTTCATCAGTATTTTAATTTCATCAGTATCAGTTTATATCAGTATTTTTTTTTTTTTAATTTACTTAATTTAGAATAATTTTTGTTGTAGATTTTTAAAAACTTTCTATTTTAAATTTTGTAAATTTCTTTGAACACAAATAAAAGTGTTTAAAAACTTAAAATATACATACTTTATATACATTACATGGTTAAATATACATTATTTCAATACATAGTTACTGTTATTGTTATAAGAAATTTACGCAATCCTTTCAGAAGATTTCTTATATATAAAAATGAACTTGCATATAAATGAAATTCATAAAATTTCAGAAAAAAATGAAATTTCTTTTATTTATAAACATAAAATTTTATCTTTGGTCCTACCGAATATCGAACCAGGGGCCTCCACTTTGGCAGGCTGACGCTTTACCGAACGGGCCAAGACGACTTGTGAAAATACTCGAAAGTTACATTTAATTACATAGGGATGCGTATTGGGCATGCGCGTTCATGACTGGAGGTGAAATAGCTACTTTTTTATGGGAGTGATGTCTATTATTATAGATGGATATTAATTAATTATTCAGCTAATAATTAGAGTTTTAAAATTCTGAGGATCAGGTACATTAGGAAAGGCCTTGGACTGTCTTCATAAAAATTTTGAACGTCGTACGCGCCGTAGATTTCTCTAGCCATCGCCGACAGACACACACACACAGAGTGATTTTTTCTTTTATTAGTATAGATAATAAAAAAGAAAAATCTTGAAATAGCTGTAAACCATTTTTTTTTTATTTACTAGTGCCTTTCTTTATATTGGTTTTTATGCATAGTGACAAAAAGAGTATTTGTTTTGTTTTATCAATGTTTAATGTCTTGCGGGAGATTTAAATTTCTTACCATTACCCCCCCCCCCTCTTTCGCTTTTGTTACACTAATGTGAAATATTAACTATTTTAGGCTTTAAATTATAATCCATTTATATACACAACAGTAAATATACCTATTTTTTAAAGATTAAAAATAAAATCCATCTTAAACCCAAAAATAAATTTTGAGATTTTTTTGGGGAAAATTAATTTTAAAAATTATCAAACATGCGAAATCTTAAATATATAATTTTTTGAAATGCACAAACGATGAATATTATTTAAATAAAAAAATAATGTGAGAAATACTACAAACATTATTATTATTTTTATTTAAAATAAACTAATCATATAATATAAATAAAAAAGTATATAAGGTTTATAATTAATAATAATAATAATAATAATTATTATTATTATAATTAATAATAATAGTAATAAATAATAATAATAATAATAATTAATAATAATAATAGAAAAATAGAAACACATGTTTAGTACATTTAAATATAAATAATCTGCATTTAAAAATGCAGCAGAAAATTCGCATAAAATAAATTTTTATTAGAAGAATTTATTTAATAAATGAAAATAAATATTAAGTATATTTAGTTATAAACAATATAACGTTTAAAAAATTAATTTAAAAAGTAATTGAAGCCTATTACTATTTCACCAGTAAAACCATGCGAAGCTTTCGCGCTGCAATTTTTGAGTTTATTTTCTATATATATATATACAGTCGGACCCCGATTTAACGAATTCATCGGGACCGTAAATTTTATTCGTTAAATCGTGGTTATTCGTAATATTGGGGTCCGAAACAAAAAATTATAAAATTCTGCACTTACCTTCTGAAAACGCTCTAAAAAGCCACTACACAAAAATATCGATAATTAGAAATTGTACACTTTTTATTCAGCAGCTAAAAATACAGCAAATAATTCGCACTAATTAATTTTAAGTTAAGTATTGTGTAATAGATGTATGAGAATTTCTTTAATTCTTGACTCGAAAAAGTTCTTTTTCTACTTTATGGAGAGAAGAAAATATTGAGTCATTTATGTCCTGCTGCATGAGGTATGTTTTCACAGTTTCCAAGCCATGTAAAGAAAGAGCGCGTTCACGGACCGCACTCTGGGTTCCCCAGGTTTCCCCGTAGGGAACCCGAAGCGTTCAGAGCCGGCATCACGTGACTTTTTCCGTGTTTCCTGCAGCGTTCAGAGCCGGAGATTACCCAGATTTCGGGGAACCCCCATTACCTGAGGAATTTTTTCGGTAAAGTGATCACGTGGTTGGGAAATCTGATTTTTTTACCATTTTATAGCTTAACTGTGACTGTTATTCGGAATCACTGTTTTGATCAGTTTTATCGCACATTGTTTCTGTTTTTTCATATTACAATAATAATAATTTGACATATAATAATTTTAACACATAATAATTTGAACGTACCATATTTTCCATCGAATGAATGAATCTTCGATTCAGCCTAAAGTGGCTAGCAAAACCTGTGATACTTATTTGTTGCGATAGTATTCCACATAAAATTAACTTTTGGAACAGTTTCCCATCCAAAAAAGTGATAATTGAATCTATTTGCACTGTCGAAAGTGCAGCTGCCGCCATGTTTGTAAATGTAAATAAAAAAATCCCGCAACTTTACCCGAAAGCGTTCAGAGCCGTTTTTATCCAACCTTACACCGAGAAACCAGTATGACGTCATTCCCCAATTTTCCGAGTTACCCGTGTTTCGGTCTCTGAACGCGCTCAAAGAGAAAAAGTAACAGTTTTAATGGAAATTTCATTATCGATTTCTGAATCAGAATCGCTATTCATTGGTTCCGACAAATTAACTTCTGTTGCACATGTAGTTAGACCGTCATCACATGTGACATAATCGTTAAAGTCTATCTCAGGAGTGATTTCTTTCCATATAACTTCTTCTGAAGGAGTGGTATCTTCATCATTATTACTTTCCACTTGTGTGCCTGGAAATCCCACTTTCTGCATTTTCAATCGTATTTTTAGAAACTTGGTCTCAAGATTTTCTCACAAAATATAGAGCATCCAAAACAGTAACTTTGTATCTTTTCTCCGCATTTTCCTCCAACGATCCTATAATTTTTCGCATAAGCAAGTTTCGTAATTAACTTTTACAGAACGAATGATACGAAGGTCTAGGGGCTAAAACTAGAGTTGTAAAAGGTGGAAAAAACCGGGTTTATTCCCGGGAATAAACCGTGTTTTTTGGGAAGGGAATTTTGAAAATTTCCGGGAGTTTTAGAAAGTTTTAAGCATGAAAATTTTTAATTTATTATTTTTAATGATTTCAATTTTTGTCAATGTAAACAAAACTAATAACATAAAATATTTAAAAAAATTGCCCGGTTTACATGAAAACTAACGAAATAAGGCTTAAATTGCAGAAATATTAAGTAAGATAAATTAGAGTGTAAGTAATTTGGTAGTTTAATCGTCTATAAGTAAAGAGTAAAAGAGGCAGATGAGAGATTCATCTTCCCTAACATGAATATAAACTTCACCTCTGTTCTTCGAATCAACGAATGTAAACAAAAAAGAAAATGAACAAAATTAAAAGAAATCAATGCAAAAATACAAAGCAACTTGTTAGAAAATTAATATAAAGTTGCTTGAATAAGAGATATGCGAGCCAACAGAAACTAAAAAGAAAAATATTTTTAAAAGAAACATTCCAATCCTCACCTATTTGCAGCTGCCATTGTTTAAAGCTAAAAAATTATAAATACTTAATCTGTAAAATCATAAGTTTTGTGAATTCATGACATAAAATCTATCTTTTTGGAACATTTCTTCCCTGAAATTTCAAATTGAAAAATAATTGGTTTTGTTTATCTTCAAAACTCCTTCAAAATTTCCAATATTCCCCAAACTTCCGGGTTTATTCCCCAAAATTCCCGGGTTTATTCCTGTCCCTCAAAATCTGCGGGTTTTTTGCAACTCTAGCTAAAACACACTTGTGCAATTTGTGGCAAAAAACAAAACTTTGACATTGATCAATAAACAAAATTTTTTTTCTATTTTCTGTCTGCATAGACTTATATAAATACGACAGAAAGTTTGCAAATGGGGAAGAAGTCATCCATGATTTTAGGTTTGCTGCACATTTTGTCGGTAAGGTCTTTACGTTTTCAAAACATCGCGGCCTTGCTGTTTTTCTTATAACGAATGGCTTATTTTTTTTTTCAGTTCCATCAGCATTAACCACAAGCAAAACCGTAATCCTCATTTTGCTTTTTTCCCACCAAAGCATTTTTCATTTCTATAACAAAGCGTTTTGTCGGGTATTAAGTCATAAAACAACCCGGTTTCATCTGCGTTGTAAAGGTCCGATGGTGAATACCCTTCAATCAGGCTGAGCAACTTTTCGTCCCAATCTTTTATTACAATTTCATTTACATCCGACTTTTCTCCGCACATTTTCTTTTGGACTAAGTTGTATCTTTTCTTTAAAAGGTCTATCCAACCATTCGAAGCAGAAAAATCTGTCACATTATGCTTTTCGGCAAGTTGAAGTGCTTTTTCTTTGATCAGAGACCCACTAATGGCTATTTCCTTGTCACGAACGATGTTGAGCCATTTCACTAGGTCAGATTCAAGAACAGAAAGAGGAGTGGCTTTCAATGACTTTCTTATTTTCGACGAATTTTTACCACATTCTGCTGATTCTTTTTCAATTTCTGCTCATTGTTTAACAATTGTTGCTAATGTCGATGTGGAGATTTCAAGGTGTTCTGCTAACGCATTTTGCGGTCTAACGTTCTTGTCAAATTCGCGTAAAATGTTGAACTTTTCACTCAACGAAAAACGTTTTCGTTTCCAACAATCTGCCATGCTTCATAAAGTTTCAAAAACTAAACATTATGCCAAATCGAGCGTCCAATACACCTCACTTCTATCAAGAAACAAAACAATTAGTAAAAATCCTTAAACTGTATTCTTCTCCTACTTGAAATCCACATGACAGATTACTCATGATTCATCTGCGCATGACTCATGATTCAACTGCACAAGAGAATAATAATGAGCTCACCCTCAAAGAAAACATGACTACAGAGCAGATCCTGTAGAGGTATGCACACTAGGGTGGTCACAAGCAACATGGGAAAAAAAAATTTTAACGTTTTCTTCGGGGGGACCCTCCTAAAAGTTGCCAATTAGTTAGAAAATGAGATTGGCAAAGTTTCAGCTCAAATAAATAATATTAACCCGTTCCTCATCGAGGTTGAATTCTTGAAAATTTGCAATTTTCGGCAAAAAATTGTCGTTTTTCTTTCCTTACGTGAAAAATATTTGTCTTAGAAACCTGATTCTTGTTTTATTTCATAGAAACTGTTGTTGCCTTGAACTTTTACTCTCATGAAAACTTATATTTAATGAACATTTAGTATTTTTCAGGACATCTAGTGAACCATACCCTCAAACTCTGCATTTTTGAAACATAGGTAAAAAATGACAAATTAAAAATTTTATTACTTTTGATAATTTTTTTGTATCATTTTTATTAATAGGCAAAAATAAGTGAACAATTTTTGTAACTTTAAATATATTTCACGAATTATAATTGATTATTAGTTATCTAGTTCTGTGTCTAGTAAGAAAGAGCTTCTCGATTTGTGTTGCAGTTGAACCTCTGAATTTCTCTTTTTATTACAAGGCTGTTTTTGTTATCTGTTATGGTTATCTATTTTTAGAATTGACGAAACATTCCGTAAAACCCCTTCCCCCTTGATATGATGGCAGAAATGTAAGATTTTTTAAATTGGCCACATGTCTCATCAAATCATCGACAGTAAGCAGCTAAGTAATTGTCAAGTTTTATGTATTTTATTTTATAATATTCGCAAAATGAACTGAACGCCAGAGAAGCTGCTAGACTTAGAATACATCCACTAGCTAACCACAGACATCGACTCTGCAAATAACTGTTTCGTAAACAAAAAACTGAGCTTATCAAAAACAGATTTTAAAATTCCCATTTAGAGAGAACTGTTGTTCACTGGTGTGGAAAACTGCTTCACCATTTTTTGAATAAAGAAAATGTAGAGTGGATAAAAGTTTTAATTAGTTGTGGGGATGAAGAACAGTTACTACGAGTTCCTCAACTTGAATATAGTATCGGAACAATTCAGGCGAAAGCTGTATTTTCAGCAGTTGAAGAGTGGGAGGAAGTTGGTAAAATCCAGGCAATATTTTTTGATACAACTGCAGTAAACACAGGTCGCCTCAGAGTTAACCTGCATTTTTCTATAGCAATTGTTAAAGGAAAAGTCTTCTGTATTTACCATACCGCCAGCATAATTTAGAAAGCTGTTCTTGATTGTAAAATGGGCATAATCACTGCCCCTTATCCAGATATTAAAAAAAAAAACAATTCTGATTGGGTGGTCTAAATTAAACCAGAGTAAGTATACAAACGTTACTGAACATGAAATACTAGTTATAAATAGTTAATTCAGAAGAAATTTCAAATTTTCTTACAGGAACTCTTAAAAATTAACAGCTCAGGGATGATTATAAAGAGTTTATCCAACTTTGTTTAATTTTTATAGAACTCCTTCCAGCAAAAGACTTTTTTTCAAAACACCTGGTACTTTTAATCATGTCAGATGGATGTGTAGAAAAATTATATAATGCGAGGAAAGAAAGAATTTATTAAGTTACGTTTTAACAGCAAAATTACAGTACGAACATCTACTCACTCGTCTCGCCGGTAACTGCGAAAAGTAAACATTGTGAGAAAAATACATCGGCACAGCGCCGTCTATGGGAGATAAGGAAAAGTACAATTTTATTTTAACACTCTCCCTAAAATTGGACTATTCCTGAAATATGAATAGTTCACAGTCTTAAACGAGTCCAATATTTGCACATAGTTCTTTTAAACGTAAATGTCCCATAGGCTTTGTCATCATATCTGCTACTTGATTTACAGTGTCCACATACTCTATCAAGATCTTTTTCTCTTCCACTAACTCTCTTATATGATGATATCTAATATCTATATGCTTTGTGCGTCTATGGTTAGTTGGATTACTAGCTAACCGAATTGCACTTTGGTTATCAACGAGTAGATGTCCTTGTATTCCAGGTTGAAATTCACTTATTAAATTGGTCAACCAGACCAACTCTTTGGATGCTGTTGATGCAGCCATGTACTCAGATTCTGTCGTAGAAAGGGCCACACATCCTTGTCTTTGGCTACTCCAAGTTATTGCACCATCACCTAAGGTGGAAATGTATCCTGTTGTGGATCTTCTTGTTTGCACATCCCCAGCATAGTCAGCATCAGAAAACACATTGATATAACCGTCTGTTGAGCCACTGTAGTGGATTCCCATGCTTATTGTACCTTTCAGATACCTCAAAATATGTTTAATGAATTTCCATGATCCAACAGTAGGTGTTGACATCCACTGTGCAGCTTTTCCAACTGCGTATGCCAAATCTGGTCTTGAAACAACAACTAAATACATTAATCTTCCAATAGCTGATGCAACTGGATGTTCAGAATCTAATTCATTTTCACGATACAGAATATCTAAAGAACTTTTATCTATTGGCACTTTAGCAGGTTTACAGTCACCCATTTCAAACATTGACAGTGTTCTTTTAGCATAAGCTGCCTGATGAATTCTTATGTTGTCTTTCATTAATTCTATTTGAAAACCAAGAAATTGTCTGACATTTTCACAAATCGTGATTTCAAATTCAGTTTGTAACTGGCTAAGAAGTGTTTGAATATCTTCCTTATCAGTGGCTGCAATCAGTCCGTCGTCAACATATACAGCAATAATGACTAAATTTTCACCAACATACCTCATATATGCACAAGGGTCATAACTACAGGGTGGCTACTAAATACTGATACACTTCAAAAAATAAGAATTAATTTTAATCGTTTGGTAAAATAATTTATTTCTGTATTTCAGCGTTTGGCAATTTTCTATTAGTGCAGACGATTTTTGTAAAAATCAAATATTTAGAATTATTTTTAAAATGGAAGCTAAAAGAATGATGATTAAACAGCTCTTTGATCGCGGGCTTTCCGCAGGTCAAATATTTAAGCAATTGAAATGCCTTGGTTTTAATAGATTATTTATATATAGAACTATAAATCGATTATTGGATACTAATAGCTGTAAAGATCGACCTAGGTCTGGTCGCCCACGATCAGTTCGCACAAAAGAGCGCATCAAAAGAATTCGTGAAAAGATACGAAGAAATCCACAACGCTCTGCAAATAAAATGGCTGCAGAAGAGAACGTGAGTCGCAGAACTATGCAAGTTATTATAAATGAAGACCTGGGTTTTCGTCCTTATCGGAAAAGAAAAGTTCAAGGTTTGACTGATGCCCAAAAGATAAAAAGATTACAAAGATGCAAGAAATTGCTGAAGCGGCACGGTAAGAAAAATATTGACAGAATGATATTTTCTGATGAGAAGCTATTTTGCACTGAACAGTGTTATAATGCTAAAAATGATGTCGTATATTCAGCAACGTTTGAGGATATACCTGAAACTCTCCGAACTGTTAAACGCTTTCAGAACAAGAATTCTGTTATGGTTTGTGCTGCAGTGTCAAACAATGGGAAATTGCCTTTGAAATTCATAGATAAAGGGGTAAAATTCAATGCGGAATATTACAAACAGAACATATTGGCTGCACATTTATTGCCACATGCTGACAGGTTGTATCCAAAAAAGAATTGGATATTTCAGCAAGATTCTGCACCTTCACACCGAGCTAAATCAACACAAGCTTGGCTCCAGGTCAATTGTCCGAATTTTATCACGCACGAAGATTGGCCACCTTCTTCACCGGATCTAAATCCTTTAGATTATTGTGTCTGGGGGATTTTAGAGGCTAAAGTAAATAGCAAACAACACAGAAGTTTGGACTCTCTCAAAGCTTCCATATTGCGTGAATGGGACAAATTACCTCTTAAAATGATTCGTGCCGCCCTCGGACAATGGCATAAGAGATTATCTTTGGTAATTGATAAAGATGGCGGGCGATTTGAGTGAATTTGTTTACAGGTAAACTTTCATGTATGATGTTCATCATATTAGTGTAATTATTTTTTTCTATTTTATATTTGTAAAATAAAATGTCTAAATATTTGTATCAGTATTTAGTAACCACCCTGTACTAGCTCTAAATCCAACGCTTGTTAAATATTCAGTTAGTCTTTGATTCCAGCATCTAGGTGCTTGTTTTAGACCATATAGACTTCGAATCAATCTGCAAACACGTCCAGATCTATCATTATAACCTTCTGGTTGCTCCATGTATATCAGTTCATCAAGTGTTCCATTTAAAAATGCAGTCTTGCAATCAAATTGTGCTATTTTTAATTTCTTAAATTAAATAAACCAAAATAGAAAACGTACAGTATCATACCTTATAACCGGACTAAAAGTCTCTTCATAGTTTACTCCATATTGTTGCTCAAATCCTCTAATCACCAAAGTGCTTTAAAGCGTTCAATTTCATCATTTTCATTTGTTTTGACACGAAAAACCCATTTGGCAGTCAATGGTTGCATCGTGTTATCACATTTCACAAGTTCCCAAGTGCCGTTCTTTTGATGGGAATGCATCTCATCTTCCATAGCTTCAATCCATTTTTGTTTCTCAGGTACTTCCATAGCTTCCTGGTATGACTGAGGTTCAATTACCTTTTGACAAAGATGAGAATAGCGTATAGGTGGTTGTATCGTTGAACGATCTCTCAACTGGTATCTTACTGGTTCTTGTTCCAATTGGTTATCTTTGTCTTCCTTTTCTACCAATTCCACCTCTTGCTCTCCCTGACTCCAATCTATCAATGTATTTGGCACTGAAACTTCATGAAATTCAACATCTCTACTTATTTCTATTCGATTTTCACCTGTATACACTCTGTAATTTCCAGTGACTTCTTCATAGCCCACAAAAATTCCCCGTATACTTGTTTTACCAAACTTCTTGTCAACACGTCGTTGCTTCGGAATTTGGACAATACATTGACTTCCAAAAATTCTCAAGTGCTTTAATGAATATTCCCTTCCATACCATGCTTCATAAGGTGTTTTACTTTTATCACGACTCTTACCAGTACGATTTAAGATATATGCAGAACAGTTCACTGCTTCAGCCCAGAAGCGTTTTGACAATCCCTTTGTTAACAGCATTGTTCTCGCCATTTCTATCAATATTCTATTCTCACGTTCAGCACGTCCATTCTGTTGAAGTGTATACGCAGCTGATCTTCCAATTTCAATTCCATTTTTCACTAGGCAATCTATGAAATCTTGATTTGTATACTCTCCTCCATTATCTGACATAACTGTCTTGACTGTATTTCCAGTTTGCGTTTTAACATATGCCAAGAACTGTTGCAATTTATCTTTCACTTCACTTTTATGTTGCATAAAATATACTTTACGGTACTGGGTGTAATCATCTTTGAATGTAACAAAATATTTAGAACCTTGAAAAGATGCTTCTTGCATTGGACCACAGACGTCACTGACAATTAGTTCACCAGCTCTACTGGCTTTTGGCATTTCTCGAAAATTTGTTCTCTGAAACTTTCCAATTGCACAACCATCACAATATTCAGTCTCATCAGTTTGAGATATTTCAATTCCTTTCGTTTTCAGCAATTCTTTTGTATGATTTTTACTCTGATGACCAAATCGTTCATGCCATATTTGAAGAGAATTTTCTTTGTGATTTCTTACCATAAGGCTACTTTCTTCATTTTCCAAAACATCTATATCTAGAAAGTACATATCTCCATATCGATATCCTTCAACAATAAGTTTATTATTTTTCGTAAATTTCCATTTATTTCCTTCAATGGTTTGCATGAAACCTTTCTCTGCTGCTGATTTTACAGAAAATAAATTTGCCTTCATTTCAGGAACATACATAACATCACAAAAATGATGTTCTTTTCCATCTAGATTTGAACGAATTTTGATATTACCAATACCTTTGGCTAAAATTTTTCTGCCATCACCAAGTTCAAACATAACCTTTTCTTCTAATTCTTTATATGTTTTAAAATATTCAGGTTTCCAACACACATGTTGAGTACATCCAGAATCAATTATCCACTTTGATCTTCCTGATTCATCTGACTGAAATGTATTTACAAAGGCAAAACCGTTACTATCTTCTTTTTTCTTATCAGAATATCTATTATTTTGTTGATTCTTTATACAATTACGCCTCAGATGTGGCCCTCCACAAGTCCAACATCGTAATTTTGGTTTCCTTTTGTCATACTTGCCTTTTTCATTATTGAAATGAACATTTTCTACACTTCTGGTTTTGGAAAAGTTCTTATTTGGCTGTCGTTTTTCCATTACCAATGCTGATTCACGATTTATATTCACATCAACAATACCTAATCTAGTTTCTTCAATCATCAGTCTAGATGTTAATTTCGACAATGTACAATCATCCAAAGGTGTTGAGTCCCAAGCACTATGAAAATGACGATACTGCGAAGGTAATGTATTCAAAATGGTTGTTATCACTAGTGAATCTGATAGTGGTTCTCCAAGTTCACGTAATCGTCGAGCAAAAGATTCGATTTTGCTAATATGTGTAGCTATATCATCACCAGCAACATAGCGATACTCTCGGAATTTAGTTTGAAGTAAATAAACAGAGTCCGCTGATCTTTGCTCATACACATCTAATAATTTAACCCACATTTCTCTAGCATTTTCACAGTTCATAATTAAAGCTAATGGCTTCTTATCCACCATTGTCGCAAAAATCTCTTTTGCCGTTTTGTTTGCTTTTTTCCATTTTTTTCATTTCAGCATCGTAATTATCGCTACCAGCTGTTGGTTGTATATGCGTTCCATCAATCAGTTCTAACGCATCACGAGCATCTAAAATCGCCCGTACTTGGAATTTCCACTGTGTCCAATTATTTGAGTCCACAAGCTTTTCTATTTTCACTCTGTCACTTTCCATTTTTGTCAGGAAAATCGAAAACAAAGTCCAGAAAACAGTTCAAAGAAACGCTTACTTCGTAAGGCTTAGCGATCGCCGTAGAACTCAAAAAATCAAAACGCAAACACAAGTTAAATTAAAACTATCAAATTCTTTCCAACAGAAAACCTCACACGCAGGCCGCAAACGTGACTGGGGCCCATAACCCTGTAGAAAAATTATATAATGCTAGGAAAGAAAGAATTTATTAAGTTACGTTTTAACAGCAAAATTACAGTACGAACATCTACTCACTCGTCTCGCCGGTAACTGCGAAAAGTAAACATTGTGAGAAAAATACATCGGCACAGCGCCGTCTATGGGAGATAAGGAAAAGTACAATTTTATTTTAACAGGATGGAGGCACAGGCCATTCATTCTCTTAAAATATATTGTTTCAGGGATCATCTTTCAATAACAAATTTAGAAAAAGAAGGTATCAGAGATCTTTTCTTATTTTTAATCAATATTTATGCAAAAGCGTACTTCAATACTTCCATTACCACTTTAGCCCCCAATTCAAGACCTGCAAATAATAAAATCACTTGTTCACTACAGAAAATTTGATAAATAGGTTACAGACAAAGCACTTGCTAAAATGACAAACCGCCTTTGGTATCTTAACTCGGATCAAGTTGCATTTTCATTTTTAGATAATACTTGGGTAAAAAAAAAGGTCAACATAAGCCACCTTATCTAAACCATTACCACTTCAATCCTTTCCGGGACAGTGTCCCACGTCGGGACCATCTAATTTTAATTCCAAACTTACGAACGGCACGAAGAATATTTTAATAAAATTTTGCTTTTACAATGAAAGGTTAAAGTAATGTGATTTTAATTTCTAAAAATGTCGTTTGTAAATTCCGGGGTAGACCATCATTTCATCCTTTTACGAACAGAATTTTTCTGTGCCGAAAAGGGTTAACGTGACATTTGTAAGGGAAAATAATTTATTTTCTTTATTATGCCTCCTTTCTTGTAACACAACTTTAATAATAAAATGCAATTGAGCATTATTTGCTCTCATTTCTATACTTCCTTTGCCCTCCCTTTTTTTTTTTAATTCTTTCAGTTTAAAATTCGATTTTTTTTCTTTTCTTTGGAATTTTTTTTAATCAAACACTTTATTGGACTTCAAAAACGAAAAAAAGAAAAACAAAAGGTGGAAAGCAGATAAAATGCAATGTTACAAATTTTTTTTTTCGCGTTTTCATAAAAAGTCAATTTTTAGGATTCAGGTGAAGTCTGGTCCTGAAAAAAGCACATATTTTTAAATCTATACATTTTTAGAAAAAAATGGTGTGTGGTTCTTCAAAGCAAAACTTTTTTTTATAAAGTGAGACCTGCATTATCTTCCTAGGTGTAATTGTATTCATTTCATGAAGGAAAAACAGCATTTTCTTGCGAAAAATCACGTTTTTTTCAAACTTAAACCTGAATGAGGCACGGGTTAATATTATCCAAATGAGCTGAAACTTAGCCAATCTCATTTTCTAGTCAATTGGCAACTTTTTGGGAGTCCCCCCGAAAAAAATTGAAAATTGATTTCTTGTGACCACCCTAATGCACACTCTCTTGGCTGCAGAAGCGAGGGGAAAGGAAGGCGCGGTGAGCTATTGGCCTAAATGAGTAGAAGATTTTCATTTCGGCCAACACCTTGCCGCACCTCTCTTCTCTCCTCGCTTCTACGGAGTCCCATTGGAGAGGCCCAGGTGAACTCTGATTTATTGTCGCAGTGACAAATGCGAATGGATATGTTTTGTTAAATAAAGTTTATTTTTCATAATAGCCTTTTGATTTATAGTCACTTCATCATATTATCGTGAACTTCACTAAAATCCCATTTTTATTTGGAGGGAAAATTGGCGCAAACATCAAGTCCTTTTTGGAGCATTAAAGGTTGTCTCTTTTGACGGTAATCGCTTCCTTGGCATCTTTCCAGTGACATTCTCTTACAGCAAAAGTGCAATCAATTCTAGAGAAACACCGACGAAGTTTCAGCGGGAATCCGAAGGGAAATTCTGAGGAGATTTTGACGGGAGAAAAATCCGTTCTGAGTCTACTTATATGAGAAGTCTGTGGCTGCATCCTCCCCAGTCGAAAATTACTGGGTACAAAGTCTTTTTCTGTTCCAGACAAGATGGACATATCATTTGAAAAGCATTCAAATATTTTTCGAACCCAAACTAACAACAACAAAAAAAGTTTTCGGCTGTTGAAAAAAATCGTTAATTCGGGGTTTATTATTCATTAAACAGGGGTTTTTGTCTTCATTTTAGTCGGGGAAAAAGAAAAATTCGTTAAATCGCGAAATTCGTTAAATAGGGGTTCGTTAAATCGGGGTCCGACTGTATATATATATATATATATTTTATTAATTGCCTTTTTTTTTATATCAAACAACTTGTTTTATCGAAATATGAATCTCTCTCAAATATGGCTCTCAAAAATGCATGAAGTTTGGTAAAACCGCAATCACTAAAACAAATTTTTAAATAAATATTACTTTCAGCTGCTAAAATCCGAACTAGGGGTTTACAGAAATGGAAAATAAACACATACCATTTAACGCAATCATCCCGAAACAGCCTAGAACAAACCTGTACCACTGATCACTGCTTCCAAGACATTTAAAATCAGCGTGGTCTGGATATCTGAATCAGGCGAGCCAATCAGAACGACTCTATATATAGAGTCGTTAGAACAAAAGTTTAGTGGAAATAGAAATGTCGCGTCCTATCGCACAATATTTTTTCTTTTTCATATAAAATATAATAATAATAAAGACACTTCTGGTCTAAGTTTAACTTTTAGATGAGTTAGACGATAAATGTAAATTTTACATATGAACAAATCAGTTCAAGCTTAGAAGCAAAAAAATTATTTACTCAAGCAAAATATGTTTAACATAAATAAAAACCAAACGTAGAAAGCAGTAATAATGCGGGCAACCGATGCCAAGCACACAAGTCAGATGTATGTGTGTATTACAATAAAATAAACAGTAATAATTCATTAGGTATGCTTTAATTACAATTGTGTGTGCCATTTATTTGAAATTTTACTTGTCCATATTTCTTTAGTAGTCAAAATATTTTTAATTAAATATTTAATTTTATTTGAAGTATTACAGTATCATACACAGCTCATTATATTATGATTTTAAAACATAAACTTATCAACAACGTATAAATTTTAGAAATATTTTGATAAAAGAAAAAAATAGAGGCATATTTATAAAGAAAGAAGTTACAAAAATAATAATATTTCCAATGGAGATATTTTAAAAATATGAATGCATTATGCACCTATAGGTTTAACATTTGCAAAAGAATTTGATATCTTACTTAAGAACACCCTTAAATATGTATGGTTTGATTATTTAGCCACGGTGATATTTTGGTGCTTCAGAATGAAGAATACATTTTTTATCTAATATTTTTATGAACAAGTATTGCCACTGGCGTAGCTGGGGGGGGGGGGGGGGGGGCAAGGGGGGTGGTCGCCCCAGGCGTCGAGACCAAGGGGCGCCAAATTGAAAGAGGTTTAAACCGAAATTATCTCACATATTTTGACAATAAATAAAAATTGTTTATTTTTGTGTGTGTGTGTGAAGGTTTTCTTTAGTAAGATATTTTGTCATGTCCAAATAATGAAGAAAGAAAAGCTTCTGTAAATGTATCTAGGGGTGGCTCAACACACTTGGTACCTAAGATAATTATGTGCCTGAATTGAGGCGCAAAATCATTAAATAGGGAGAGCTAAATTGACAGGAGCTTTAAACCGAAATTATTTCACATATTGTGACAATAAATAACAATTGTTGACTTTTTCTTTTATGTGTGCGTATGTGTGAATGTTTTGAAGAAATTCGGTGAAGGTAGAATAGATAGATCCATAATTATCAATCGCTGATGGAGGTTTCTTTTCTAATTGTCTAGCCTTCAGCTTCGATTTTTCCAAACGAACCGCGAATGATTAAAACCGCTATTCATATTTCAAAAAATATCCCTCAAAATGAACCTTAGGGATGGATTCCCACTGTCTTCGGCAGCCTAGACCGGGCGTGCTACGCACGCATCTGTAACTACTAAAAACCTCCATTCAAATTTATCTCTTTCAAAATGCATTTCCGTCACGGGTCCAAGCTGCTTACGCTCCCGTATAGCAGGCGTGCTGCGCACGCGCCAGGAAAGCTGAAGAGAATCATAAGATGAGTTGAAAGAAAAAAAAATCGCAGAAATTGGGCCCATGAAACCTCAGATAAAAATGCCCCTCTAGGTGGCAGGTAGAGCTAAACACTATAAGACAATCGAAAACCAAGTTTAATGAGCAAAACCCAGTTGAAATTTGGTCCTTAGAATCCAAGATAAGAATGCGCCCACTGCACTGGAAGGTGGAGCTAAACACTGCAAGAAAATTGTAAGCTAAGTTCAATTAATCAAATCTCGCTGAAATCTGGCCCATAGAATCCGAGAAAAGAATGCACCGTTAATGTTCAATACTGGTGGTAAAAGAAATCTATATTTTGGAAAACATACTTTTAAATACAAATAAAGTAGAGCAACCCTTGTAGAGGAACTCTTAACTCATATCACGGATTTCTTGTTACAGTACACAGTAATAATTTTCGATTAAATTGATAAAATGCTTTTAAATAACGTT
Organism: Maratus speciosus; assembly: GCA_963932465.1. NCBI lineage: Eukaryota > Metazoa > Arthropoda > Arachnida > Araneae > Salticidae > Maratus > Maratus speciosus. The sequence continues at coordinate 257,390,393 of OZ010787.1, forward strand.
TTTAGAATTTGGAAACGTTTAATAATTAAGTCGATTGTCTACATGTCATATAATCTCTGATCCATCGATTTTCAAAAATTAAATGGAGGGGTCGGCTGGAAAATATCTCTTTTTAGTTCGGTTTTTAATGAATGTTCGTCCCCGTAGGGTTCTTTCTCTGAACTTTTGTACTGTCACCGTCAGTTTTTGGAAAAAATTAAGAAAAATTACCGACCGATTTTTAAAAATTTTATACACATGTGTAAAACATTCGATATCTTAATATATCAAATCGATATCTCAATTAGTTTTCATAATTTTCGCTATTTAGTGAAAATCCTTAATTTCTTTCATTTCGGCTGTGGGGATCAGGTTCAGATGTGTGCGCGATTTTTCCATTTTGCGAATAAAAATCACGTTTTTGATTAATATTCTCAACTAATTATATATATATATATATATATATATAAATCTGAGTTTCATGTGCATCAGGATCTATCTTGGACTACCATCGCCCAAATTTTCAGACTTGCACGTGCAGTAGATATTTCTAGCCATCTCTGTCACACACACATAGATTGGTTTTCATGCTGATTTTTATGTTCTTAGCATTCCATATGAATATTTTCGCGTAATGGGGGCTTCTGTTGACCAATGCAAAATGTATTTAGCTTAAAGAACAACAAGTAAAGCTGTTATTTCTTCTTTATTGGAAATTCCATTTTTCCATCGAGATTGGCAGTAAAAAAAGTCAATAATAAAATGTGGGCGACCTACCCCAAAGTATTCCCTGCTTAAATTCTATAAAAAGCAAAGTAGGACTTTTCAGTCTTCCTAATACTACCAGTACAAATGGCTGTTTTGCTCATTTTAAAAGTTAAATATGTATGATATATACTTAAATTCTGCGCATATGCATTAGATAAAACTATATCTATATCTATCATGTAAAGAATAACTAGGAAATTAATGGGAATTCGTCGCTGAATTCATCTACGAGAGTTCGATCGGATGTCCCACGAGCCATTTACGTCAATTTCGGAACCTACATGGTCGTAGGTTGTGCAGTGCAGGCATCTCAAATGGGCAAAATCTAATGTTTTTCATGCGCGTTCTTAGTAATATGTTGAAGCTTGGAATATTTTAGGGCAGGGGGCGAAGGTATCAATTCGGGAAGAAGATTTAGTTTAATTGGTTAATTAGCTCTTGATTAATATGTGGTCAAGACCCGCACAATTCACGGAATCTGTGACGTACAAGCACTTTAACCACAAACAAAGGAGAATTGTACAAACTTCAGTATTTTCTACCTTAAGTTACTCTCTGATTTTAATGTTCAACGTAATAAATGTTGTGCTGGAGTTGGGCAAATTTGTAATCAGCCATTGCCGTTATAGTGCTCTTAGACTCTCTAAAGCCATGTTGACTTTCGTCCAGATATGCAGAAGATTCCAGAACTGTAATTATTCGCATTTTCACTATTCTCTCCAAAATATTGGCAATAATCGGCAGCAATGTAATTGGTCGGTAAGACATAGGCAGCTCAGGTGGTCGGTTGCGCTCACGAAAAAACAAAACAAGACCCTTTTTCCAACATATAGGGAAATGAGCAAAACGAGGACAAGAATTAAAAAGCTTAAGAACAAAAGACGTAAAACTTTTACAAAGATTTTTTACTACCAAGTCATCTATCTCACCAAATCCTGGAGCCTTATTGTTACCCTGCTGGCGCATAACATAAAACAATTCTCTTTCTGTAATGGGATGGAAATCCTCCTGATTATTATAATAATTTGTACTGGTAAATTCATGCGGATCTGTAAAATCAGCATTAGCATCAAATGATTCATTAGGTCTTCGGCCACGTCGTCATAGTTCGTAAACACATGAGAATTTTCTAAAGTAGTAAATATTAAATCTTCATGTCACAATTTCTTCTTAGAAATAAATTTATATAAGGAACGGTATGCATTATTAGTTGAATCGCGGAACTTAAGCCAAGCATTTCGCTTCGCCTTGAGAAGATTCTTCTTATACTCACGTCAAGCTATGTTATAGCTTTCTTTATACGTAATAACATCTAAGTTTTTTAAATATCTCTTATGCAAGGCACTGACTCCGTTTCGTTCCCTTCGAAGATCTTCATCGTACCAAGTAATAGTTGGACAATGACGTAAGCAAACTCTACGACCTCTGTTCACCTACTTAATAGAAGAAAAAATTTCAATCCAATATTCTGGTGTCATGTTGCATTTAGGAATTAAAATTAAGTGGTCCAAAAATGACCCACCGGTCATGAAGGGGTTAAAACGAATGGAAGCAGTTAGAGGTTTTTACCGATTTCCCCAAAATTTGATTTTCTGGATAAGGCGAGTTTTGAAACTCACGTTCTCATATTATTTTAAGTAAAATTTTATTTTAATCGCAATTTAAAAATTTATCTACTAAAGTTTATATAGTAGTTAAGTCTATTTTAATTGATTGATTTAATGAATTCTAAAGATTTTTCATATCATTTAGAAAACAATGTTGAAAGTTAGTTAATCATTAGGAAATAATATTGAAACAAAAATCAAGAATTAGAGAAATAATGATAATAATAATAACTAAACACTCCCACAAAACAACTGAGGAAATGAGTTTCAAAACTCGCTTTATTCAGAATTTAAAAAAATGTGTTTTCTCTATCAATCTATTCTATTGGTAAACTTGCATCGTAAAAACACAATAATCTGCAAGTTTTACCCTATATTTTTGCCATCCTAAAATCTTGGTTTATCATGAAAACCAATGGACGCAGAAAGAGGTTTTTCGCGATTTCCCAAAATTTGATTTTCTGGATAAGGCGAGTTTTGAAACTCACGTCCACAACTGTAGCATTAAAATACGAACTTAATATCGAAAATTAGAAATCCTATAGACTTGCGTGGCAGCCCTGAAATAAATGCGTACATTTGAAATAAAAGGGTAAAGTATTTTTTCATATCTAACCTTGACGCATACTTAAAGAACTGCTTTACATTGTTATAAATAATTAAATGCACAAGCAGGGATGACCGAGCTATGCTCGGTCAAAATTAGCTTTGTGTTCAACTCGACATAATATTCTTACTGTATCATTCTCTCTGTATTATTGCTATAAAGCATGTTATTTTATAACAATATTATTTACAAAAACAATCAATAAGAAAACTATGTACGTACATGTACATACACACACATGTAGACTACCCGTAAGGCATGGTGACGTCACGGAGACGTCGTTGTGAAGTCACACTGTGATTTTGTGACGTCATAGTGACTAGAATGTGAAGTCGTTATGGCCGTTTTAGAGGTCGTTTGTGACGTCACATTGTGACCACTCTGTGAAGTCACGGTGTGACAAATTTGTGAAAAGTGTGTCATTTGTGACTATTTTGGCATTCATTTTGTGACGAACCTGTGACGAAAGCGACAATGCTTTGAAGTCACACTGTGACCAATTTGTGAAATATGTGTCATTTGTGACGAACTTGTCATAAACACTGTGATGATTTCAAATAAAAACCAAATTTCAAATTAATTCCTTAAAAGGCGCAAAGGCGAACAAAGTGAAAAAGATTCCATGCTGGAACTCGAACCCGGGCCATCAGTCTAGCGCACTGACATTCTACCGACTAAACCACATGGAACGATACCCAGCCTGGCAAATTTCTCACTATTACATATTGGCAAGGCTGCAAACGCAGCACAAGATGGAATATTTATCGTGAGCCACCGACATGGGCAAACACGAAACTTAATTAAATCCAGCATCGATTGAAACTATATTAATACTTGGAAATTTTTCCAGAGAACCATTCGCCTTGCATACAATATTTCAAATGAAAATCAAATTTCAAATTAATTGCTTAAAAGGCAATTTTAATTTGAAATATTGTATGCAAGGCAAATGTTTCTCCCTGGAAAAATTTCCAAGTATTAATATAGTTTCAATCGATGCTGGATTTATAGTCCAGGCAATAGGGAATTTTACCTAGCAAAATTAATGGTAGTACTGGAAATCGGCTTTCTAGATGTCTTTTGGGTCGCTGAATCCGAATTTGTAACTTCCCACCAAAATTTCCCCCGGCAACCTCCCCAAATTTTGGTAAAATGCCCCCCAAAAACGGTTTTTATTAAAAAAAGTCAGGGGGAAAGTATCTAGAAATTCAGAAAGTAGACAAAATTTGCAACAAATTAGATATATGATATTATGACTTAGGATGAAGGGGAAGGGGGATCTGCCTCGGAACATGCGCACGGTGCTGCGTAAACAAAGTTGCGCAATTCCACTTAACCACTCACACGTTTACGTTCGCCCTCCCATCTCCCCTCCGAACTTTCTCTATAAGGTTTACTTTAAGATTTTTGGGTCGCTGAATCCGAATGTTTTACTTTCCCCCAAAAATTTCCCCCCCCCGAAACCCCCTCCAAATAGTTGTTTTTAACTTAAATTTCTTATTGTTTTAGGGGGAAAGCATTACGAAATTCAAAAACTAGACAAAATTTGCAACAAATAGGATATATGACATTATGAATTAGAATGAACGAGGAGGGTGAGGGCTGCCTCGGAATATGCACTGCGGCGCTACGTGCACTAAATGATGAAGTCCAGGCAATAGGGGATTTTATCTGGCAAAATTAATGGTAGTACTCGAAATCGGCTTTCTAGATGTTTTTTGGGTCGCTGAATCCGAATTTGTAACTTCCCACCAAAATTTCACCCGGCAACCCCCCAAAAAATTGATTTTTTGAAAAAGTTTGGTTTTTGAGAAAAGCGCGCGGGGAATGTTCCGAGGCAGCCTCCTCTCTCCCCGTTTATCCTACGTCATAATGTCATGTATATCCTATTTGTTGCAAATTTTGTCTAGTTTCTGAATTTCGTAATGCTTTTCCCCTAAAACAATAAGAAATTTAAGTTAAAAACAACTATTTGGGGGGGGGGGAATTTTGGGGGTAAGTTAAAAATTCCGATTCAGCGACCCAAAACACTTAAAGTAAACCTTATAAAGAAAGTTCGGAGCGAAGATGGTAGGGCTAATGTAAACGTGTGAGTGGTTAAGTGGAATTGCGCAACTTAGTCCACGCAGCACTGCGGCACATGTTCCGAGGCAGATCCCCCCTTCCCCTTCATCCTAAGTCATAATGTCATATATCTAATTTGTTGCAAATTTTGTCTACTTTCTGAATTTCTAGCTACTTTTCCCCTAAAACAATAAAAAATTGATTTTTTTAATAAAAACCTTTTTGGGGGGTCTTTTTACCAAAATTTGGGGGGGTTGCCAGGGGAAATTTTGGTGGGAAGTTACAAATTCGGATTCAGCGACCCCAAAAACATCTAGAAAGCTGATTTCTAGTACTACCATTAATTTTGCTAGGTAGAGTCCCTATACGGTCTCTATTGCCTGGACTATTAATTAAGTTTCGTGTTTACCCCATGTCGGTGGCTCACGATAAATATTCCATCTTGTACTGCGTTTGTAGCCTTACCAACATGTAATAGTGAGAAATTTTACAGGCTGGGTGCCGTTCCATGTGGTTTAGTCGGTAGAATGCCAGTGTGCTATACTGATGGCCCGGGTTCGAGTCCCGGCATGGAATCTTTTTCACTATGTTGGCTTTTGCGCCTTTTAAGCAATTAATTTGAAATTTGAATTTCATTTGAAATATTGTATATAAGGCGAATGTTTCTCTCTGGGAAATATCTAAGTATTAATACTGAGATGAATTTAAAAAAAAAATTGTTGTAAATATAAAATCTTATCTTTTTACCGTATTTTTAGCAAAATATCGCTATTTTGGAGCACTATTCTTCTAAAACATTTTTAATTTCTCCACTTAAATAACAATGCTTATCAACTGACATATTTTTTTTATTAAGTTCTAAGCTTGATATTGAGTTCAAGCTTGATATTTAGAATGTGTAAGTGAGATATTTAGAATGTGTTGTGATTTTTCATTGCTTTATTAAATACGAACATGGAGTCTAACGGATATTAATGTAATTATTATTTATAGAACGGTATGATAAGCAATATTTATTTAAATTTTTTATTCCCGTGTATATTGTATTTTGTGAATATGAGCTAAATAGATTTGGTATGTTTTATAGGAAAAGGCTGATCTGGGAAATAGGAAAAACAAGTAAGAAAAATCATGCGTTAAGCATAGATTATAAAATACTTTCCAACACTTCCTGAATGCTTTAACAAGACATCGTAATTTAGGGAAATAACGTAAATAAGATAACTAATTAAACATTTTAGAAAACGCATAAAACATTTGAAAACTGATTTCAGCAGTTACCGTCCATAGCCAAATATGTTTTCCAATTCTTTTGAACAGCCTTGTATTTGATCTGTAGGTTGATGCACTGAAAGAAATTAAGTACTCAAAAATGAGTAAACCGATGTACACATATCGAATTGAATATTTTTGGATCAAAAATAATCCTATGCTTTCTCAATTTTGAAATATTACATGTTATCAAAGCCAAACATACGAATAATTTTGTACCCTGTAATGGTTCATTTCATTTTGTTTATTAATCTAAATATTAAATTATGCACATTATTTTAAAATAATTTAAAAGTGCTTGGAAATAATGCTCTTGTCATAAAAATATTCGATTTGAGTATCTTGTTAAGAATTTTGCTATTTTTCTTAATAAATAATCAATTAAACGTTTCTTGTTAATAACTTTGAACGGGAAATAAATGTCAGTACATTTTTACTTTAATTTTTAGGTGTTTTTTTGGGGGGGGGGGGGGGGTGGGGCAGTACATAACGATTCATATTTGATCACAACCATGGAATAAAAAATGAGTACATGTGTTTCTCAACTTTGAGTACATTTGGATCGGAGCTATTTTGAGTATGTGACGCATTTAAAATTGTGTACTTTTTACTCAATTTTGAGTACCCCATTTTTTTCAGTGTATATATACTATATAACAGGAAAATTTAGTTTAGTAAGAAAACGCCTAACAGGTTGAAATTCTCTTCAGAAATTTATAAAAATATATGGAAACATACTTGAATACTTTTGTACAAACCTGTAGTTTACCTAGAATCTTTATTACACGCCACTATTTACTTAAAATTTAATTCAAACTAAGACACTCTTAAAACTGCTGAAATCACATTTCCAGAAAATATAATTTATAGACGGCCATGTATCCAATTCTTTACGTGACCCTGTATATCATTTTATCTATATTCTACAAACATTTTTTAGTAAATTAAATGCAGCTCAGCGAAAATAAGCATAACTCATTTAAAAACCACCTTTAAGCAATTTGCGCCCATACCCAGTAACCCTTACGAATACTTTGGTGTAGCCCTGTATAGGAATTATAGCATTTGTATACACCATATACTATGCATAAATATAGTGAATCATAAAAGCGCACACCATAATTAAAAATGCATTTCCAGCCGTTATCTCTAATGTACAATACTTCGGATACAATATAGTATCTGAAATATTTTATATAATGTGTGCCTGTAAATGCTATATACGTATTATACATGAAATAATTTATAGTATGTAAACCTCAGCGACGTATATCATTTTCATTATATATGAAATAGATTAACATAATTAAAGTACGCAGCAAACAATTCCCTCTACCCCTATATCATTATGTATTGGAATTCATTTTTTAGCCCTGTAAATGAACAACTATTATTTGCATCGCATAGCAGAGCATATTTTAAGGAATTTTCACTGGGCGACAAACAACTATTGTTCTTCTCCTGTTGCTGGTTAGTAAACTACAAAATCGTCATTGAAACATCTAAACCGCCTTATTTATAGTTAGGTAAAATTAAAGAGGCTACATTTTCGTTTCATACAAATTCTTAATTGTTATGCTAGTAAAGGACCAAACATAACATCTAACCTACCAAATTCGTATGCTTAATTAAAACTTTATATAAGAAAATCATCATTTAAATTCAAGTTAAAATATTGTTTACCTTTTATTAGTTTGTACACTTTGTTTTTGTTCATAACCATAATATATCAGACTAATTAGGTAATTGGAGCCAAGAATGAATTCTGGAATTCAAAAATAAATGCATCGTTAAATAGTTCGTGAAATAGCACCTTAACTATAGTTTTAGACCCAATGTTGAACTAATCAAGAAAACATACTTCCCTCTTGATGGATGAAAATCATCAAATTTAAAAATAAAATAAAATTACTATGTTAAATTTTATAACATGTTTCCGAAATGTAAAATGAATAATAATTGTAGTGGTTAAACATATTTTGACTTTTACAAATATTTTGGAAAGACTGGAACTAAACAAGGAATCAGATTTTACTCTTTATGTTTTAAAAAATCAAACTGTATCAATAAAATATTTCCAAAATGCTACAATAACAGTTACAATGGTTTAAAATTTTAATAACAAAGGACTGTCCAGAGTTGTATAATAATAGACTCATGCCGTGCGCGGAAAGTTTTGCGCAATTTTCCGAAAGAAAAACGTAATTTTTGTTCTTGTTTGTAACTTTTTTTTTTTTTTTGAAATATTGGCAAATTAAAAATATTCCCCAATTTTATGTACGGTGTAGGGGAGTTGGGGGCACATGTGAACAGGGGTCAGATGTGAACATCGCAAATTTTCAATAGTTATTATAAGTTTTTTTTATTTGAAAAAAATTACTAAAGATGACAGCAGCTGTAGACATATGGTAAAAATTTTCTGAAGCTTTTTGACATTTTGTTTGTCCTCTGTAGCCAAAACACTGTTTTTAGATCTCAAAAGTAAAATCTTTGTTCCAAGTTGATAAGCGTATAGCTTTATTTATTTATTCATTTATTTGAATTTGAGTGTTTTAACATATACTATGAATACTAATAAATATTTTTGATAAAGTTCTTTTTCTTCTAAAATTGAGAAATATTAATGATTTATCAATTTAACAGAAGCAGCAATGTGGGGCACTTGTGAACAGACAAGTTGGGGCAGATATGAACAGCACATAAGTGCCCCAATAATCATTCTGTGATTCTGTTCCTTTCAGTTAACTTAATGAGAAATAATGTCAGTTCCATTATCTATAATTTTCCTGAAATAGAAGATATTTTCCTCACACAAAGTTGATTTTGCATTGAAACTTCATCAAACACATCTTTCAGCAAATACATAAAGAGCAACAAGCTCGTTTACTTTCAATTGTACGTTAAATAAATTTAATGTTTTCTAAAATGCAATAAGTGTTATATATTATTATTTTACTAAACAGTTTACAACAATATTTTTTATGCATTGTTAATAAAAAGTATTACCTTGAACAACTTTGCAAATTTTTCTATTACATTTGTTCTAAACTTGCAATGATGGCTTACTTCCATATCTAAAACAGTTATGTATATGATGCTTTAAATGGAGATAGATATGAGTAATATTTTAAGAAAGTAAAATTTTTAAACTGATAACTATCGTAAAATCCCTATTGTAACCCCCTCCCTTTTTCAAAAGCAAAAGAAGTTAGGGGGGGGGGGGTTATAGTCGAGATTTTTTAAAAATCATTTAAAAACCCTTCTTTATCTATAATTTACGAGTAAATAAGGTAAATACAGCAGTGGGAATCTTTCGTATTTCAGCAGATTTGAGATAAATAGTATGTAAACGCCACCTCCCTAAAATTTTCCCCAAACAAAAATCCTAAGCAAAATTCAAAAGTTTTAATTTCTTTTTAAAAATTGGTTCTTTATTTTTTTTTCATTTTATTTCAACAATACTTAATGAATCATCTAAGCCTCCACCCCCAAAATCTATTTATTTTCATTTTATAATCTTTTCTTAAACATATCACCCAGAAACTAGAGAAATAAATATATATATATATATTTCTGTATGGTGAATTTCACAGGTAATTAACTAATGATTACGATGACAAATGAATAACAGAATAAAAAGCATGTCAAAGGATATTGTTTCCTTGTGTTCACATGTGCCCCACGTGTGTTCACAACTACCCCGCTGATGGGGCACATGTGAACAATTTTTCGAATTTATAAAACTATTAAAAAATGTAAGAAGAACTATACAGGTGATTTTTAAAAAATTACCACCTATAAAAGAAAGTTCTATTTACTATATTGAGTAGGTTTTATTTATAGAAATTAATCCAGTCATGAGAAAAAGCTATATTTATGCGAACTGTTCACATGTGCCCTCATCTCCCGTATTTAGTGTCTGACAGGGGTGATTCTGTTCCGAAAATTTAAGGCATTCGGTTCCGAAATTTTAAAAAAATCGGACATTAGTCTGAAAATTCAGACATAAAAAAAATCACTAAAAAATATTGGGAATTTCAACAAATGGTCGTCGAAAGAAAAACCAATTTCGTCAAAGCATTGCGAAAAAAGCGAATTTCGTCAAAGGATCGTTAAAAAAATAATTTCGTCAAAGAATAGCAAAATTTTGTGTAGGGGAGACCGGGGCAAGATGCAGGGCCGGAACTAGCCTTTTTGGCGCCCGGGGCAAGCATGGATTTTGGCGCCCCCCCCCCCTCTCCACTACGAAAAGAATTTTACTAAGTATCTAATAAAAACGGAATCAAAAGGAACCGAATTGCATGCCTTACCTGCTTTGATAAAAAATGTTTAAAGTTTAATTTTCCCCGATTCTTATGATTCCCTCTTAGAAACTTTTACTATATCTCAGCCCCCTCCGAAATGATGAGTCTAGATACGTCACTGCAGGGTGGAAAAACGCCTAAAAATGGCCGAAAGACGAGAAAAAAATCATTTTGGGCGATAAAGGCGGGAGCGGCTTTGCTTTAATAGCCATGACGCGCTGTGTAAGATTTTTAACTGTACCACTACAAATGCTATACTCTTTTTAAAAAAAAGGTTTTACTAAGAATTTTACTTTGTACATTCCCCCTACCGTTTGTTTTTATTGTCCCGAGCAGTCATCGCCCATGGCAAGACGAAAAAAAAAGAAAGAAAGGAAACTCAAAGCTGCTCAGCGGAAAAAAAAAACAAACAATTTTCATGAAATTTTTTTATCTAGAAAAGTCAGACTGAGGGGTCACTTCGCACTTGGTAGTTAACCGTAGTGGACAGTGTCCCACAATAGAGACTGACCTTGAAAATATGGTAGTGATTCTCCTACACAGGAAGTAATTTAAAAGATAGAAGGCAAAGGCATAGACATGATACTTTTGGAATGGGAGAATGAAAAAAGCCTAAGAGAACAATTCTTTTTTCTTATTCATTTGCAATTTTGTATTGTAGATGAATCTTTTTATTTATTTTTAAAGTTTAATGCATTTAATTCAGTTTTCCTTTAAATTTTCCGGCTCGAGGCATTTTTATACACATTTCGTATATATATATATACATTCTTGTATCAAACGTCAAACAAAATCTTCATTTTGGCGCCCCCTTCACCTTCTGTTAAAGCGGCGCCCGGGGCATGTGCCCCCTCTGCCCCCTCCTAGTTTCGGCCCTGGCAAGATGACGAATGTCATGTCTTAATTTTTCCGTTTTCCACTAGGTGGTAGCATCAACCGGACACTACTGGCTCTCCTATGGACCGTTCGTTAAACAATAGTATAGAGACGCTGAAATCTCCATTATTGTGTTAATTGTGAAGCTTTGTTTACTGCTGCCACGTTATAACTTTTATGCATGTGTAAATACGCCCTGCTACAGATACAGGTTAGATATATCGTTTCTCTTTAATGTTTATGAGTAACTTAGTTTAAATACTACCTATTACCATGAATAAATGTCAATCGCCTTCCTTCATGGCAATGAAAACGAATATTTTTAAACAGGCAATCCGGGGCAAGATGACGAGCCCCGTGTTTCGGAATTTATTAAACTAACTGTGTTCTCCATTCTATTTAAATACTGCAAACGCTTATTTGTCTGCGCGACATTGCGCTTCTATCTCCTCTGGGGCTAATGGGCGCATCGCATCGGGGGAGGTGTCTTTCGAAAGGGGGCGACCAGACGAAGACATTTTTGCCATCCACTAAGCTTCCTTAGCCCCCCCCCCCCGAAAGAAAACCCTATCGGGGTCCGTATCTCCGCTTCCAATCGTCCGATCGGTATAAGTGAGTACCGTTCGATGGGGCTCGACCTCGGGGTCAAGACCTCCCCCCTCCATCCCCCAAATAATGCAAATATTGTGACTCACCAGCATAAGAATGGATTCAGTGCAGTAAATGCCAAGAGTGGTGGCATGAGGAATGTTCCAATTATGAAAATGGCATTTTTATTTATGACTATTGTTAGCTGCGCAACTAAACAGTTCAGCATTACGTTACAATGCATTATACTTAGTCTGATACTTTGTAAGATGTAAAAACACACTTATCATTTGTTAAACCATGTAACATATTCAGAAGATAAAATATGTTCAACCTTTTTCAGTGTTGATGACGATTTGTTAATGTTATGAAAGAATAAATTATCCTTTATTTTTCTTATTTGAAAAATTAAATGGTAATATATTTAATACTACAAGGAATACTCTAACAGTTCATGTAAAAGAAATTTTACTATATTTAAAAAGCAATTAAAAAACAACAAAAATTGTTAACATAGTCATCTTGCCCCGGTCTCCCCTATGATTTATTGATTATTGTTTTGTTGGAAGTACAATCGAAATATGTCAGTCGATATGTAATCGTAATCGTTTGAGATGCGTGCGCATCCTGTCTCATCCTGTCCCGAAACTGTAGAACAATTTTAGTTGTAGTTCGGATTTTGTATTTGTTGTTTTTGTGTTCCGTGTCGTCTTTTGTGTTCTTCAGAATAAACTTTCATGTTTAAAAGTAAAACCTGCTGTGGTTATTTAGTAATATTTAAGGCGCACTGTGTTACGGGTTATGGGCCCAGACCCAAACCTATTATTAGAAATATTGCGAAGTAAATAGTAATTGAAAATTTTTGTAAAGTTAGTTTTCCGAATGTTGTTTTGAAATGGCCGGAACCGAAACACAGCAGGGACAGTTTATTAAACTGAATGAAAGTAATTGGAATGTATGGAAATTCCAAGTTAAGGTCACGCTTATAGCTAAGGAACTATATGATATAGTAACGGGATTAAAAGTAAAACCGGAAGCAACTGATGCTGGATATTCTGATTTCATTGTCAAAGATGCAAAAGCGCAAGAAATTTTGGTTTCACGTATGGAAGCCGGACCAATATCGCATATAATTTCATGTGTTACAGCAAAAGAAATGTGGGACAAGTTACACACTATTTATGAAAGAAAATCAAATGTAAGTATTCATTTGTTACAACAACAGTTTTTCAATTTGAAGTTTGATGACAACGTGATGAATTTTTTATCTAAAGTTCAGAATACGGTTGCCGAAATTACGCAACATAACGAAGTAATTCCTGAAAAAATGATCATTACAAAAATAATTATGGCTCTGCCCGAACAATATAAGCACTTCTCTTCAGCCTGGGAATCCGTAGCAGATGAACAGCGAACTTTAAGTAACTTAACTGCTCGTTTGTTAGTTGAGGAAGAAAGATTAAAAACGAAAGAAGAAACTGTTGCTCTTACAGCTAAAAATCAAAGTAATATCAAGTGTTTTTCTTGCGGAAAATTAGGTCACAAGAAATTTCAATGTAGGTATGGTAATAATGTTCCTAAGAACAGAAATATTGTTTGTAATTTTTGTAATAAGAAAGGGCACGTATTTAAAGATTGTTATTTTCATAAAAATAAAAATATGAAGTCTAATGGTGAAAATGGCAAAAGTTTTGCACTTATGGGAATTATAAATTCTGAATCAGATGTAGAATTCTATTTAGACAGTGGAGCTTCAGAACATATGTGTAATGATGTAAGTCTATTTGGAAATTATTTGAAGTTGAAAGAGGCTAAACAGATAAAAATAGGTGATGGAACCTCTATAACAGCTATTGGAATAGGAACTATTTATGTTCAGTCATATAATGGTGAAAAATATATTAAAACTGAACTTCAAAATGTGTTGCATGTCCCTCAATTAAAAGTAAACTTATTTTCTCAAGGTAAAGCTCTAGATAAAGGTTTATGTATGTCATCCAACTCAGAATGTGCTAAATTTATTCATCAAAAATCTAAAGAAATAGTTGCTATAGCTAAACGTGAAGATAAACTTTTTAAAATGATATTTCGCTTAGATAAAAGCAGAGTGACCATAGAAGAAAATATGAGAGAGTTTGAAAATCGAAATAAATGTTGTGTTGCTGACAGTAGTGTTAAAAGTAAAAAGAAAAGTCTCATATGGTGGCATGAAAAGTTAGCTCATCAACATTTTGATCATGTCAAGAAGCTGCTTACAGAAAATGAAATTACCTGGGAAAATTCATCTGATATTCCATTCTGTGAGGCATGCATTCAAGGAAAGCAACAACGTAGTCCCTTTCAAGAAAGTAAATCGAAATCTACTGAAATTTGTAATATAATTCATGCAGATTTATGTGGTCCAATAGAAGTAGCATCAATTGGAAAGTCTCGTTACATGTTAGTGTTAAAAGATGATTACTCTCACTTTAGGAAACTTTATTTTCTTGAAAATAAGTATCAAGTGTATGATAAATTGTTAGAGTTCATATTGATGTGCAAAAACCAGATGAATAAAAATATCCAAGTAATAAGATCTGACAATGGCAAAGAATTCCGGAATGATAAAATTAAAGAACTTTTGATTCATCATGGCATAGAGCATGAAACTTCTGTCCATATAATCCACAGCAAAATGGCCGAGCTGAACGAGAAATGAGAACCATCATGGAAGCTGCAAGAACTATGTTGGTAGCAAAAAATTTAGATAAGAAGTTCTGGGCAGAAGCTGCGAATACAGCTGTATACATAATTAACAGAACAGGTACTAGCACAGTGAAAGGAAAAACACCCTATGAATTGTGGAAGAACAAGACTTTTGACATTAGAAATTTAAAGTTTACACTTGGATCTGAAGTATGGGTTCACATCCCAAAAGAAAAACGTAGAAAATTAGATGTTAAGAGTGAAAAAGGAATTTTTGTTGAATATGGTGAAAATACTAAAGGATTCAGAGTCTACTTCTCAAAAACAAACACAGTTACATTACATAGAGATATAATAATTAATCCAAATGAGAAACCTTCCTATACAGTAAAGAATGAAAATTTTGTTTTGGATTTAATTGATCCTGTGCAACATCAAAGTTCAGAATTTGATGAAGATAAGGATACTGACATGGATTCGGATAACTTGGCCAATAATCAACAACAAGATGATGATGACAACTGCAGTACAGATTCACCTGCTCCCCAGTTAAGTAATATCAAAATGCACCTTCGAGCAAGAGATAACCTGAGGAAACCATCGAGATTTGAGGACTTTGAAACAAGCTACATAAGTATAACCGATGTGGAAGAACCTATCACTTATGAAGAAGCTATGAACTCAAGTTCATCGAAAAAGTGGCAAGAGGCCATAAATGCTGAACTGAAAGCCCTCTCTGAAAATGACACTTGGGACATTGTTGACAAACCAAATGACTGTAATATAATAGACAGTAAGTGGGTTTTTAAAATTAAGCGGGACAATAAAGGTAAGATTTCATTATTTAAATGCAGATTGGTTGCTAGGGGTTATCAACAAAAAGGGTTAATATTTGAAGATGTATATTCTCCTGTAGCTAAGTTAAATACTTTAAGAATGTTGTTAGCAATTAGTGTAAATTTTGATTGGGTTGTATATCAAATGGATGTATGCAGTGCTTTCTTACATGGGGTAATCAAAGAGGATGTTTTTATGTATTTACCTGATAATTGTAATTTACCTGATGGGAAAGTATGTAAGCTTAAAAAGGCTATATACGGGTTAAAAAGAGCACCAAAATATTGGTATGAAAAATTTCAGAAATTTATGTCTTCTCAAAATTTTGTAAAATCTGAAAATGATCAATGTTTGTATTTCAAATTTTCGAATGATTGTAAACTTTATGTATTTATATATGTTGATGATTTGATTATCACGGGTTCTGATAGCAAGCAAATAAATGATTTTAAATGTGAAATGAAAAGAAATTTTAAAATGAAAGATTTTGGTCCTATTTCTTACTATTTGGGTATATCTATTTCCCAGAATGTAAATGAAGGTATTTTAACATTAGATCAGAGTAACTATTTAGAAAATGTGTTGAAAAGATTTGATATGTTTGAATGTAAAAGTATCTCTACTCCTATGGACACTAACTTTAATTATGAATGTTTAATTAAGGAAAAATCAGAAAATGTAAATGTGGAAAATAAATGTAGAAAATTAATTGGTTGTATTATGTATGCAGTGCTAGGAAGCAGACCTGATTTATGTAATTCTATCAGTATCTTGTGTAGATATCAAAACTATGCAAGTGAAAAGTTGTTGTTGTTCTTAAAAAGAGTGTTACATTATATTAAAGGTACAGTTGACTTGAAGTTAGTGTATAGAAAAAATGTAAATGCTGAATTAGTTAAAGGTTTTGTTGACGCTGATTGGGGGGGGGGGGTGATACTATTAACAGGAAATCTACAACAGGGTATTGTTTTCAAATTTATAATTGTACAATTTCATGGTGTTCTAAACAACAAACTTGTGTAGCTTTATCGTCTACAGAGGCGGAGTACATTGCCTTGAGCCTATGTGTAAGTGAAGCTTGCTGGGTTCGAAATTTATTGATTGAATTAAATTTAAATGGTTGTGGAAATTTTGTTATACCTCTCTATGAGGATAATCAGTCAGCTATTCGTATCAGCAAATCATGTGAACAACCTAAAAGATTAAAGCAAATAAATGTTAAGAATCATTTTGTGCAAGAAAAAGTAAGAGATAGAACTGTTTCAATTAATTACATTCCATCTACAGAACAGGTTGCTGATTTATTAACTAAGCCTCTAAGTAAAGTATTGTTTGAAAAATTCAGAAAAATAATGTTCGGTTAATTTTTTTTTATGTTGTATGCATAATATATAATTATATATATATTGTATTGTATGTTAAGTGTTATGATTTTTATGTTGGACATATTTAGATTGAGGGAGGATGTTGGAAGTACAATCGAAATATGTCAGTCGATATGTAATCGTAATCGTTTGAGATGCGTGCGCATCCTGTCTCATCCTGTCCCGAAACTGTAGAACAATTTTAGTTGTAGTTCGGATTTTGTATTTGTTGTTTTTGTGTTCCGTGTCGTCTTTTGTGTTATTCAGAATAAACTTTCATGTTTAAAAGTAAAACCTGCTGTGGTTATATAGTAATATTTAAGGCGCACTGTGTTACAGTTTGCTAGCGGAGATTCTGTTCCGAAAATTAAAAAAAAAATCGGCCATCAGTCCGAAAATTCAGACATAAAAAATCACTGAAAAATATTGCGAATTTCAATAAATGGTCGTCGAAAAACAAACAATTTCATCAATCGTTCGCAGAAAAATCACCAATTTCGTCAAGGCATCGCGAAAAAAGCACAAATTTCGTCAAAGGACCGCGGAAAAAAACGCGAATTTTTTCAAAGAATCATAAAAAAAAGATAATTTAGTCAAAGAACCGCAGAATTTCTACATTCGTGAAAGGAATGTAGGAAAAAAAACAAACTTTGCAAAAGCGTAGCGGAAAAAGGCGAATTTTGTCAAAGTATCGCGAAAAAACGCAAATTTCGTAAAAGAGCGGCGGAAAAAAACTAATCTCGCAAAGAATCGCGAAAAACAACACGAATTTCGTCAAAGGGCCGCGGAAAAAGCGAGAATTTTGTCAAAAGATAGCAAAAACCGCAAATTCGCCAAAGGGTCGCGAAAAAAAAGGGAATTTCGTCAAATCGCAGAAAAAACGCAAATTTCGTCAAAGGAGCGCATGAAAAAAACGAATTTCGTAAAAGCATAGCGGGAATTCTGTCAAAAGATTGCGAGAAAAATGCAAATTTCGCCAAAGAATCGCTGGGAAAAAACGCGAATTTCGCCAAAGAATCGCGAAAAAAACGCAAATTTCTTCAAAACGCCGCGGGAAAGTGCGAATTTCGTTAAAGGATTGCGGGGTAAAACGGATTTCGTCAAAGGATCGCAGAAAAAACGCAAATTTCGTCAAAGGATCGCGGAAAAAACGAGAATTTCGTCAAAGGGTCGCGGTAAAAACTCATCGGTCTCTTTAATGATAATACCTATGAATGGACGTCTCCCTACAAAATGTGATTAAGTTGTTTCAGAAGCAATGTCACATTATTTCTGTGAACAGAGTGACTGGCATTTTGTGTGAAGAGGTCACAATATTAAGGCTTGGGCTGTTTCTAAAAGCATTGACAAAATAATTGATAGGAATTCACCCTTTCTACCATGGATTTTTAAGTTTATTATTTTTTAACCAAAATAATTACTTTTTAATTAATATTAATTAATTTTTTATTTAATGGTAATTATTTTAAAACTACTGATTTTAATTCATGTCGTCAAAATAATAAAGCACGTTACTTTATTAAACGTTAAATTAATTTGCAGAAAGTTTTTGACCCAATATTTATGTGCGCAGAAAGTTTTTGGTTTTATACAAGACTGGGACTGTCTTATAAAAATAGTAGAGTTAAGCAGGTAGAGAAAACGATTTTATTCGTGTTTTAAATTTTTTAAACTTTATTATTTATAATGTTTGCAAAATCCTACAATAATAATTATATTCATTAAGTTATTTTACAAATAACCGTCTTTTCAAAGCATTTTTTGACAAACTCATGTTTCTCATAGGTTTCTTTATCAGGAAATGTTCTACTTTTACTTTGCTCTCTAGGAACCTTGCAATAACCGGCTTTTGATCATAAAAAGTTGTTCCAATTCCATTAAGGGTGTATTCCGATCCAAACTGCTTATTTTCTGATTCATTTTAAAATACATTTTTGCTCTCAAACGCATCAAACTGGGAAATTCTCTTATTTAGAAACTACATAATGTGCCGTGCTTAATAATTTTTTGATAAATGCAGAAAATACTGTAAAAAACGCTGTCAAAGTTGGCGTTTTGAACTGATTTTTCCGAAGCGGACGATCTGGGAATGAAAAAAATGGTCATACTGAGAAAATAATTGTTTAAAAATCAAATTCTAATTAATTGAGCTGAAAATGAAATCACACGGCATGTTAAACATGTCTTCAGAAATCACCCCAGCAAGTTTCATGTTTTTACTTTTAAAAATGAGTCTGAAAATGTATCAGAAAATTTCGATCTGTTGAAAGTGGAAAAATATTTTTTCGAATACACCCTTAAGAGCAAGGAACATCCTTGAGTTTAAGGCTTCTCTTTATACTAGTTCCGACTGTTTTTTTTTGGATTTAAGCGTTGTATGTATGGACACAACTCCATGTGCCAACAACTTTATGTGCCAACATTGTAATGTGTCAAAGAAACCTATGACAGCACCAATTTGTTTAAAACAGAGTGAGGTTGAGACGCCTTAAAGTAGAAATAGTCTTGCTGTCAATGAGAAGGACGCAGATTTTCAGCTGCGCAACAAAGCTATCACATCATCTTTTAAATAGGCGACTTCGTCTTTACCAAAAAAGTTCTCAATATCAAGGTACACTGCACTAGCAACCTCTGTTGGTCTTCGTACATTTAACAAAGCATCTATCCTGTAGGAGATGCTCACTTTATCCTCTTCCAATTTTTGAGAAACAAATCCTTTACAGCTCAATATAGTTTCTTTTCTCACTGCAGACCAGCATCTCTTGGTAGAAACTAACGAGTTGTTTTTACGTTTGTGAGGATTTTCTTCAATTTACTAAACACTTTCAGATTCTTAAGTGCCTTCATTTATTTCCATCAACTGTTCTTCGTATCCCTCAGGATTTACCCATTTTTGATAAGCGTCAAGGAATTTGTGAAAATCTTTCTTTGCCAAATTCTATATCAATTCTTTATCAGGCAGTGTAATGAAAGACCTTTGACTGTCTGTCTCAAGGTTTTCAAAGTGTATCGGAACATCTAGCATTAGGCAAGCCAGATGTTGTTCACGTTTTTTAAATCTATTTATAATCGAATAAACCCGCGAGAAGAAGTTTGTTCAGTTTTTGATGAGTAGGGTTGATGGTTCACAATGTTTTCTCAACGTTTTTGCATGAAAGAAAAATTGTGCTGAACTGCTTTTGCCAAGATGTTGTGTTTCACGAACTGTACTTCAAAATATGCAGAGAAACAAAAGGCACTTTGATTTTCTGTTCCAGATATCTTCAAACACTTTAACGCGTAGAGCAGAAACTCGATAAAATGTTGCTTGATGATTCCAACTTCGACACAGTTAAGTCAGACCTGAACAAAGCATCAAACGCAAGTTAGTCTTTACCCAAGTACCGTTTCATAAGAGCACAGAGACCGCTGTTTTTGCCTGTATTTTCCTTTACCCACTTATAGTTAAGCCTGTCAACTTATTTTTTGCGATATTCTCGGTGCACAAATTATCAAATACAACCTTGACAAAATCCACGAAGCTTTCTGTTCCTCGCTTACTGAATTTACATTGTCCTAGAAAAACACATTCTATGTCCTGTTCTTTTGAAAAAAAATCGTACTCTAACAAATTTGTTATCAACTCCATATTTCTCAACAGAACCATCTACTTGGATAGCAAAACAAACAGCATTTTGTAACTGTGATACGGTGTTTTCTTTTACTGCTATGACATCTGTTGCCATTCTTATCTCCTGAGTCAAAGAGTCCAGCTTATATTGTTCACCTGTTTAAAAAAAAAGTTGCCGGCACCATACCCTATCACTGGGCGACAATACCGTGGTACTAGGCGACACTAGTGTCGCCTACTTTATATGTTATTTTATGCTCTGTCGCATAGTCAACAGAATGCATATTTTAGTGCGCTTCATAAATGCATATCAATTTTATTCTGTTTGAAAGCGTACGTAAAATCATTAAAAATCATTTGAAACGATTTTTTTCCCATAGGCCGTAATGTAACGGAATACTTTTTGCTGGCCTTGTAAATGAACTAAACATACTAGAAACTTCATTACAAATAGGGACCGTGCTATGGTAAACGTGAATAACATCCAAAAATTTCAGGGCAATCCGAGTATATTTACGAGAGTTAGAGTGCGGACAGACTGCTAGACGGACAGACGGAGAGACAAACCGAAGTCATAAGCACTTTTCAACTTTGTGTCCTATATTATGTATCCTGTATTATATGAACTTTTAAAAATATATATACTAAAACAGTTTAATCTATAACTTCCTATCAGGCATAAAAAACACTTTATTTCAATGCTTAAATATCATATTTTACTTTTTAGTACCAATAATTACGTGTATCATAAACGTAGAAAATGAGTTTATAATAGAAGAAAATTTAATAATCGATTCAAAATGTCTATAATGAAATGTTTGATTAAAATCACAAACAGAAAAAAAAATGCTTACATACAATTAAAAAATATATATATATACGAATTTGAAAAACACTAAAAATAATAATTAGTATTTATAGTTTTACTATTAAACAACACCAAACTACAATAGATGAATTAAATGCATTATTAGATTTAACAATATCTCAAAAAATTTTCCATATGTTATAAGGAATTCCTATTATTTTATAATTTTGACAAATGTTAAATCTGAAAACATTGGTATGAAGATTTAGGATTTTAAAAAATGATTTAAAATATTATTAGCACTAAAAAAAAACTCTTTCAAAAGTTTCACTACTGTAATATGTAAAAGTACATTTTCCCAGTATAATGCTAATTTCTATTCTGAAACAATTTCGTAATATCATAATAATCGAATATCTATATAATCTATAAGTGTTAGTAATCAGAAAACCGAAAACTCCAAATCATTGTCTCAACACATTTTCAATCTCAAGTAACTGAAAATTAAGGTTTTCATTAATTTCCTTATGAATGTAATCATGAATCAGTCTCTGCGCAGCTTTTTTCTTTCAAGCGATGACAGATTAAGATTTTATTTTCCTTCATCTTATCGAATAGGAAAATTTTGCTTCTGAAAACAATTCCTGATTAGTCTCTTATTAATATAACATAAAACTACTTAACTCATAATATACAAATCAGGAATAAAATATTTAAATTAAATAAGACTTACGTTTATGTTCTATTAATAATCCTAAAATGTATCCTAAAAACTATCAAAAAATGGCCGCTGTCATTCTCTTATCTTTAAAAAACTGTTGTAGAAGTGGCGATGTTTTAAGTAACTTTCCGGCTTCCCGCCTCTTCCGTTATTTATTTTACTGTGGTTATATCTCACGCAGATGATTTCAGCAGGTGTTCTGTACCGCTTATTTGTTTTTGTATAAAATAGATTTAGAACTTAAATGCGGAATGAGAGTGTCTTTATTTAAAATTTTCTATTTGAAGAATTTTCCAATGTATTTTACCTTTTCTTTTTATCAGTACGAAATATTTCAAGTTAAAATATATTGTAAAGTTTCTTTTTTGTAAATAATAATAATAATAATAATAATATTCATAATTACAATTTATTAGATAAAACATTGTTTAAATTTTTAAAATGCATAAAAATCAATTTAATGGTAATAATGAGCCCCCACCCGAAATACGAATGATTAATTATATCATAGGTTTTGCATAAATTTTGTGTATTTCTTTTATTTTCGGAAAATGTTAATTTTATTTAAAAAGTCTGAAAGAAGTAGAACTTTTGAAAAAATAGTTATTTAAAATAGTTAAACTAACCGGAAAAAATATGACTTGAATGCAAATTATAAAGCAAGAAATGCATATATGACTAAACTCTGAAGACTCTTTCTACGTGCTCATTAAAAGCTGCGGACTTAACTGTAATAGAAAATTTTTAGTTTGAAACCACAGAAGTGTTTCAAATACCACTCGTTGGCAAAAAAAAAAAAAAAAAAAAAAAAAAAAAAAAAAAAAATCCTCCCTGCAAACTAAATATGTAAAGTGTACAGATTCAATACTCCTAATTCTAAATATGTTATCCAAATTGCTCCTTCACGTACCATTTTTCCGAGAAACACTTTTATAATAATAACAATCAGTGAAGGATTATTATATTAAATTGCAATGCTAGATAAAATTGAAATCATGAAAAAAGTATACTTTCACTGTCTTAGATATCAAATTGATAAAATATAGCATGGAAATTTAGTTTATTATTGCTTGTATCGTGCAATTTATATATTATGCCCCCCCCCCCCCCCTTTCGAGACAGAATTTACCATTTTCTATGCACTAATATATTTTCATTCCTTATGCCGCTGTAACTTGGAACTGTTTAAAATACTTCTCTTCATTTTCAAAGATTTAAAAGCTCATATTTTTGTCACACTGCGACTTACAACATGGTGGTTTTTTTGGTCACATATGTGACGTGACGTACGTTACATGCAATGACATAACAATGGCGTCACAATTTTTTTTAATTCCTAGGAAAATATAATTTTACAGTACATAATATGTTTTGAAGAATTTTCATATTTTTTTTAAAGTTTTTTAAGAAGTTCACATCTCAGTTACAATGTGACATCACTGAGTGTCACAGATGTGACGTGACCACAGTGACTTACAGTGACGTCACAACGACGTCACCGTGACCATGCATTATGAGGGTACTTTTTTCGCCAAATATAGCCAAATTTGACGACATTCTTTAATTTTGGGCCAAGTATGTGCTTTGGCATTCGTAATCTTGAAAGTCGATGTTTCGGCCAAATGTCGCCAATATTTCGCCAAATATCGCCAACTTTGCGGCTATGTGACCCTGACCCGTAGTGACCCAAAATGACCCACTATTCAAATCTGCTCGAACATGCGACTTGACTTTGTAGACTTCTGGTAATCAAAAACGGTACGATACAAAATTTAGTCAAAATCGTTTAAGCCGTTTTATAGATAAAATTAACTTGACCCGCAGTGACCGCAAAAGACCCACTAATATAATTTTCTCGAACATGTGACCCAGTCCAGTGATCTTCTCAAGACCGAAAATGGCAGAATACAAAATTCAGTCAAAATTCTTAGAGCCGTTTTTTAGATAAAATTAGCTAGACTCGTAGTGACCTCAAAATGACCGAAAAATCGAAATTTCTCGAACACGTGATCTAACCCAATGACCCTTCTCGTGCCCCAAAACGATATAATACAAAATATTGTCGATATCGTTTGAGCCGTTTTTTCGATACAATTAGCTTGACCCATAGTGACACAAAATGATTCTCTATTCGAATTTTCTCGAATATGCTATCCAACCCAATGGTCTTCTGGAGCCCGAAAACGGTAGAATGCAAAATTTAATCAAAATCGTCAGAGCCGTTTCCTAGATAAAATTAGCTTGACCCGTAGTGACCCAAAAATGAATCACTGATCGAAATTTCTCGAACATGTGACCTGGTCCAATGATCTTCTAATTCCCGTAAATGATATCATACAAAATTTTGTCAAAATCGTTTGAACCATTTTTTAGATATAATTAACTTGAACCGGACCCATAGTGACCCAAAATGACCCACTAATCGACTTTTCTCGAACATGCAACCTAACCCAATGGTCTAATCGATCCCAAAAACGATAGAATACAAAATTTAATCAAAATTGTTATAGCCGTTATCTAGATAAAATTGATTTGTCCCGCAATGACCCGTAATGACCCAAAATGACCCACTAATCAAAATTTCTTGAGCATGTGAGCTACCTTAGGCATCTTCTCGTTTTCTGTTACGGTATAATACAAAGTTTTGTCAAAATCGTTTATGCCGTTTTTTAGATACAATTAGCTTGACCCGGCCCCATAGTAACCCAAAATAACACACTAATCTAAATTTCTAGAACATGCTACCTAACCCAATGGTCTTCTTGATCCCGAAAACCGTAGAATACAGGATTTAGTCAAAATCGTTAGAGCCGTTTTCAAGATAAAATTATCTTGACCCACAGTGACCCAAAAATGACCCACTAATCGAATTTTCTCCAACATAGGACTTAGCCCAATGGTCTCCTCGTAATCCAAAGCAGTAAATTACAAAATTTTGTCAAAATCGTTAGAGCCGTTTTTTAGATAAAATTGGTTTGACCCATAATGACCCAAATATGACCATTTAATCAAAATTTCTCGAACATGAGACCTAGCGCAATAATTTTCGCGTGTTTAAAAACGGTTCCACACAAAATTTAGTTAAAATCGATTGAGCGGTTTTTTAGATATAATTAGCTTGACCCTGACCCATTATGACCCAAAATGACCCACTAATCGAATTTTCTCGAACATGTGACCTAGCCCAACGGCCTTCTCGTGCCCGAAAATGGTAAAATACAAAATTTAGTCAAAATCGTTAGAGCCGTTTTCAACATAAAATTTACACACACGCAAAATTTTTGCTCGCATTATACAGAATCATGTAAATATTTAACGTTGCATAAAATTTAGAAAATATAGGGAAACATGAAAAGGAGAAAATGCTTTTTCGTTGAAGTATTATCGAATAACAGAGAAGTATTGTTGCTGAAAAGTTGAATTGAAATTGGTTGGCTATTGAAAAGTTGCTGCTTTCAAAAGATGTAGTGTCAGTTGGTGTTATTATGGACATGAGGTATTTCAGAACAAGCTCTACTAAAGCCCATGTGTGAGTATCTGTAAAGTGAAGTAAAAATCAAATGTTTTACATATTTTTTGGCAGAATGAGAGCATTCCCGCCGTTTCTGTTGCATAGTTGGCACCCTTGTTGCCCTTAATAATTGTTAAGTTATAATTACTGTAACAGAATATAACTAAGCTTTTGCTCCAACTCACTTTCAAGGATCTACAGAACAATGTTCATAATTTCCCCACAGTTTTTGCGATTTGGGGTAATTATGAACAATTTTTCTAAGTGATTTGGTTCCATATCAGATCTGTTAAGCCTCTTATGAAGTCATAAATGCTTACCCAGATAGCATTTTTAATTTGCAGAAAATTTGCAGTAGTCTTGCTTTGAAAACTTGCAAAGTTACAGCAAGTTCAGCATGGTAAGACTGAAAGTTCATAACAAGACTGCAGCAAGATAACGCAAACGCCGAAGTCACCACACTTTGAACTTGTAGCTAACTTGTCGTGCAAGTTAAATTCATGCTGTATCAAATTTATTGCAAATTAACGGCAAACAAGTAATAAAAAATACTGCAATCTTGCTGCAAAGTGGTAATCTTTCCATACCCCACTATCTGTTTACAACTGTTGCACTATAAGTTTAACCCCTTCGGAGGAGTCCATAGATCAGGTCTATTGATGCAAACACACCGTCAGAAGGTGCATGCATCGTTTTCATCACCACAAACAAGTTAAGGTAATATTTATACTTTACAATACGAGCCTTTTTTGGCATTTGATAAGTATAGCTTTCAGAAAAAGCGGTGCCAACCGAATAAAATTTCTACGATTTCTGCGTATATGCTGATTGTCTATTCTCTCAAAAGAGGGATTTTTTGCTTTCGTCACTTTCGTGAATTAAAGACAGTCTTGCCATCAGTTTAACAACAAACTACTCATGCAAGTGGGGGATGGTATACTTTGCGAGAAATTCGTTGCGAATTTCTCAATTCAAATTTGCCACGACAAGATAATGTCAGAAAAAAATCAAACTTGCTGCTAATGTTCATGCTATCTGGGTATACAGTTGAAACTTTAATTTTTCTTTTGTTCAGTAGTGAAAGTTTAATATGTCTAACTATCAGAAATTAAACCGGCGATCATTATAATGGAGGCCCCTTAGTTCGCCCGGAAAGAATTTCGTTAAAAAATATAAGGCAGCGGATTTCCCAACCTGAAGTTCGTTTGGAAAGATTTTTCCCAGATAGCATGAACATTAGCAGCAAGTTTGATTTTTTCTGATATTATCTTGCCGTGACAAATTTGAATCGAGAAATTCGCAGCAAATTTCTCGCAAGGTATACCGTCACCTACTTGCATGAGTAGTTTGCTGTGAAACTGATGGCAAGACTGTTTTTAATTCACGAAAGTGACGAAAGCAAAAAATCCCTCTGTTGAGAGAATAGGCAATCAGCACATACGCAGAAATTGCAGAAATTTTATTCGGTTGGCACCGCTTTTTTTAAACGCTATACTTATCAAATGCCAAAAAAGGCTCGTATTGAAAAGTGCAGATACTAACTTAACTTGCTTATGGTGATGAAAACGATGCGTGCACCTTCTGACGGTGTGTTCACTTCAATAGACCTGATCAGGTCTATGGACCCCTCCGAAGGGTTTAACATATAGTGTAAACTATTATTTTAACACAAACTGACTGGTAAAGTTATCATACGAATTGAATATTTCCAACTGAGCGAAAAATGCCCAGGCCGGGAATCGGACCCAGATCCTTGGCTTACAAGGCCAATGCTTTTCCATTTAAGCTAACTGGGCCGACAACCAGCCAGCATATTTCGCTCAGATAACCTTATTGGTAGGAACATCTGGTCTGTCATGTAGACAGCTCAACAGAATAAACCGCAGGTTAAGGACCTCCATATAAACGATGGATACGTAGATGAACTATTATTTTAATACAGTCAAACTGACTGATAAAGTTATCATACGAATTGAATATTTCCAACTGAGCGAAAAATGCCCAGGCCGGGAATCGAACCCAGATCCTTGGCTTACAGCCAAGGATCTGGCATAAAAAAGCATTGGCCTTGTAAGCCAAGGATCTGGGTTCGATTCCCGGCCTGGGCATTTTTCGCTCAGTTGGAAATATTCAATTCGTATGATAACTTTACCAGTCAGTTTGACTGTGTTAAAATAATAGTTCATCTACGTATCCATCGTTTATATGGAGGTCCTTAACCTGCGGTTTATTCTGTTGAGCTGTCTACATGACAGACCAGATGTTCCTACCAATAAGGTTATCTGAGCGAAATATGCTGGCTGGTTGTCGGCCCAGTTAGCTTAAATGGAAAAGCATTGGCCTTGTAAGCCAAGGATCTGGGTTCGATTCCCGGCCTGGGCATTTTTCGCTCAGTTGGAAATATTCAATTCGTATGATAACTTTACCAGTCAGTTTGACTGTGTTAAAATAATAGTTCATCTACGTATCCATCGTTTATATGGAGGTCCTTAACCTGCGGTTTATTCTGTTGAGCTGTCTACATGACAGACCAGATGTTCCTACCAATAAGGTTATCTGAGCGAAATATGCTGGCTGGTTGTCGGCCCAGTTAGCTTAAATGGAAAAGCATTGGCCTTGTAAGCCAAGGATCTGGGTTCGATTCCCGGCCTGGGCATTTTTCGCTCAGTTGGAAATATTCAATTCGTATGATAACTTTACCAGTCAGTTTGACTGTGTTAAAATAATAGTTCATCTACGTATCCATCGTTTATATGGAGGTCCTTAACCTGCGGTTTATTCTGTTGAGCTGTCTACATGACAGACCAGATATTCCTACCAATAAGGTTATCTGAGCGAAATATGCTGGCTGGTTGTCGGCCCAGTTAGCTTAAATGGAAAAGCATTGGCCTTGTAAGCCAAGGATCTGGGTTCGATTCCCGGCCTGGGCATTTTTCGCTCAGTTGGAAATATTCAATTCGTATATAGTGTAAAGTTGTAAACAGATAGTGGGGTGTGGAAAGATTACTACTTTGCAAGAAGTTTGCAGTATTTTTGATTACTTGTTTGCCGTTAATTTGCAATAAATTTGATACAGTATGAATTTAACTTGCACGACAAGTTAGCTACAAGTTCAAAGTGTGGTGACTTCGGCGTTTGCGTTATCTTGTTGCAGTTTTGTTATGAACTTTCAGTCTTGTCATGCTGAGCTTGCTGCAACTTTGTAGGTTTTCAAAGCAAGACTGCTGCAAATTTCCTGAAAATTAAAAATGCTATCTGGGTTGCTTGAAAATATAAATTGAAAACAGATCGGAAAGTGCGTGCCCGATATATGCGGCTGAAGGCAGGGGGGCCCCCAACTCTAGGTTCGTTTGGATAGACTTTCGTTGAAAATATAAAATCATACAAATTAAAGGTTATGCGCTGCCGAGGCAGCGGGGCTCCAAAAATCAGGTTAGTTTGGGAAGATTTTTGTTTAAAAATATAAAATCATTCACCACTAATTTTAGGTATATTGAATGTTATTATCACGACTCGGGCAACGCCGGGCGGGTCAGCTAGTTGTAGAATAATGTGTGTATGAACTTGTTGAATAAAAGTTGTGTACTACTTTTGTATGGGTATTACAAGCTTGATATACTACTTTTGTATTGTGCCATCCAATACAAAAATAGATGTTCACAATTACCTCTTAGTCTTGGGGGTGGGGGACTATAAACATCTGGGAAAATTAAATTTTAGGTACTTAATTAATATATCACAGCACGAATAACGAATTTTAGTTTTGAAGTACAGGAGTGACACAATAACTTTATGGTGGTTTTACAAGGTTTTCCATGGATTATGTGCCCCTCAAAGCTGTCTGTAGTTGAAACTAGTAAATTTTGTTCACATTTACCCCAATTGACCCTACTTCGTACTGTTAAATTTGTAACAGTTTAATTAATATAGTAATAGACGCTTAAAATAGAATTAAAATTCTTTTAAATAAAAGGGCAATTCAAATTGTAAACTCGAACGAAATGAATAACAAACATTGTATTTTATAATTTTACATATTATTAAAATGACCAAAGCAGCGGGTTATTCCTTAACTATTAGGTTCAGCAAAAAGTTCTGGGAAATTTTTAATCTGATTGTTACCAGAATTTGTATCGTATATAGGAGTACTAGTGGTATATCTATAGGAGTTCAGGAATTTCGGCTCCAAAATTCCTATTGAACAGTATGATTTGGGTGTGCTGATCCGGCATTATTGGAGAAAAGGTCTAAGGATTCTGAAAGTCGTCGATGAGATTAATGAGGGTGAAGGTGTTGGTACGGCGACAAACTTCGTACTTCCAGCAAATCCGGAATCTGGCAGAACGATGGCAGGTATTCGTGAACTATGATGGTCTTTGAAGAATAGTCGTTGTTGCTTTTGTTGTTAATTTGCGCATAACAAAACGCAACATTCAAAAATTTCCCAGAACTTTTTGCTTAGCCTAGTATTTAGATTTTGCACTTTCAAAAAAAAAAAAAAATATATATATATATATATATATGTATATCTAGTTTTAAGACTAGAAAAATCTATAATTTGTTTTTTTTTTACGTGGAATGAAATGGGAATTTAATTATGAGATTAATATAATGTAGAAAATAAATATTAGATTAAATATTAATAATATTTAATTTGCTTCTGCTATTTTAATAAATGAAATTACAAGTTTAATTTGCAAGTTAAACTTTCAAATCAGATAATTCGTAAATTCAATCTTTTATTATTAAAGATATTTTGATTTTCAAAAATTTTCAGAAAACAAACAGCTTTTTTTTTCAAATTTTCTGTTTTTCATTTTGGTAATCAAAGATATGATTTTTAGTAAATTAATGGAAAGTATCTATAAAAGGAGATATTTGCTAATGATCAAGTAGTGTAATTTGAGGTGAGATGCCCTGTTGTACACGATGCCGAACAGGGGCGCGCCAGCAGTATCCAGCGCCTGTGTGCAGAACTACAGTTGGCGTCCTATACCCCAACAAACTGCATGTAAACAAACAATAACATGTACATACTTGATTAACGAACTCATCCAAGATACTTGCATGAATTATAGCCAATTGCTACCAGATTGACCACCATTCCGTGGTTGTCATGTCATGAAAATCAGTCTAAAGCGTCGAATTTACCGTCATTTTAAGATAGATTGTTTATTGCTATACAAAAACATAAAACGCTGTTCGATTCCTTACATCCCGATTACCTGCAAATTTTATGTCTTTATCAATAAAAAATTTTCAGAAAGTAGCTGGCTTAGACATGAAAACAGCCTGGTAAAATGTAAAACGCAGTTAAATTCTTAGAGTCTGAATAACCATAGCTGCAAATTTTATTCCATTGTCAAAAAAAAAAAAAAATAAAATAAATAAATAAATAAAAATAATTGCAAACATGTCAAAAAATAGCGAAATAAAAAACTTAAGACAAACTGAAAAAAAAATTGTTTTTCAAAGTCATGAAACACAAGGAGAAAAAAACAGATAAAAATTCAAAAAACATGCTGCAACCACGTTTTCATTTAAACCTCTGCCGACACCCATGACATGAAACAATGTTGTTCAAGCAAAGATTTTTCTTATTTGATTTGTATAAATTGACAATCTTTTTTAGCTTTTTCCTTTCTCAGCTAAAAACATGTTGTATGCAGACTCGCCGTTGAAATTTAGAAACATGCTTTTATTGATTATCTTGAAGACGTTTAGCCATTGCTCACTAATTACCTATTAGGATGAATAACATATGTCTATTTCCGTTCCACCCTACGGAGATTATCGAGTATAGATTGTCCTCGACCATTTACTATGTACCAAAACATATGATGTACATCTGGGGTTAATTTTTTGAGAAGAGGGAAATGTTCCTACTATCGCATTTCGGTTGCATATTGAGAATTGTACCTATGCTTCTGACTATAAAATAATTGGCATTTTCCGTTCTATTTCAGGCAACTGAAAGATCTAAATGGTTTTCTTTCAGATATAGTTTTTTCCTTCAGATTAGTATTAGTTAAATTGTACATTTTATTGAAAAAAAAGTGAAATGTCTAGAGGGGGCTTAAGAGGGAGCTAGGGGGGGCTCAGCCCCCTCTGCCCCCATCTGGTTACGGGCCTGATTTCAATACATTTGAAATAGCGTAATGTCATTAAAACATACTGCAAACAATTTTTCCCCCATTAACCAATGTAACGAAATTTTTTTAATTTTCCTGTCAATAATCTGTCAATGCTTACATATATCATTTTTATAAGTTATCAGAATATCGATTGCTTATTAATTACTTATTATCGATTGCTTATTATTGTTCAAGTATTATGTAAGATAATTTCAGAAACACATAAATTCAGATCTTTTGCAATAATTTATAGCAAATACTGGAGCTAAAGAAGAATGAAAGAATGACATCATCTGAACGTTTCTTGTAAAACAATGTATAAGAGAAAAAGAACCAATTGGTATAAAATGTTAAGCACAGCAAGAGCTTCTTCAGTAAAAGTTGAATTAACGTTTTTTTAAATTTTTGAACTCATGTACACCAAATGAAGATTGTTACGGATTAAAAAGGCTATTTGAAGGCAAAGCTATTTCAAACTGAATGCTGAGAATCCCCACTGAGTGCTAATAATGCTATGCTGTTTAATGTTTTGAGGATTTCATATATAACTGGCTATTCCTTATATTTACTCTGTATGTGTGTATGAATGGGTAACTAATGAAATTATTTGCTTGCAGTTTTTATTAACTTTGTATTAATGTTTATAACATTGTATGCTACTAATGACTGAAACTACTAATTTGCACCTATTGTAATTTCTGTAATTATTAACTAATAATTATAATTCTATTAATTAAAGTGTAAAAATATGGATTATGTTAGCAATTAGACGTTTGATTGTTTTGGAAACCTAAAACTCTTAGTAGCTATTCAGTATTTGAATGCTGGGAAAAAAATCATAAAAATCCGTTTTAAATTAAAAAAATCTGATTTTTTCTTTTATTTAAAAAACAAAACAAAAAAATTTTTTTTTTTTACACCCTACTGAGCAGTTTGAATTTTTCTCATACAATCACATCATTTTTTGTGTGTCTAAATCAGAATAGTTTTTTTCATTTAAGAATTAAAATTGCTTCATAAATGCATCCAATTTGCAGTTGAGAAAATCATTGCATAAAAAAAAATAAAGAAAATATATTATCCTGAATTTATTGGCTATAAATAAATATCCAACAATATTTGGGCAATTACTGTTCAGTATTAGATAACTGAAGAACACAGTCGAAAGACCAAATAATCATTATATCCCAAAAGTAATACTAAATCTTTAAGAATATACGATATGTACTAGGAATCTTACCCTTTTTTTTTTTTCTTTTTTTTCAGATGCATAATGAATTTTAATCTCAACAGAGGAAACAAGCAACAAAAGAATTGTGTAGCAGATTGAATATTGTGCAAGTGTGTCACAAGTGTCCCTGTTAAATTATATAACTGGATTATGAGTTGTAATTGATGTACTTGTAATCTTGTAAAAATTAAACTTTTTCAATTTCAATTTTCATGGTTTTTTTTTTATATTATTTAATTCCAATTATCTTTCAGACATATTTCTAAGTAAATTATGTTTTCTTGCAACGAAATAAATCCAAGAACATAATACATATAAATGGGCCTTATGATCTTAATTTTGGTACGCATCACACATATTGTACATTGCTCAGATTGGATGTTTAAGATATCTTAGACCGCCTTTTTTTGAGGCTGTACTGTCTTGTAATTGAATGCCTGTTCACATCTCAAAACTCATCTACGACATCTGTGAATGTCACTGTGTCTGAGATTTGAACGAATGCAGAGTATGCATAAAATAAAACCAATAGCCAGTCAGTTAAACTGGAGCTTTATAGCCAGAGTGAGTGGTAGTGCCTGTATCTAACGGAAGAAAAATTACTCACTGAGATAGTTTATGGATCTCCTCCAGAGATTTTGGCGATCTAAGATACCTTAAATATCCGATCCGAACAGGGTATAAGCATACATTCAAAAAAGAATATTCCTATGACCCTGATGTGGCATGTTTTATTTAAAACAAATTGATGTCAATTTTACTATGTTCAACATATTCTTTTTTCAACCAATAACAGTGATAGCACTAGCAGTGCCAACCAACCATTATTATTATTTAACTATGCTCGAACAATACAAGTCTTTGGATGAATTTAATAAATCATTTTCATTTTTCAAGATTTAATGTAACTTTTTCATATTTCAATAAACTTTTAATGGAAACAAAACTTATTAAATCCACAACTGTTTCATTATCAAGATTTTATTGTATGAAGATTCGCTGTTAATAGAAAAATTGAAAGTACCTTTTTCTTTTTTAAAGTTCAGCTCCAAGATAATTTTATTAGACCTTATGTAGACCTATAAACTTATGTATACATGTCTACATTTATACTTATTATATACAGGGTGATTCATAAAAGATGGGCAGAACTTTAAGGGGTTATAGTACACTTAAAGACAAATAATATTAAATAGGAGACTAAGGGTCCCAGACGTATTCCCAAGGAGATAGGGGGCATTAAAGTTTAGGGTCCGAAATTTCAAATGATTATAAAACATGGAAAAATTGGTCGATTCGTTTGCGGTTTTTGCAAAAAATTTTCTTTATGCCAGTATTTTCTTGAAATAAAATTTAAAGTTCAATTTCAAAAAATGCCGATAGGGGGCGCTTTAGACTTTGGAGTAACAAACAACTATTTTTTAACGTTATTTTTTGTATTTCTTTAAATGATTTCGAAAGCTTAGACTTAAACTTAAATTTTCAGCTCAAAATCTGAATCGCTGAGCGTGGTTCAGTAGCGAGGGGAGGGGGTTCAAATTTCAACTTCTGAACATAGTTCAGTTTGCACTACTTAACCATGCCCAACGATTCTCTGCTGTGATACGAGGCAAAAATACAACTTTCGTCAAGGACTGCATAGTCGGAATTCACTCATAAAGGCACTGGCACAGTTGGAAACGTCGCTCATGCAAACGTTAAAGCTCCATTCCTGACGCTAGTCACCGGGTGAAGAAGGAAACAGAAAGTATGCAAATGTCAAATGGGGAAGAAGAAGAACACGTATGCAAAATTTCGACACGATTCAGGCATAAAAACCACTGAACGGTGAGTCAAGTGTAAGTCGCTGTAGTAATGATTCGGAAGATGGTGCCCTTCACGAATAAGGAAAAGGCTGAGATGCATTTAATTTACGGAGCGGCAGATGGAAATGGTGCAGAGGCACAACGAATGTACGGAGAGCGATTTCCCAACAGGCGGTTGCCTAACCGCAAAACTTTCGAGCGCTTGC
This sequence comes from Maratus speciosus, assembly GCA_963932465.1. NCBI lineage: Eukaryota > Metazoa > Arthropoda > Arachnida > Araneae > Salticidae > Maratus > Maratus speciosus. The sequence continues at coordinate 257,425,370 of OZ010787.1, forward strand.
ACAGACAGTTGTGTGAGACGGGATCATTTCTCGCTTCCCGGTCGAATGCAGGTCGTGCAAAAAAGGACGAATCAGTAGTTGTTGCAGAAGACATTCTGGATGTAGTAGCGGCGCAGCCAAGTACAAGTACACGAACAGTGGCTAGGCAGGTGGATACCTCACAGTCCATGACTTGGAGGGTACTGAAGGATGAACATTTGCTCCCGTTTCATGTGCAACGAGTCCAGAAACTGTCTCCAGGGGATTATCCAAATCGTATTGAATTCGCCCGCTGGTTTCTGCAGCAGAACGCGCTAAATCCACATTTTGGACGAACTGTGCTTTTCACCGATGAATGTACCTTCACACGTGAAGGTACATTTAACACACACAATGCACATGTATGGGCGGATGTCAATCCACATGCTACGTATCCACATGCTCATCAGAGACGCTTTTCCATCAATGTTTGGGCAGGAATCCTCGGAGACCACCTAATCGGACCGTACCTTCTTCCTGAACGCCTCAACGGTAAAACATACCTCACATTTCTGCAACATGTGCTGCCAGACCTGTTAAACGTTGTTCCTCCACGCATCCGGCGGGTCATGTGGTTCCAGCACGATGGAGCGCCAGCCCATTACGTAGGAGACGTCCGCAACTATCTGGACATCACATTTCCGAACAGATGGATTGGTCGAGGTGGTCCTGTTGCTTGGCCTGCTCGCTCGCCAGATCTTTCACCCCTCGATTTCTTTTTTTGGGGACGATTGAAGGCTCTTATGTATGAGACACCCATTGAATCCCCCGAGGAACTGGTCGCCAGACTTTCCGCCGCTGTAGGGGAAGTGCTCGAAAAGCCTGATGTTTTCGCGAATGTTCGCCGTTCCATTCTTCGCCGTTGTTCTGCGTGCATAACCTCTGGTGGTCACAATTTTGAACATTTATTGTAATTACATGTTAATAAATATGCTTTGGTAACATAATCCTAATTTGTGTCTTTTTACCGCGTATCACAGCACACAATGTGTGGACATGGTAAACTGAACTGTGCTCAGGAGTAGAAATTTCAAACCCCTCTCCCCAGAAACTTAACCACGTCTAACGATTCAGATTTTGGGCTGAAAATTTAAGTCTAAGCTTTAGAAAGCATTTAATGAGACACAAAAAATAACGGTATAAAATAGTTGTTCGTTACTCCAAAGTCTAAAGCGCCCTCTATCGGAATTTTTTGAAAATTTTCTTTAAAATTTATTTTCAAGAAAATACTGACATAAAGAATAATTTTAGCAAAACGCGGCAGTAGTTAGAGCCTAATCTACGACACAAAGATCGGGAATAACTGATTTTTGTTCTGGGGGGAGAAGGGTTTCAAATTTCAAATTTCAGTTTACGCTACTTAACTACTCGTTAGGACTCAGATTTTTAGATCAAAATTTAAGTTTAAGTCTAAGCTTTCGAAATCATTTAAAGAAATACAAAAAATAACGTTAAAAAATAGTTGTTTGTTACTCCAAAGTCTAAAGCGCCCCCTATCGGCATTTTTTGAAATTGAACTTTAAAATTTTATTTCAAGAAAATACTGGCATAAAGAAAATTTTTTTCAAAAACCGCAAACGAATCGACCAATTTTTCCATGTTTTATAGTCATTTGAAATTTCGGACCCTAAACTTTAATGCCCCCTATCTCCTTGGGAATACGTCTGGGACCCTTAGTCTCCTATTTAATATTATTTGTCTTTAAGTGTACTATAACCCCTTAAAGTTCTGCCCATCTTTTATGAATCACCCTGTATATAGCAAACTGACAAGCCAAAGCTTCATAAATCCATGATCGTTTTATGTATCTTAGATAAATTATGAATGAGGAATATAGTATCCATTCAACTTTAAAACGTGATAATTTTTTTTAATTAAAACTGCCTCTATTCCTCGAAAAAATCTTATTCAAATTAAATTTATTTACAAAAAAAAAAAAAAAAAAAAGTTTACTGAATAGCATAACTATTTAATTTTAAAACAAATTATGTTTCAGATGAAAAGAAATCTGTTTCACATTTTACTTCTTATTAGAAATTTAATCAGCTTCATATATTAGAAACTGCATATGAAACTAGATTAGAAAATAAAGTAGAAAAATGTTTCTTAGACAGTTGAATTAAAGAGAAAAAATAGAATGGAGTAAAACTTATAAAAATGGAATATCTAAATGGACTGGTCAGAAATTCCACTTCAAAGAGGTATAATTGTACTATTTTATTGTAGAGACTATTTTTCTGTTATGAAACTGTTCCATTTTTGCAGGATTTACTTTACTGTATTTGATAAAAAGGGGTACTCTTCTGTTAGCTGGGTGCCAGTGATATTTTGCCAAGTATTGCTTCATTTGGCAGTTGGTGATATAAGTATTGAAATTACTGTAACAGCTGGTAGTTTAGTATAATACAGTAATTAAATGTTTGATATATGGTGTTTGGCAATTTGGTGTTGCCCAACTAACAGAAAACTTGCCATTAAAAAAAACATTAAAACCTACTTGTCAGCGAAATATTTGGAAAGAATCCATCGGAGCTTTTTGGGGGGTAGACAGGCCTGGTTTATAGATTTTTTTTTTTTTTTTAATCTTAAAGCTAGTCTAATAAGGGCCCCATAAATCTAAAGAAGCCCAAGGCATAATTCATTAAGGCTCCTGTCCCATCAGCAAAGACACTTTCAAGCTAATGCTAAACCTTTTGGAAAGGTTATAATCTCATTTGCATTTTGATATTTTATTTATCTTTTTTTATATAGTTGATGTCGATTCCCACATCTGCCCTTTTTTACTTTTTTGATTACAGGTTTTTTTCAATGAAGTTACTTAAACTTTCAGAACCAGTTTCGAAAATAAGTGTGTCATCTAAAAAAAAAAAAAAACTACAACCCAAATCGAAAAAGTAAAACAAAAGTTTTTTTTGTGGTGGTGGTGATTGTGGTGTCGGGGGGGGGGGGGGGGTGATAAACAGATGTAGGGATCAACATCAGCTATCAAATGGAAATCCGTAGGTTCAGCAAGCGTCTTCGCCTGATAGGATGGGAGACTTAAAACTCCTTTCTTATAGTTTTTTTTTTTTTTTTTAAATGCCAGCAGTTTAGGGTGTGTATTTTAAAGATTTGTTTTTCTAAAATTTATGAGCTCTAGTACCACTGTCCAATTTGGCCAATGATTTAATGATAATAAGTAAATAAAATTTTGCTTGCCATATCATTTAAAGGCTGTGAAGTTTTGGATGCCACTATTACCATATGGAAATTTTTCTTATTGAATTACAGAAATACCGATATTATATCGGGAAAAATTATATTTAGAAAATAATGATGTTATTCAAGTATTTTGTACATTCTTCATGGTATGTCTGTATGCTGCTTGTTACAAAGTTGTTGAAAATAAAGGCGTAAAATATCACAGTCTTCGTGCAAAATTTACGAATGTGCTGTTTAAAAAAAATTGCTGTAGTAAATTAACAGCAAAAAATTATGTAAAACCTAAAAAATAAAGCTGGTGATGAATTAATAGTAAAAAGTACTGGAGAATCTACAAATTTCTGTACAATCAAAAAACAATTTTATGTTGAATAGCAAAAAAATGCTGAAAATCTTACAAAAGTACTGTAAAATCTAAAAAACAAAATTTGTTAAATAACAGCAAAAAAATGCTGAAAATCTACAAAAGTACCGTAAAATCTAAAAAACAAAATTTGTTAAATTAACAGCAAAAAATGCTGAGAGTTTACAAAATTACCGTAAAATCTAAAAAACAAAATTTGTTAAATCAACAGCAAAAAATGCTGAGAGTTTACAAAACTACCGCAATATCTATAAAATTTTTTTTGTTAAATTAACAGCAAAAAATGCTGAGAGTTTACAAAACTACTGTAAAATCTAAAAAACAAAATTTGTTAAATTAACAACAAAAAATGCTGAGAGTTTACAAAAGTACTGTAAAATCTAAAATACAAAATTTGTTAAATTAACAGCAAAAAATGCTGAAAATCTACGAAAGAGCTGTAAAATCTAAAAAACAAAACTGCTGTAAAATTAACAGCAAAAAATGCTGAAAATCTACAAGAGTGCTGTAAAATCAAAAAACAAAATTGCTGTATATTTACGGCAAAATTTGCTGGCACCCATATTGCCAGCATTTTTTGCTGTAAAATTACTGTGATTTTTTTTTACAGTGTACGTTCTTCATAAATACAGAATATGCCTTGGTAAACATCATTAAAATATATCAATTGCATGAAAATCCGTATTATTTACGCGAGTTAGAGCATGGACAGATGGACAGACAAACCGAATTCATAAATTCTTTTCAACTATGTTGGATGGTGTTAAAAATCTATTTTAAAGGATAATTTCTTTAAAATCAATAATATTTGAATAGGGTCTTTTCATTGTTATCAATGACCGTTATTTAGTGTTAATTATTTAATAATATTAATTTGTTATTTAGTGATTAAGGTTTCTGGTACCTTCACCTACAAAGCTTTTGAGATAAGTTGTTCCTCTGAAAAATCTAATTTTAAATTTACTATGATTTATATCATTTCTGGAAATTATTTTTAAATAGGGTTTCTGAGTCGTCGGGAACTTATGGATATCACCGTGAGATGTATCTATGTGCATCATAAAGACACTTGTGACTTGTGATGGATAAGCCAACAACTATTTATGACCTGATTATCGCAGGCGAAACTTCTACCCGTATTTCCGAATAGTAATTTCATCTTATTTATGACAGAAATTCTGCAGTAATGCGACGATTGCTATTTGAAACTAAAAAAAGCGGAATTTAGACCCTTTGGTATTAAAACTGCAGTATGCGTTACCATTACTTCAGTGAGATAATAGAGTTGCATGTTTTCAGCCATGTGAATTAAGGCGTCTTTCATTGTTTGCAACTAATTACGTGCACCTCTATTTATTGAAAGGTTAGACAGGTCTGTGTCTAAATCACCCATTAGAAGACTCAGAAGTAGAGTAAAACAAAATAAAGGAAGAAAGAAAGGAAGAATTGAATGTTTATAAGTAAGTTTGTCTCACGTAAATCTACAAAACATAATTCAGATTGTCAAGAAACTATAAAATATATTAGTATAATTAAATGAAGATTTTTTTCTTTTAAGTATTTGCTCCTCAACTGAAATCTTTGGCGCCTTTACTACTTCGGCGCCTGTGTGCGCCGCACACTTTGCACACTGGGTCGGCGCGCCCCTGATGCCGAATCACGTAGTTTTCATATGCGCAGGCGCTGTACGGAAACCCTGCTCAGTTGTAAGGAAGAGGGTTCCCTGGTGATACTTTAATTTCCGTTTGCGATCTTTAAAATAAATTAAGTGGTACGTTTTATTGCTATTTCGTCTAAACACTTCTGGTAAGTGTCACAAATCTTTTACGTGACTTCTTTATTTGCCTGTATAAGTCTTAGTTTAAACACCAGATAAATAAAGTTGATGTTTTTAGAGAGTACTGGTACCTGGCCTTTCTGAAAATCATAAATGGCGGTTGGTTCCCGCTTCCTCACGTCAGTGGGTGTACCGGCGTCTTGTCCATTACTTTGGGGTGAGTCGACGAAAATTTTTGGAGGTAAGATGCCGGTTATTTTCCGGTCCGGTCAAATGCTGGTTGTTTCTTCATAGTTTAAATTACTCTTGGCTTTTTACTAACTCCTCAGGGATTTTAATCAGATAATTTAAATCAGTCATTAAATCGTGATTTTAATCAATTGATAAAAAAATCATTGATTAAAATTATAAATTTTCTAAATGTTTAAAATGACATAAAAAAATATTAAAATCTAAAATGAACATAATTTGAAAGCTTTCTATATGTATTCTGCCTTATGAATAAACTTTATTGACCTTATAAATAATTGGTTAATAAATATTAATTTTAATCACTGTTAAAAATTTGATATTAAATGCAGTTATAAATAATTTTAATAAATATAAATATCGGTATAGTCCAGGCAATAGAGACCGTACAGGGACTCTACCTAGCAAAATTCATGGTAGTTTTGGAAAAAAGGCTTACTATATGTTTTTTGGGTAGCTGAATCCGAATTTTTATCTTCCCACCAAAATTTCCCCCGGCACCCCCCCCCCCAAATTTTGGTAAAATGCCCCCAAAAAAGGTTTTTATTAAAAAAATCAATTTTTTATTGTTTTGGGGGAAAATATTTAGAAATACAGAAAGTAGACAAAATTTGCAACAAATGAGATATATGACATTATGACATAGGATGAATGATAGGGGGGGGGGGACTGCTTGGGAACATGCGCCGCGGTGCTGCGTGGACTAAGTTGCGTAATTTCACTTAACCACTCACATCGTTTACATTCGCCCTCCCGCCTCCCCTCCGAACTTTCCCTATAAGGTTTACTTTAACTTTTTTGGGTTTCTGAATCCGAATTTTTAACTTCCCCCAAATAGTTGTTTTTAAATTAATTTTTTATTGTTTTACGGGAAAAGTATGTAGAAATTCAGAAAGTAGACAAAATTTGCAACAAATAGGATACATGACATTATGACGTAGGATGAACGGGGTGGGGGAGGGCTGCCTCTGAACATGCACTGCGGCGCTACGTGCACTAAGTTATGCAAGTCCAGGCAATAAGGGATTTTACCTGGCAAAATTAATACTAGTTCTGGATTTCGACTCACTTTATGTTTTTTGGGTCGCTGAATCCGAATTTGTAACTTCCCACCACAATTTCACCCGGCAAACCGTCCCCCCAAAAATTGATTTTTTGAAAAAAAAAGGGTTTTTGAGAACAGCGCGCTGGGGATGTTCCAAGGCAGCACCCCCCCCTGTCCCGTTTCTCCTACGTGATAATGTCATATATCCTATTTGTTGCAAATTTTGTCTACTTTCTGAATTTCTACATACTTTTCTCCTAAAACAATAAAAAAATTAATTTAAAAACAACTATTTTGGGGGATTGCGGAGGGGGGAAGTTAAAAATTTGGATTCAGGGACCCAAAAAACTTAAAGTAAACCTTATAGGAGAAGTTCGGGGGGGGGGGGGAGGGCGAATGTAAACGATGTGAGTGGTTAAGTGAAATTGCGCAACTTAGTCCAAGCAGCACCGCGACGCATGTTCCGAGGCAGATCCCCCATCCCCATTTATCCTACGTCATAATGTCATGTATCTTATTTATTGCAAATTTTGTCTACTTTCTGAATTTCTAGATACTTTTCCCCTAAAACAATAAAAAAATTTGATTTTTTTTAATAAAAACCTTTTTTGTGGGGGTTGCCGGGTGAAATTTTGGTGGGAAGTTACAAATTCGGATTCAGCGACCCAAAAAACATAAAGTAAGCCCATTTCCAGAACTACCATTAATTTTGCCAGGTAAAATCCCCTATTGCCTGGATTAGTAGTATATAATATAGTTTTAGATAACTAGGGTCTTTTGCACCCAACGAGCTACGCTCCCCGACCACCATCAAGACACCGCAGACACTAAAAACACGCTAATTTGATCTGCGTTGAAAAGATAACGGATTAAATTTCCTACCACGATTCAGAAGATGAGGATTTTTTTAAGTGAATAAGAATCAATGTTCAGAGTGAATAAAACCTCTGAAAAATGTGATTGGATCAAATGCATCCAGTGAAACTGTTGGTTGTATAAAAGTTGCTCAAAGTTCCTAAACAAATGTGCAGTCTGTGGCGGATCTGAGTTATAGCTTAAAAGAACAAAGGGGCATATAGAAAAAACCAACAAAAAAGCTGCACTCCAAAGTACTTTATCACAGTGACTGTATCGTATTTAAACTTATTATAACGCTTAAAAATAGGCATACTTCTTTTAAGCCATAATTCTTTTAAATGTTATGTAGAACGTAACTTTTTTTTTTTCAAAAATTAGTTTGTCCTTTTATTAAAGTGCCAACGTTTGTTACATTCATATTTTTGTAATTTCCTAATATTAAGTAAGTTAAAGAAAATAAGTTAAAATTGGTGTGAATGATAAGAACAAAAAATCTTAAAAGACCATCAAAAAATTTTAAATGCTCTTAAAATTTTTAAATTTTTAAGCGCATTTAAAAATTTTTGATGGTGTTTTAAGATGATTTTTTGTTCTTATTAAGTAAGTTAACAACTTTACTATGTCTAAAATATTAAAGTTACTTTTATTCGTCCCATTATGTTTTAAACTACTTCACAAAAATTATTATTAACATTGAAACTCCACAAGGCATCTTACCCCTAGATAGTTGACCATCTTACCCATACCGTGTGGTAAGATTCCGAAATGCAAGTGTTTACAAAAACTAAATTTTTGATGCTTTATATAATATCAGTAAAATGAAAAAAAGGTTTTAAATGATACGTAAAGAGGGCAAACTTTAACAAGAAATCAATGAATAACAAATAAAAACAACAGGAGATTTCTAAAACAATAAAGTCAAAAACTACGGCATCTTCACCCAATTTACCCTATAGTGCACCGCCCCCTGAATACTAGGCCTGAGCGCTGACACAAAAATGGCGGCTGCCGAAGGCGGATATTTTTTTAACGCAGGTACGGTCCCTTAAGTGTAGACACCAGTATTTAATAAAAGATTTCTCTGACTCTTTTAATCTCAGAAAAATAAAGCTGGAAAAACTTTAAAAATTTATTGGTACGAATGTTTACGGGACCGCACACACGCTGAAAAATATTCGCCTTCGTTAGCCGCCATTTTTGTGTCAGCGCTCAGGCCTAGTATTCAGGAGGCGGTGCTATAGTCCCTAAATGACGCACAATATGTTTCAGCGGATGTTCCCGAATTGATTGAAATCATCGTGGGGATGTTCGTAAAAAGAGAAATTTCCCTTATGTAGTGCATAGGTATTTTTCAATTTCATATTTAACCTGATGTCACGCGGTCTCCCAGACCCGACTCCCAGCTGTAAACACTTTTACAGCTTTTTACTTTTTTGTACTGAAATTAAATAATATGAATAAAATACTTTTTTCATGCAATTTAATTCATTTGCTCCTAAGAGAAGTACAACGATATTGTTAGGACAAAATTTAAGTAAATTCAACCATTTGAGTTATTTTTTTTATTCATTTTATTCGAGGTGTCTGAGAGACCGGATCACATCAGTTGTGTGACAAATTTTAGTCACATCAGTTAAAGGTTAAGTCTAGCTCTGAAATTCCGTGAGCTCACACAATGGCATTTTGTACCTAGCATTGGGCTGTGTACTATATGTCCAAAGATGATTTGGTTGTTTTTCCTTCTGGCGCTTGCTTTTTCTTATGTTGAAATCCTCGGATTTCCGACTGCATTCGAGTTTAGGGAAAAAAGACTGATATCACGCAAATGTAATAAATCTCAAATACCTACTTTAAAAACTTTTGAGATGGACTCACTATTTTTTACGCTTCCTTTCTATACTAAAAATTATAAAGACAATGAGAGAATAAAACTCCGTTCTGTATTTGATAAAGCACAGAAAGCGGTTTTAAAAGAAATATATGTCCTATGGAGTGGGTAGTAGATGTCATGGAAAGTAGAATTCCGAGAGTTGTAATGACTGCCAAGTGCTTAATTTCTATATCTTACAAGAATACATTAGAACCTTATGAATGTGAACCTAAGGTATACCCTTTACCCGTTTTAAGAACGAATTATTGCCATGATGGTTTTTTTGTTCCTGGTACAGTCCCCCGTACAGTCAAGCCTGGGAATATATTAATATAGACTGTGTTCCCAGTGTCAAAGTTTGAAAAAATGTCTCAGACAGTAAGTGATATTTGGATATACAGATGAACTAAATAACAAAATATTAAATAACAGCGATTGTTTATTTGTGATTTTACAAAAGGTACCTGTTTGAGGAATTATTTTTATAAAATTATTTATGAATTCTATTTTTCGGGACATTTTACTTTATTCAGCTAATACTTTATGGTAATATTCCGTAAAAATATTTATAATATTTATATTTAATTCCTGTTCTCTAAATAAAATGTGAGGCAAAATACTTGTGTTTAATATACGTACATATTTTATTATTGCTCTTTATTTTTTTAAATCTTATTCGTGTTTTTATTCATATTTAATTTTAATTTATTTCAGTTAGAATAAAAGTGCGCAAATTAACTTGACTCATTTTTAAATTCATTTTTGCTCTCAAACGCGTACAATTGGTAGATTCTATTATTCAGAAACTATATAATGTACCGTAATAGTCAATTTTTTGATAGAGGCAGAATATATTTTTAAAAATGATGTCAAAGTGGACATTTTGAACCGAATTTCTCGAAGCAATTGTGTTGGAAGCGTAAAATATTGTCCTACTAGAAAAATAATTGTTTAAAAAATCAAGTTTTAATTAATTGGTTGAAAAATAAAAACACAGATCGCTTATAAATCTCTTTAAAAATCTCGTCATCAAGTTTCAAATTTTTCCTTTTAAAAATGAATCTGAAAACATGCTAAAAAATTGCGAGTTGTTGAACATGGAAATGTATTTTTTTTAATTCCGCCTTAACATGATTCTAATAAAACCAACTGTTATATAAAAATGAAACAAAACTCGTCAAAGGTGGTCAGATAAATTGTTAAAGTGGGTTTATCTCTAATCATGATTTAGTTTTTGTCGTTGAAATTAGCACTTAACTTCGAAATCTACCTGCGCCTGTAGGCCGAGCCGGCAGGGATTTTGATATTCTTGGCGTGTATGTGCATACTGACTTGTACTTGGCGTCTCTCTCAGTTTGCTTCTACATTAACTGAATACTTTACATATTATTTTTTTTTTCATACAGAGTCATGATGCATTTGTTTTTAAGAACAATTACAATATTACTCTCTTATAGTGTAACATACAGATTCCAGTTCTGTAAATTGCCATTTTTACTGCTTCTGTCCGAAAGTGAATATAATGATAAATTTCAGTACAGTAGAAATTTTAAGTACATGTGCTCTGTTGCCTTTGTATAATATCCTACAAAGAAATATGTATCTTAATCTTTTCATCAAAGTATTTGCAATATTTAAGTGTATTAAAAGCTCTGAAGAAAATGCGCCTTTTTTTTCTTAACATTTTTCATAAAATGCGACGTTGTAAAATTTCTCTTTTTTTGAAAATTTCCAGATTTTTTACATCTATAATAAGTAATAGGTATTTGTTAGAAAAAATAAATGAAAAACGATCAAATTCTTCTCTTTTTTCTACAGTCCCAGACACTGTAATGCCATTTAAATTACTTTTAGAACCCTGTTTTATTCCTTGTTGGTTTTCATACGATATGACTCAGCTATTGTTTAAACAGTAAAATAGATAGTATATAAATGCTGAAATAAGTAAGTCGTTTTTCAAGTTATTTAGATGTATTCAATTCAATAATCGAGGTCACATAACATTGCCACCTTGGAAAAAGTATATTTCGCAAACTTAAGAAATGTATAAAAGAAAAGAATTTGCACATAATCTCCAAAAGACACTTATTGACATAGTAGAAACAAAATGAGTTATTTTGTTTATCACAGTAAGTTGAATACACACTGTAAAAAAAATTCCGCAACGTTCCTGGGAAAAAATGGGCAGCTGAGTTGCCCATTATTTCCAAGAAACATTTCTTGAAAATGACTGGAACTTTACTGTACACTGTAAAAAAAAATTTGTAAGGTTACTAAGAATTTTGTTGGAAACTGGGATTCCTAGAACTTTTTATGTAACCACAACGAAAGATAATCATGTAAAATTACAAAAGTTTCTTCAGTAACTGTTACTAAATATTGCTTAGTAAACGTACTAGTGATTTTTTAGGGCGTTTCCCAAAAACACTCTTGTAAATTTACTAAATATTGTTTAGTGAAGTTACTAATGCTTGTTTAGGGAGTTTACTAAATAAGTTTTAGTAAATTTATCAGTGAATATGTTGTAAACGTACTATCCATTTTTAGGGTGTTTTCTAAAATTTTTTTCGTAAATTTACTAAATATTGTTCTGTAAATTTACTAACGGTTTTTCAAGAGTTTCTCTAATTAGTTTTTGTAAATTTACTAAATATTTCTTAGTAAACTTACTAGCGATTTTTTAGGGAGTTTACTAAAGAATTTGTGGTAATTTTTCGAAAGATACTTTAGTAAACGTACTAAGGATTGTTTAGAGAGTTTTCCAAAGAATTCCTTGTAAGTTTACTAAATATTGTTCAGTAAACTTACTAACGATTTTTTAGGGAGTTTACTAAAGAATTTTTCGTAAATTTACTTAGGATTATTTAGTCAAGGTACTAACGTTTTTTTAGGTAGTTTCCTAAAGAATACTTTGTGAATTTTCTAATGATTTTTTAGTACACTTACAAAGGAATTTTTAGTACATTGACTAAGAATTTTTTTTGTAAATTTGCGAAGGATTTCATAGTACATTTACTATGAATTTTTTTAGTATTGCACCCAAAACTTTACATATACATTAGCAAAAAATTGTTGGTAACTTTATTAAAGTACCGTCAGAAAAATTACCAATGATTTTTTAGTATTGTGTCTAAAACAGTTTTTGTATTCTCGCCAGAAAGTTTTTTGTAACCGTGCAAGAGATATTGCAGTAAAATCAAAATCCTTCGATCAAAATAAGTAATATGGCCTGACGTGTTTTTCAGTAATACCACAGCAATTGCCAGAAATATTTGTATGTTATGCATTAAAAAACTGACTGAAGCTTCACTGTAGATATTCAAATAGGTACAAAATCATTTCCATATTAAATGAGCATTATAACAACAGCAGTAAATAAGCAGATAAGCAGAAGCAGATCTTATGGTTTTTAGTTAAATTAAAAAAGCGAATAGAAACAATAATGAAAGTAAAGTATCATTACTGAGTTTATAAAATATGCCTAAATTTTTAAAAAATGTTATCGATACACTGTTAAAAATAAAGTGTGATGTTTCACCAAGAAAATGGTGAAAAGTCGCTGAAATTTAGCTGCAAACAAGATATTGGCGATAAGTTTTACCAGTTTATTGGTGCTTTCTCAAATACCATTATATTAGTGAAATGTTAAACAATGATTCAGGCTTTTTATAAATCCAATTTTCTGGTGAAAGGTTGAACCATAAATCAAGATTTTTTTAAAATCCAATTTTCTGATAAAAGGTTTAACTATAAATCAGGTTTTTTTTTAAATCCAATTTTCTGGTAACAGTTTGAACCATAATTTATTTTTTTTAATCAAATTTTCTGGTAAAAGGTAGGACCACGAATCAGGATTGTTTTTAAATCCAATTTTCTGGTGAAAGGTTAAATCATTATTCAAGGTTTTCTCTATTCCAATTTTTTGCTAAAAGTTTGAATCACGATTCAGGATTTTCTCTCATCTTTATGGGGAATGGTTACACCGGATTGTAGCTCTCTTTTTTCCCCCTCACTTTGGTTTTCAATTTATCATTTTATGGTGTAATAATAAACAAAATTTCAGATTATGCGAGATTATCTTGCAGTAGGAAAGCTTTTTTTTATTTTCATTAAACCGAAAATTATTTAAGTTTTAATTATTGATTCTATTGTCTTTGAAATATATTTAAAAAACAAATGTAAACCATTTTGATCTAATTTAACAAAATAATTACATTTTTTCCCCACAAATATTACCATTCTGTCATTTTACATTTTGGAATATTTCTTCGCACTCAGTTACACTTATAGTCCATTTAGTGTTTGCTTATTCACAAAGAAAAAAAATAATAATAATAATTTTCTTTAGATTTAAATACGTACCCTGTTTTTATTATTGTTTTAATTAAAAAGGCAGCTATAAGTAGCAGAATCCATTTAACCTCTAATATCAGCTAATACAAAAGTATTACTTTAAACTTTAAAGCTTTTTTTTAAATACACAATGTATTTCTACAACATATTAAATACTTACTTTGAAGGGTTAATTTAATAACAGCAGTGTCGCCACCAAGCGACCAGTTATTCTTACATATAAGTATTTTTTCAGTATTCCTAAATGATAATCTATGACGACGATTTATTTATTTTTTAACTATACTCGTAAAAAAGAAAAATATTCATCAGCAGCAGCCTTGTAATAGCTGGAAAAGAAATGGTTACAGACACTATTAAATAGCAACACATTTAAGTTGGTTTGCGGTATGCCGCTCCATTTATTGAAAATACAAATTATATAATCATTAAATTATATGTATAGTATGTATGATCAGACTAATATTTGCTGTAATATAATATCATTTTACATACAGTTTCTCTCATACAGTTTTAAGAGGGTGCTGCACCCCCTCTCTGACCATTCAGGTCATCAAATAAAAAGAATTCTTGAAGCTTAGTATGTTCTAAATCAGGATTTCAAGTCTGGTAAAATGGAATAGATCCAAGCATCAGGTTAAATTCTCCACCTGTTTTAAATGAAAGAGTAAATATTTTAAGACATAAAATATTTCTTGTGCAAACATAACAATAATCAAATTTCACACAGGGGAATTAATAAAAAAATTAAACAGTATATCAATTCAAATCTCTTTTACAAGGAAATCTTCAGCATTTAAAAAATCAATCAGTGTTCGAAATCATTGGTGGTCCGCTGGCCCAAGAACACCAAAAATTCATTTGAACCACTAATTTGAAAATTTAATGGTCAGCAGGAACAGTAACCACCCCCCCCCCCCCCCTCTCTCTAAAAGGTCATAGGTAAACTTAAATTTTCCCGTCTCGGAGAAAACGGCAACCTAACACAAATCACACAATTTTATTTGTTTTAAAAAATAAATAAAACTGCATTAAACCTTAGTCAATTGAAATATTGGAATTAAAATATCTAAATAATTTTATAGTTTTTCTTTATGCGCTGTTTATTTAATTTTTAGTTATAATTTTATATTTTATTAGGCTAAAAATTTTGGATAACTGCAAAGAAAGTTTGTAAGAAAAAGCTGCAAAATTCTCCATTTGTTAGGTAAAAGAAAAATATTGTGAAATTCTTAAATGTAAAAAAATATTGCAAAAAGCGTCAGTTGGTTGAGGGAAAAAATTCGTCAATCAATCGTGATTAACAAAAACTAATGCTTGCCATTTGGCTGCAATAGGGTGTTAACGATTTTAATCAACTGATTTTTTTTTGGAAAATTTGTTATTTTAATCAATGACTTTTTATGGTCTATTTCAATGGTATGTAGGGAAAAATCATTTGTAGTATATTGGAATGATATTACACTATTTCAAGCATATAGAAATTGATACACATCACTGAAATGTACAAAAAGATGCTTACTATAGAACATGATGAGCATAGCATTAATCGTTTATTTATGGAGGGAAACAAAAGGATTCGCTTATAGTATTGTATAAATAAACAATAATTGCTGGAAGTTCGTTATTTGTTGTGGTAAGAGTTTTTTTTTTTTTATTTAACTAATTTATTTACTTCGTATGTATAAAATCTGTAAATCATATACAGGCTGAAAAAAAGATGTATATATTTCCGTTTATTGACGAAATATGTTGAAGGGGAATTTTCAACTGTGAAAATGAGTTTCTTAAATGAACTAATGTTAAGCATACTATTTGGTATATATTCAAATGTATAGATCATATATAGCGTTGCACAAAGGAATTCGGATATTTTTTCGATGACTGATAATAATTGCTGAACTTTAATTTTCAAATGTGTTACGTGTTTTGTAATTTGCTTACTTAGCCATCATATTTAACTTTATTAAACTTTTTTTTTTTTTTACATAATTCTGAATGTGTTGGAAAATTATAATCTGTCGTTGAAGCTTGATTATTTTACGTTCTTGTTTAAAAAATTTTTTATTTTGTATGTGTGTATATATATACATATGGGCGAGTTGTAAAAAACAGGGTAGGTGGGTTAAACTGGGTAGCGCAGATCCCTCCTTCAGTTGTACTTCTGTCTATCAGCCAACACGAGAAATAACTTGTCGGTAACCATTATGGCATTTATAGCTGATTGAAACGTTACTGTGTGCGGTTTTTTTTTAGTGTGAAGGAATTAGTTTCAATTACTCTTAAAAAATTGTTTTATTTGATTCTAGATTTTACGCGTATAACCACGTTTTTTCAGCATATTAAATATTCCTGAGTACTATATCTAATTATTTCCTTTCCTGATAATATTTTAAAATTTTTACTGATCTTTTGCTTATAGGATTAAGAGTAGTGACGCTATGTTTAAACTCTGTTACGTTGAAGTAATACCGGGTACTTAAGAGTGGGTCAGAACTGGGTATACCCGATTTTGTCCGACACTCATAGAATGTATTTTTAGTAAAGTTAATAAATTAGCATGGAATTTTAAATTGCATTCTTAATGCTGTTAAGTTATAATATAATTCTAAATCTATCTAGTTATAATGAAAAAAAACTTTAATTTTGATTTTGTTTTATATTAAAAAGTGGGTCTAATTTTTAACTTACATTTATGAAATTAAATAATTTGCAATTATTAATGAACAAAATAATGGTACTAATTAAGGCATAATTTTATATTATGCTTATTACATTTTAATAAATAACTTTCTAATCTGAGGTGTAATAACTTGCGTTATGGGTCCACTTAAAATGCAAATATATTTCGTGACTTGTTTCTCTAAAAAAAATAATCTGCCCAAATTGACAAATAATCCAAAAAATCCCAATCCTATATAACTAGGCTATATAATCTATAGCAGAATTTTTTTTTTTTATCAAATATTAAACAGGCAAAAAAACCCCCTCTTGATGAATGAAACTTTCCCCAGACTCATTTGCTGTATATAATAGGAGTGGATGGATTACGAAAGAGGTCTTCATTTTATTTGTTTAAAAAATGTACAGATTTTTTCCAATCCTTGTCCTGAAAAGTCCGTTCTTTAAATCCTTAATAGGTGTTCAATTCATATAAAAGAATCCAGTTAATCTAGTAAGAGAAAGCAATTTATTTATATATGCTTCTTTCCTTACGCAACGCATCGATTTCAACCCCTTGATGTGTCTTTCAAGCATCTCTAAGCTCATACTAAGAACAAGAGGTGAAAAAGTGGTTATTTTCCAACTCTGCGCGATCTATAACAATTTACCAAGTTGGAAAATTATTTAAAACTGCATTTTCGAGAGCAGCAATTGTAAGTACTGCAATCAGAAGGTTCGAGAAAACAGGGATTTTCCCCTACAATAATGTTTTTCCAGACCATCTTTTTGCTCCTTCGGAAGTGACAGAGAAACCCATGAAAGTCATCACAGGATAATGGAGCTCAACCTTCCGAACATAAACGAGTTGACAACATCCAGCAGCTTTCACGTCGAGCTGCTTCCAGATGCAGCAGCTAACATCACAATCACAGGCGTCATCACTCATTCAAAATGTTACATCAACAGAATACATTATTAAAATTATCCATTCGACATCTTCAGACTATGTAGCCCAGCAATCTGTATTTCCAATTTCGCCTAAAATGTTATTATCCCCTTCTAAGGAAGGCTTTAGAATTGAGTAAAGAAAGGGAAAAACTTATTTTGATTTCTTCTCCCTATAAATTACAGATCGAAGCAGATATTAAGGAGAAATAAGCCAAACAAACTGCAAGACGAAAAAAGAAGTTTCTTTAAAAGAAAAAAAGAAACCAAAAAAGATTGCGGACACATCTTCAAAAGAAGAGGATAATGAAACCTGTATGTTTTGCTATGAACTTTACTCAAATTCTAAATCCAAATACGATGTTTAAAATTCCACGATTAGGCACACGAAGCATGTAGTAATGCAGAAGAATATGATGACAAATTCATCTGTGATTTTTGAAGCTAAAAGAACTCGAAAACGTACAGTGTAAAGTAAGCAAGCCTATACAACGTAGAAAATTTGCCAACGAATTATTTTTTTACACATGGAAGAACACATGTGCAATTTCGTTTTGTTAAAAATAATTAAAATGTATTTTTTACTATATTAAGCAAGATCTTTTTGACCAAAATGAGTTTCCAGTAGTTTTAAATGAATACCCAATTTTACCCAACCAGCGAGGTAAAACCAGATTTTTGCATACGTTTGAAAAAAGCTATTTTTTAATATAAATAATTATATATATATATTTTTTTTGTTTGAAAAGAACGTTTTATTATAGCCAAGGATTCATTTTACATTAAAAACAGTGTTCAAAGTTTGTTTTCCCATTTCACAGCATTTGAGACTAACAACTTTTATGGTACCCGATTTTGCCCCACCTTCCCTACATATATTTAAAGGATGCTGTAGAAGAAAATAGCATGAAACATTTATTAGCTCCTTTCTACATCTGTTTCTACCAAAATTTTTGGTAACATGCCATTTATCTTTTAAAATAAGCAATTTTTCTATTCGCATACACTTTACGGTAGTTATCGCGATATATCACCAATATTAACACGTTGATATATTCCGATATTAAATTTACGATATTCTCCCCACCTAGCAGTTAAAGTTCTGAAAAAAAGATCAAAAAAGTTTTCCGAAAGCTTGTAGCAATTTATTCCAGGATGATATTTTAGAAGTATCGGCAAATATGTATATATATATACTCTAAAAGTTAAAATCTTCTAACTGATGATGCAATTGATTTTTAAAAACATGAGTTTTAACTCTTTCAAATACATTGGTGAGCGTAGGTCACTTCGTGCCTCCCAAAGACTATATTTTTTCTACCATAAAACTAACTAAACGTCCGTATTTTAACACAATCTTTTTAGAGCAAATCAACAGGCGAGATTTAGATTTACCTACGAAAATTTCTTAACATTCGGACAAATATAAATATTTTTTACTAAATAAAATGTGCAAAAACTTCGACAAAATAAGCAAAAACCTGAGTTACATCGTGGTAAAAATCTTACCAGCCTTTTTCCCCACAAAATATTAATATTTTTTCACTCGGGATACGAAAGCATTATGTTTTTACCATCTAAAAATTTCAAAGAGTCTAGATGATAACGACAAACTTTAAGAATTTAAAATACTGGAAGAACCTTGTCCCTACCCCACATCCCTTTCCAGGCATATTTCAAAATTACATATAAGACTCCAAAAATCAAATTATGCAGAATATTAATACCAAATAATAACAACAATACCAAAAAGCATATACTTTCAATTCTCTTTGAAATACTGCATTTAAAACATTTTAAAAAATAGAAAATTAATCTTTTAAAAAAATTCATTGTCCGAAGTCACTTTTCTGTTTTTCTGCGCATTTTACTGTACGACTCACATTACGTATATATTATTTAAAAATACACACTTAATGTTATACAGTAGCTTTGAAATGATCGAGTATTGATTTGGCTCAGATGTAAATGGATTTAAGGGTGAAAAAAATTAGTTTGAAAAGAAAAAAAAAACACCAAGATTTTGATATGAAAATAAAATCTATATCTATCAATATTATAAAAAACAAATATATCTGCGCGTAACGCTGATGTCATTTTGCAAATGGCAGCACTTTGAAATCTGGAATGAAATTTAGGTTTTGCAATTTCCGTGTTCCGCTTGTCGTCAGCTTAAAATTCCGAGTAAAATGAGAACTCCATTTAATATTTTTGTTGAACATTGTCACAATTCTATTTCAAAGACCCGTGATCGGGGGATGTAACTCACAATTATGTGGGTGGGAAACTGGACATTGTTTTAATCCCTTCCGTTTAGGTCTAAAATGAAAGTACTAAGTTTTATCCCACGTACTAGGCGAACATTAGAAAATATGTACATATTTATAGCCAAAAAACTTTTTTAAATTATCTTAACAATATCTCAGAACAATTAATGCTTCCAAAAACATTGTCAATACAAATGCAGAATTTGAAATTCTGAATAAAATGAGTACCCATATTAATATTTTTGCTGAACATTAAGGTCGCAATTCTATTTCTAAATTTTGCCTTAACCGCTAATCAGGAGATAGACAGAGTTATCAATCCACGCTGCCTCCGTTTATTACATACATGTATTTTCTTTAAGTTGTTGAGGCCCTTGAGATGTTTCTGTAAATATGTTAATGCTTTATTTTGTATATTTTGAGGATTATAATTTAGTAGTTATCGAGAAAGAGGTACATAATTGACAGCCGTTTTACATGCCATTTCTCAACTGATATCGTCAGCCTTAAACCTTAGTTTTAAAAAAAACGTAAAGCTAACTTTAAGCTAACTAATAATACATTTTTTCAATATTCCGAAGGTTTTAAAATTTTATGAATTTAACTTAAGATGCTCGTATACTAGTCGAATATAATTTTTATTAAAACCATCTTAGTCCTTTTCGTAAAATATCGAAGTTTAAAATTGTAATATTGGTTGACCTATTCCTCTAGCGACAAGAATCCTGCATACTCATTTGTTCCCTCGCTCCTCCCCACTATTTTCGACCTCCTTAAATGTGATGCATACGCACTGTTATTCACTATATATGTCAAATTAAATACGACACATAATTCAAATACAATATCAGAGATCATAAACAATATTTCCCATCATTTACAAATCATTTTTGAAATATGCTAAAAATCATGAAATAGTGCACTTTTTAAGTTATCTATTTGTTCGTAGCGGCAAAGCCGCACCTAGTAGGGCGGGAAAACTTAGTAAGTACGTTTATTTCTGACCTATATTGAAGGGATTAAAACAATTTTCAGCTTTCCCGTATTTAATTCCGAATTCGGCCTTTTTTTTTCATTTCCTACCACTGGGCTATATTCCGTAATCAAGAGTTTAAGCCATAACTCTGAAAATATCCAAAATAAAGCCTAAAATAATTACAAAATCCTCAATAAATTAAAATATATATATAAATTAGAAACAGGGTGAACTGATAACCTCGTCTGTTCTGGCTTCAATCACTTGATTAACGAATTAGGCAAAACTTTGCATTATAATTGTAAAAATTCAACAAAAATATTAAGTACACATTTCAATCAGAATTTTAACCTCTACAACATCTGTATTGACAATGTTTTTGATAGAGTTAGTTTTTTTTTAGATATTGTTATGGTAATTAATAAAAATGTGTTTTTTGACTATAAATCTGTACATATCTTCAACCACTCACCTAGCAAGAGGGGGGAAACTTAGTACATTCATTCTAGACTTTAAGTAAAATGATTAAAACAATTTCCAGTTTTCCCCTAATTAATTCCAAATGCGGCCCTTTTTTCCTCCCCTAAAACTGGTCTATAAAGAGTTTTAAAGACTTTAAAATTCTATGTGCTCTAAGTTTTTTTTTATTTTTTTTTTTGGGGGGGGGGGGGATGCCTATTTCGAGTGGGAAGAAAAATCTTGATTATTTATTGTGACAATAAAATGGAACAGAACAGCTTTTTTTTTTTTTTTTTTTTTTAAATTTAAGCAGTTTTAAAGAGTTTTGAAACTTTAAGTATTATTACTGTGAGATGTGAAGAAAACGGGGAAACGAAATTTTGAAGGTGAAATTCAGATAAAATTTTAATGAAATGGATATGATGGAATGAATAGTTAATGAAATTTAGGACTGATTATTTTTTCACTTAAAGTAACAAACACAGTAGAGCAATTTTTTTTTTTTAACCTTTAACTGATGTCAAAGAAATTGTCACATAACTAGTGTGAAGCGGTCTGTGAGACCGCTCCAACGAAAGATGAATAAAATCCGCGATAAATTCATAGGATGTTGTTTTTGTACTAAAACTTTTTGCACAGGAGTGTTATAATTAAAATTCACCTATTCAAAAGTCTGTGGTGTTAGTACTAAAGTGAAACAAAATTTCAGTAGTGTTTGTAATAAACTGAAATTTGCAA
Organism: Maratus speciosus; assembly: GCA_963932465.1. Classification (NCBI taxonomy): domain Eukaryota; kingdom Metazoa; phylum Arthropoda; class Arachnida; order Araneae; family Salticidae; genus Maratus; species Maratus speciosus. The sequence goes on from OZ010787.1 coordinate 257,447,154, forward strand.
GTTAAACTATGAAAATTGAAAAAAGCACTGCTCTGTGAGACCGGTAACATCAGTTAAAGAATAAAAAAAAAGTTTTAAACAGTTTAAACTTTGGTATTGTGGAGAAGGGAGTAAAAAGGGAAGGTGAAATTTCAGAAGAAAGGTTAGCAATGGCGGTTTTATCTTTATTTTTTAAATCAGAAATGAAAAGAAATGCAGAAGAGTTCCACCCCCCGATTAAGAAATAATATGACAGTAAAGCACTTTAAAGGGCTTTTAAAAAAAATTGTATGAAAATAAGTACTTTCAAGCACAAAAAAAAAAAAAAAAAAAAAAAAACTTTTGAAAAATGAAAGTACTTTTAAGGACCGTACGAATCCTGATATATTGAAAATTTTCCGATTACAGAGTAGTCCTGCACGGGTCAAGTTGCACCAGACACAAAACCGAATATTATACTTAAGTCAACCCGCAACTCGACCTGAACCCTCCAAAAATATTTCCTCGATCCGCAACCTGACCAGAATCAGCCAAAATAATTTCCGGCAACCTGCAACTCAACCCAGGCCTATTTCAACACGAACCCGAAATAAAAGGAAAGGAAATCCTGTTTTATTGATATTATAAAATGTAATCTACAATTACATCTCTAATAACAATGTTTTATGTAGGAAAATGGACAAATGTATATGCTTTAATATTCAAACATATGTGGGTATCATGCCCACAAGTATTTGAAGTGAGGACAGCTTGTTAAAAAGCGCCATCGATATTCACCATCATGGTTGATCTCAATGGCGCTTGCTGACAAGTTGTCCACAACATGGCTCACAATCACATGACACACCTAAGTGATGTAGGATAGGTGGGGGCTAAAGTTACGCACTTATCATTAATTTTGATTTTTAACGAGCACATTGAGCTAAACTTATGTGACGACTGATTAAAATGTTGTATTAAAACCTTAGGCACGTTCCACTATCAAACGACCACTATCAAACGACATTCTGTCAAATTATAATTCCGTGAGAAATTGTAATTAAAAAAAAAATTGCTCTGCGTATCTTTGCCCTATTCGTTGGGCTAAAAGTACGCAGTGATGAGGCAAAATATTTGCAGTGCGCATTCCCCCCCCCCCCCCCATTACGGCCGGATTTTGCCCCTATTTTCACTAAAATGAATGAGTAATGTAAAAGCATTAGTAAATTTTGATAATATTTAAACTGAAAATTCTAAACTAGACCATGAAAAAAACAGCGGTCTGCGAGATCGCAAATAGCAGTTAACCTCCAACTGTTGTGACAAAAATAGTTTCATAAATACTGTAAGCGGTCTCCGAGACCGCTTAATCGTTGATTGAATGAAATGGTTGACTGCCTCATAAGAGGCGGTTTCTGCGCTAAACTTTATGCAAAGGGCTATTATAGTAAAATTTCCCGCATTCAGAAGTCTTCAGCTATACTTCTAATTTACCAAACGAATCAAAATTAAACTAACATAACTACTTAAATTGAAAATTACAAGTTAAACTGTGAAAACTGAATATTGCAGCAATCGGCGAGACCGTTAACAGGAGTTAAGGATTAAGGTTTAAGGCAAAAACGATTCATGAAACAATATTGATTTTTAAAAGTAGGTAGGTAGATACCTACGTTCTATATTAAAAAACTTAACTAGAAAAAGGAAAATGTAGTTTACTAACTTATTAGTTAAGCAGCTATTATGTTTTATATAATATAAATTTAGAAATTGTGAAAAGCTTTGAATCTATCTAAAATGATAGGGCAAAGTCCCATACCTTAAACATGTTCGTATCTTTGTCCCAAGAAGGATGCGTACTTTTACCCTATTCTGCAGTATTTTGCTTAACCGGCTACCTATAAGTATAAACAAATGTGATCGAGGTAAACTACGGCATTTAGAAGCTAAAAATATCTCGATCTCCACTAAAATTTTGGATTTGTAAAAATTCCAGGTACTATCAGCTAAAAAATAAAGTGAAATTTAAAAAATATTAGATCAAAATTCGAAAATTTAAACTTACCTCATTTTCTTAGCACAAATTGCTACTTTTAATCAAAGGTTTAAACAAATGAATAGTACACTTGAAACAAAACTGCCACCTATTAGTCATGAGAGCCGAAATGTTGCTTCATATGAAATCAGCCGGTGCGTATTTTTGCCCCGCTCATATCTTTACCCCTACCTACCCTATATCTCTCTTTGCATGAGAAAGTAAAAACTTGGCATTTTATCGCTCAGAAACTCACGTAAAATTAAAATGCAGTTGTGTATATTTAGGTTTTTTCCAAGTCTAAGATTTTCACAAAAAGTTTGAGCAGAACAATTTTTCAGATAAAATAAATACATATTTCAATATGAATGAGCTATTATTAAATTTACTCCTTAACCTTTAACTGATGTCACAGAAATTGTCACAACTAGTGTGAAGTCAACTAATGTGAAGTTGTCTGCGAGACCGCTTTATCGAAAGATGAATAAAAGGCACGATTAACTCATAGGATGGTGTTTTTGTACTGAACTTTTTGTACAGGACTGTTATAATTAAAATTCACCTATTCAAAAGTGTCTGGTGATAGTACTAAAGTTCACAACGGAACAAAATTTCGGTAGTGTTTGTAGTTAATCTGAAAATTGCAAGTACATAAAAAATTGCAAAACTATAAAAATTAAAAAAAAAGCTGAGGTCTGAGAGGCCGGTAACATGAGTTAAAAGTTAAGAAAAAAAAATATATATAAGAAATGTGATAAATTCTTTTTATTTAAGGCACAGTTAAGAACCATTTATCCTTCTCTAGGAATAGAAAAATTTTACCAACATTTCATTTTTCATATACACGCAAACATATGTATAATATTTCTGATAGTTTTAAAACACATACCCATGATACGTGTATATAGATAGAAAAGTGCGCAATATTCAGAGTTAGAAGCATAGGAGAGAGTATGGAGGAATGGGACACATTTTACAAAAATAAGAAAATGAATTTTGTTTGACACAAAAACAATATTTCAGTTTATAGAATACCAAATGAAACACTTTCTAATGTCCCTGAACAATATAGAAACATAATTTTCAGAAACAATTTTATAATTAAAGAAATTGCAAGTTTCAAAATTTGTCCCATGCTTAGTTTAATCCATGCTTGAAGGCTTAGTTTATATTATGGATAATATACAGTATAATGTTCCATAAATAGGGAAACTATTACATCTATGCATAAACAAGTCATTAATATTCAGAAAGCATAAAAAGTATATGAAGCAAAATCACTTCTGATCTTGAAATAATCTTTTACTTTATACAATTGAAATCTTATGCAACTTTTTTCAACTGGAGATTGGGCTACCATTGCTTCATCTAGTGTGCGATTGATGAAATGTCTAGAATGATCATATCCAAAAATTTTTATTACTACCAAAACAAAAACAAATTTTGCAGGAAATTTTGCAGGAAAGTAAAAGAATATATAAAATTTATTAAGTTAAACCAGCTCTTTGCATGTTCGCCAACATAAATGAAAAATAGTGGAACTTCGAAGGATCACTTTTTGCTTCCTAATTGGTTTGATTAAGAGTATCAACAATAACACAGATTATAAAACATGTAAGCGTGAGGGGGGGGGGGGGGTGTTATGAAGAAAATTTTTAAAGTAAAATTTTTATTGTATAAATATTTTTTATAAACAAAAAACTTTGAATTTTATTCATTGCTGGCACATCTGCCCTATACCTAGATTTTTAACCTGAAAAAAATTATTTTGGACATTCTTTTGAAAAATCAGTCAACCCGAACCCGACACACAAGATTCAAAACCCAAACCGACTCGATCCGAACCAAGAAAGTAAGGTAAACCCGACCCGATGCCGAAATCTAGTACAATAAATACCGATTACACGGCACGACTCTAATATTAAGAAAGATAAATTTGGTATACATTTTAAGTATTCTGCAGAAGAATAGTGGAATATTTAGCCTTCATTATCAGTCAAAGGGGGGGGGGGGTTACTATTCATTGCATCACTAATTAAAAATAAAATATTTAATCTGCTAACCATATTGCAATAAAATATTATTTTTTACATAAAACATTGGAAATTGCACGCATGCAGTAAACACTGATGTAAAGAATAGTCATTTGACTGAACGATAAATATTTAACAATAAAATAATAGGATGATTACGCATTAATACCTGCTAAAATCATGTTACATTATAATTCAAAATCAAACGGTCTTACTGTGTAGTTCATTTTTACTTATTAGGAATCAAGGAGAATGGAAATATAACAAAATTTAACTCATAAAGACGAAATATTTACTTACATCCTAATTTGAAATCATAATCAAGATGGATACCTTGAACACCTCTGTGGTTGCGTGAATAGTCATTACGTCATCATTGAAGTCCTTTCTCATTGGCTGACATGGGAGACTAAGATATTTCATGTATTTCTACTATGCGAGTGGTAAATATTATACCCGGTTACAGATAAAATTCTAGTAAACATGCAGATTTCTGTAGTTTTACAAAAACTAGTTTTGTAGGATTACAGATTTTTTTTTACAGTGTATATGTTAAAAACATTCTACAGAAATGCCAGTAAGTTTCCTGCGAAATACCAGGAATATTTCTGTTGACAGCAAAACATTACTGACATTTCACAGCATGCGGGATCCGCAGACGATTTTTACATTTCCAGTTGACAATTTTCGCTTTATTATCATTATTTGTTGGAATGAAAAAATATTTTGAAATTGACATCAAAATTATTATTTATAATTTACACGAAAAAATAAATTTTCAGTTAAAATTCAATAAAGTAAATATGTATATATATGATATATTGTTTCTGAACTTTGCTTAAAATATAAAAATATATAAATGTAAATAATAATTAGAAAAAAAATCTAGACATAAAATATTTTGGATTTTCGTCAGTAATTATGTTAGTTTACAAGTTAGATAAAATACATATAAATTTTCATGAAAAAAAAATCCTAAACGTAATTGTATATTTTTTCCGAAAAAAAAAATTCAAATTTGCAGCAATTCAAAGTGTCAAATATATATAAAATTTAAATCAAATTGTAAAGTGTTAAAATATAAAATTAATTAAAAAAGAAAAAAAAAGTCAAGAGTTAGCATCGAACTCGGGCCGTACGGGTGGCGTGCGAGCCTTCTGCGTCCACACCACGAAAGACACATTGAGAGCTGCAAACTAATGGGTATTTGAAACGTATGCTAAACCTCGGCATCTAATTTCTGAAAATCTAAGGCCCATTTGAAGAAATCCTTTCACAAGAATAATTAGAGATAAGAACTCTAAAACATACTTTAAATTAATCAAAATCGGTGAGAATCATGTTTGATGGTCCCCTGGTTAATGGAGATCCAAATAATAGGTGTATTTTTTTACACGGTCTGCTCGTTAAACATTCCACAGACAAGTACGAGAGATAATCTCTTAGCGATGTCACAGAGATATTGTATTTTCATCTGAATCGTCTTGACAATAGAGACGTAAAGGATTATGTCGTCTATTGATTTATTTACATTCCATATTGATTTTTTTACATTCATTTAAGGAATTCGTTTTCGACACTCGCGCGCGAGCAACGGATTATAGCAAAAAAATAATAAATGGCGGCCGCAGCGTTTTGCTGTTTCCAACTTTTGTTCAGGAACGTTTCAGATAAGAAAACCAGAATTTCCCAGGAAAGAGCTAAATTATTCGGAAAACCTGAGAAAAGGCGAAACGTTCCTGGATTTTACATGGAACGTTACCATTTTTTTTTACAGTGCATATGATACCGTAATGATTGTCGAATCCCTTTTGCTGGCGTAATGATAAAATCACAGAAAATAAACTTTTAATTGTTCCATTAAAAAAATCAAAAAGCCTCAATGGAAATAGGTTTTCGTATTCATATTTTTAAATTCATATTGAGGTTCTATTACTTTAATTTTTAATGAAGCATAGCTTTAGAAATAATTTATGGTAAAAAGAGAAACGTAATTTATACACTTAAATGTAGTTGCCAATCTAGAATTTTAAATACATTGAGCATGATTTGCATAATACGATTGCAACAAGTAAAACAAAGATATAAATAACACAATTTCGAACAAATAATATCCCCCTCCCCCCTGATAAATTGATGCAAATCAAAAATTTTCAACCATATAAAAGGAAAAAAGAGAAACGAAAGTGAGCAGAGCAAAGTGTAAATTACCTTTTTTTTTTTCAATATCGATGACTTCGCATACTAAAAGAACCAATTTCAATCAATCAAGAAGAAAATTTTAATTCTTTATACGGTCCTGCTCAGCAAAAGAGCAGAGCAGAGATTAATTCCGAAAGTGGCCCAGGATGTGAGGCATTCCCCGTCAGATTTTTAAATTTAAACAGTTTTAAATTTTAATTCCTTATACACGATACTTCTCAGGCAAAGAGCAGTGATGAATTCAGGAGTGACCAGGGGAATGTCCTATCCCCAAAGAATCGAAATAAAATTTTCGATTTTATGCTTATTAATGGCCTAGAAATGTAAATTATCACCGGCCCCCCTCACAGGAAATTCATCATCTCCCCCAGAGTTGCTAAATTCGTGAATTCCGGATCCACCGAATGCTCATTGATCAAATAAATAATTAAGTACTTCCGTTAGGAAAGGTCCCGAGTCCGAGAATCATTAAGACTGGGAAATGTAAGGGATCATATAGGAGTCGCATAGTGCCAACATTCAGTTCTGAATTTCAGCAAGATAAAAAATATTCAAAATAAATACTACTATTGGCTATGTTCTCGCTAATACCTGTAACGCAAGAATTATATTAAAACTGAACCAAAGTTCGTTTGTAATTCTAGGCACAAAAACTGATAATCTTAATGTATGCAATACTTTCAACAATACTTTTTAAATAGAAATTTTACTAAAATATGCACAAATTTAGATCCAATCTTCAGTTGTAGATATAATATCTAAATTCGTAAAGATTGCATGCAAAAATATTAACTAATGTAAAATAAATCTTATGCGCAATAAAAAAAAAAAAAAAAAAAAAAAAAAAATGGCTTTTTTCTTTTTGAGAAAAATATCTTTATGTGTCTTTTTGATCATTGTTTGCAGGGAAAATGACGGGCACATTTTTTTAGTCATAACTTACGTAATAATAGAAATATTTCCATGAAAATGTTTTAGAATGCAACAAAATACTATATTCTTCCTTCATATATAATTTTTCGAAAAATCAATGTTTTGGTGATTAAACAGCTCTATGTCTCTTAAAATTTCAAGGTAATAAGATTTCAATTACTTTGTGGCTAACAAAAAAATGCTTAATTTTCTTTTATAATCAAAAAGTCCTTCCGGCCAGTGCCGGAAGGAAGAGGTAGCTTTCATATTCCTTATTTTAAAAAAGCCAACTTATATTATTCAAACACACGAAGCTCAACTTAGTGAAAACCGAATATAGGAGATTCAATACTAATTTTTATCAATACTAAATCATTATGAATGAGAATTTCGCGAAATTAGTCAGCTTTATCCAAGCTGCTTTTGTTTAAAGTAACTTATATTTGGCTGCCAAATTCGGCGATTTCTTAAAGTGCCTGCCATTTTAAGACAACATGGTGGATGAAGCTAACCAGTGAACTCGGTCGAGACCTTAGTAATTGCTGTGCACATGCTCACTCACATCGGGATCGATTGATATATACGAGTGCTTTCGCAGGCAAAAAATCAGACTTTTCAAAATGTCATCCACATTAGATATTGAAATTGCTATATCTGAGCCATTTTTTAAGATAAAGACAAACAAAAATGCTCCAGAATCCTTATATCAAGGTCAAATACTTAAGAAAGAAACCTTTTTCAATTTCTAATTTTTTTGCACCTCACTTTAAATATAATTTTTTTTTAATTTAATGGCCGCCATTTTGAAACAAGATGGCTGATGAAGCTGGACAGCGAACTTGGTCGAGATATTGATGTATACTATCCACATGCCTTCTTACATCGAAATAGGCGAATACGTGTGTTAACGCGTGACAAAAACAAGATCGTTTCAAAATGTTAGCCATGCTAAAAATTCAAAGTGCTATAATTCAACCATTTTTTACGATATAAACAAAAGAGCAAATTTTCAGAAACAAAAACTGATCTGGAATCTTTGTATCAAGGCCAAACACATAAGAAAAATCTTTTTCATTTTCCAATTTTTTAATACCTCAATTCAAATTTTAAATTTAATTTTTTTTTAAATGGCAAACCTTTTGAAACAAGATGGCGAATGAAGCTGGCCAACGAACTCGGTCGAGACATTGATATGTACTATGTATAAACGAAGTTACATCCAAATCGGTTCATAAATACGCCTTTTATCGCGTGACAAAATTCAGGACGTTTCAAAATGTCAGCCACGCTAGAAATTCAAAATGCTGTAACTCAGCCATTTTTTAAGATATAGACGAAACAAAAACTACTACGGAATCTTAGTATAAAGGTCAAATACATAAGAAAAAAATATTTTTCCATTTTCAATTTTTTGGTACCACATTTCAAATTTTAAATTTTTTTAAAAAATTTAAATGGCCGCCATTTTGAAACAAAATGGCGGATGAATCTGGCCAACGAACTCGGTCGAGACATTGGTATGTACTATGTACACACCGAATTACATCCAAATCTGTTCGTAAATACGAGAGTTACAGTGTGACAAAGGCCAGATATATATATATATATATATATGGATAAATATATATATATGTCAATTTTGAACGGAGGGTGGTTTCGGGGTCTAAGGATCGATGAAAATATACCAAAACTTTTTGAAATCGCTTTCCTCCGAACGGCTGCAATAGGTAGCTTTTTGTAATGAAAGCTACCTAAAATATTTAAATTGCATATACATATAAGGTTTGTTGGGGTAACTGGAACCACGAGGTAACTGAGCCATAGGCTATTTTATAAAAAACTGTTGGTGTTTTTTAAGTTTTAGCTTTTGTGAGCAATGCCCCTTTATCTCTACTTCCTAAAACAACGTGTATCAACTCAATCCTAACTCTCACTTTGCTGTGATAAGTTGTCAAAAATTTACGTTTCTCTTTTTAAAAACAACGTCAGTATGGTTGAACTTCCTCGGATTTTTATTAAAATACTGTAAGTACTTTTATTAAACAATCTTTTTTTTTTTTTTTTTTTTTTTTTAAAGATTAGACATATAACTACATTAATATTATTAGGTATCTATACATATTTACTTCATGTTTTAAATGTAAGCCCGGTGTCCCAGTTACCCTATAAATGTTTCAAGAATGGGGTAACTGGGACATGTATCCGGGGTAACTGGGCCATGCTGGATCCAGTTACCCCAATAGTTATAAATAATTTTCTTGTGTTTCTCTTACTACGGGAAGTAAATTTCTCCATTGGGTTTTGCTCACATTAAAGAAAATGATAGAATACCTTATTAAAATAACGTAATGGAATAAAAAAAGCATATTGAGTGGTATCAAACCAAATTTCTTGACCCCTTGAGAGGCGGTGATGCCGTTATGGCATCACTTAATTTTAATTCCTAATTGCCACATTGGCACCTGAATTTTATAATTAAAATTTAACCTTTATTAAGTACGCGAAAATATACTTTTACATGTTTTCAGATAGATTCTCTTGTAAATATTGGTGTCATTAAATTATTTCAGCATTATACGAATGCAAGTACCTTTCTCTGAAAGCCAGATAGCCAGACCTTGAAATTGTACTATACACAGGGGTCGCATTCTATAGGCATAGCTGCCAATTTTTACGCTTTCTTGCTACCACTAAAATTTAATAGAGATTTTCTTTTTGTTTAATCATAAGATTTCGACGATTAAATAAGACAATATTTACTATAATATTTTAGGGCTAAGAGGAAAGCGTAAAAGTTGGCAGCTATGCTATAGGGAATCTTTTATCGTCCCTACCACTATTTTGAAAATAATATCTTCATCGCAACTTTCTTTAAGGAACAATAAAATTTTCCCTATATAATGCGACCCCTGGATAAAGATAAAGTACTTAAGTACTTACGTAGCCCTTTGTTCAGAGATTTACCTTGCTATTTTTTCCTTAAAATACCCATGTGACTTTTATACTTATTATCTATACTAAAGTACATAAGTACTTTCTTCAGTTTTATATTTTTGGTATAAATAAATCTAATATTTTCACTTTTAGTGCTTTTTTTAGGCACACTGAAGTTGTTTACACTTTTTCAAACAGGACCTGATATCCGATATGAAAAAATATAAACGCGTGTGGAACATAGACCCCTCTGGCCCAGTTACCCCATTTTTGGGGGCAACTGGACCCATGAGGAAAGAAAGATGAAATATGCATATTTTTATATTTTTAAATATTAAAATGTAATTTTGAGCATTTCTGTATGATATAGGGAACCTAACTGAACACATTTACAGAAGTTCAGACTTTAATTGAAATGAACATTAGCTTTTTGAAGCTGAATTGTCAGAAGCTCCAGAGTCACATTGTAAAATCATGTCCCAGTTGCCCCAACTAACCTTACTTTTTTTGTATTTAACTAAGAGTTTAACATTCAAGGACAAAATATTATGAATAATAAAATATATATAAAGTCATATTCAAATATTATTAAATTTAATAAATGTAAAAAAAAAATCTCAAATAGAAGAAACGCATTTTTTCATACGGGAAAAGCAGCCAGCACTACAAAAATAAAAATAAACTCCAAATTTGATCTTAATTTGTAAAATAATAATAATAATAATAATAATACTTTTAAAAAGGATATCAACGATTTTAATCAGACAATTAAAATTAGTGATTAAATCGTGTTAAAAAATTAAATTTTTTTAAAACGGTATAAAAAAGCATGGAAATATAAAGTGTAATAATCTGTAAAGTTTCTATGGATATTTTGCCTTAATGAATAAACGAAAAATACTTTAAATACATGTTTTAGCTTAAATGATTATGTTTATAAAAAATTAAATATGATAAGTTTGTAAAATTCAAGTTCGTAAAAGGCATTCAATTTAAAAATTACATTTAAATCTAATGCTGCTATTTTGTGGATTTCAAATATAACTTCAGATGTAAAACTAGTCATTCTCATATTTACTTTGTGTGCATAAATTAATGGTTTTCACCCATTTTCATAATTTGTTTTGATTAGCATAAGCATTTACATGCCTGAAAGTTTTGATTTATAGTCCAGGGGAAATGTACATTTTACCTTGCGAAAGGTCGGGTAAAAATTTTTTTTCCTAAATTGTTTATAATGATGCCAACATAGAAAAACCAAGTTTTCTAACAAAATTTCTTAAGGCTAAATTTTCTGTGGCCGAAAAACAACAAAATTTTGGGACATTTTTTGACTTTTTGGAAATATCTCGAAAATCGTTGCCGTCGCATATTATTTGTCAATTATAATATTAAAGACGATAAAATTCTCTATAACTTTCATACTCACAACTTTTTTATACACTCAATAGCAAGCGCAGTACGCTATTTCAAAAATGGGACAATTTTTTCAATTTTCTTAAAAACTGTGAAAAACGTAGTTTTGCCGCGATTATTCAAACGTTCCCCGCAGATTTAATTGTGTATGTCGACTCCTAAAAATTGGTAGCAGTAAATTATCTATTATTTGCACACTCACGTCTTTATTTTCATCTCAACCGACATTTTATATGCAATAAATTTATATAATTTTGAAAGTAGGACAGAGTGTAGATGAATGAGACAATTTTCATATTTAGACAGTAACTTTAAGTGTATACAATGTTAACTTCAAAGCATTGTTTAAAAGAATTTTTCAATCTATAGTAACTTATTGGCACGATAGTTTCAATTAAAAAAGATTTCTTGCTTAATTTTAATAAATTTTATAATTTTTATAATGGATACGTATTTTTCCAGGTATCAATAGATTAGGTGGGTCATTTTCAAAATCTGTCCATGTTTTGGAATAATAAAATCAAGTTTTTAGAAATAATCAGAAAGTTTTAATTGTTTGTAAATAATTACCTTACCTCATAAACATTAATATACAAGCATCAGCAGAGACCAAATTACTAATTTAACATTTTAAAACTAATTTTTAAATTTTAATGCACTTGGTATAATGACATAAGTGAACACGGTAATGACAAATTAAGCAAAATATTTTTATTTTTCCCAGGCATAAATGGCAGCCATTATATCTTCTGGCCCATACAATGATTTTCTATTTCTCATATAATGAAAGCACATTAAGAAATAAAAGTTCATTGAATTATCAATTAGAACTGGGTACGGTAATGACTTACAAAAGAATACTCACCACAACATTCAAAGTCTTTGCTTGTTTTATTGTAACTATAAAACTATTTACTCTATTCACCTAAACCTGATAACAAGTTGACTTTTAAGGAGTACCTTGATAAAAAGGCATGTGCTGTCTTATAAAAAAATCCGGAGGAACTTTTTGTCAGAAGCATGACAATGACACTCTTTCTTGGGACACGGTTTAAAAAAATTATTAAGAATTATAGATAAGTTTAATTAATGAAAATAAATATTTTTTTAATTAGTAGCATCTTAATAAATAAAAATGTATAAAAAAAATTATAACCATCTCTTTTAAATAGAACTTTGTCAAATCTTTACCTAATAAATTGCTTGTTGGGACAACAAGTTGGGGTAATGATATTTTGACTATAAAAGAATATATTTGTTATTTTTAAATTTTTTATAAATATTAATGTATCTGTAAATTATCATTAAAAAACATGATAGTTAAAATGCAATATTTAAAATTATAATATTTAACTATTTTTCTGTGTAAATGTGAAAGGACAGTAAAACATGAGACTTTTTTTGAAAATCACCCAGGTATGAAAATTTTCGAAAAACATATTTTATTCCCCACTACAATGGTATATTTTATTTACCAATTATTGATAACATATGTTTTAATGTTTTACCGTTTTAAAGATAGCAAACATTGAATTGTAGTTCCATATAAAAGGGGGGGGGGCTCGAAAGATAAATATATTTTATGAAAGAAATACTTTTACCTTATAAAATAGCTACAAAAAAATGACACCAGATTACTTCACTAACTAATGTTATGCATTTATATCTTGTAAAATTTATAAATTCTGTTAATAAAATATTTGAGATCACTAGTTTTATAAAAAATATTTAAAATATTAGTTTTAAAATATATTGTCAATTTTTTGCCACTTATATCAATAAATATAACAGGAGATTATATCGTTTTAGCATGTAAAAATATGTAAAACTTTAAGGTTATCTATTAATTGCTTTAAAGCTCAAACAGAATACTTTAAATTTCACAACGGGTTCCAAACAGTTTTCCAAAAATAAAAGTGTCCGAATATATTAAAAAAAACCCCAACCAAGCCCGAAAAAGTACAAAAGCACAACATTAGATATTGATCTCAGGTATCCCATGAAAAAAAAAAATATATATATATATTTAAAGGAACAAAATGCGAGCGAGATATTTGTCAAGAACGCTCCCATAGGTTTAATGTTACCTTGCGAATGTCTTCGTGTGACTAATTTAGTCTTATAATTCATATAATTTTGACTTTAAACGCCTCAATACGACAACTACCGTAAAATCTTTGAAAATGAAATCTGTATATACGGAATTCGGTCTTTAAAGAAAAGTATATATTTTTTCAAGAGAAAGAATATGAACAAGTATACCTGCTAAGATGGAAATCTGTTTAAAGCGGAATATATTTCGGTTCCTTTCGGTATGGTTTTCAAGGTTTCAATGAATTAATATTTGGCAAAGCTGATTACGTAGTTCAGCATTACGTATTTAATGCTTACACACTTAAAATTTTCAAAATCCGGCTATTAGAGATTTATTAAAATTCCCGTGGTAAATTTTCTTTTTAAAAGAGGGGCGGGGGAGGGGGCGCCAAAATCCATGTTTGGCACGGGTGCAAAAAGGTCTAGTTTTAGCCCTGAAACACATAATTTACTGCTACTAATATATAGAAGTTGACATACACGATGAAATCCGTGGGAAACATTTGAATAATCGGGGCAAAACTGCGTTTTTCACGGTGTTTAAGAAAATTGAAAAAATTGTCCTATTTTTGAAATGGCGTACTGCGCTTGCTATTGAGTGTATAAAAAAGTTTCAAATATGAAAGTTGTAGAGAATTTTATCTTCTTTAATATTGTAATTGACGGAAAACATGCTACGTCAACGGGTCTCGAGATATTTAAAAATAACCAAACAAGACCCCAAAATTTTCTTGTTTTTTGGCCACAGAAAATTTAGCCTTAAGAAATTTTGTTAGAAAACTTGGTTTTTCCATCTTGGCATCATTATAAACAATTCAGAAAACAATAATCTTTTACCCGACCTTTTGCAAGGTAACCCTCTTTTTTTGGTACATTTCCCCTGGACTATTATGGTATTAACAGCAATTTTTATAAGTTGAAATGCAAAAATTCTTGCCATGATATTTGTTTGATTTGTTATTTGTGTTAACTGATGAAATCACTTATGTGACGTTTTTATTATTTCTGTAAATATAATAATTATAATTTTATTAATCAAAACATTACTAATGCGTAATCATCTACAAAAAAATTAACAAGAGTTTTCGCAGCAGGCGCCAAATAGTGTTGCTGCGGCGCTGCTTAGATAGGAGATTTCAGCAATTTTTTTTTTTTGAATCAATTAAATAAAAAATGTTTTGTCTTTGAGTCTATCCCGTTTTATGTAAAAAAAGGTATGTCGATGATAAGAAAACGTTTTGTCTATATGTGGTGTGTAAATTGACTAAATACTTTCTGAATACACTATTTTGTTGTCTTAAAACTTACCAGAAACAACAAATTCATCCCGCATATGAGTGTATTCTTTATACAGTTTTGTTTTGCGATCAAAAAAACATTTACTTCACAATTTACACATAGCAAAGTTTAAAGATAAAATTATGTACACAAAAATTTGCCTTTTATAAATATTACAATAAAATTTATGTTTTGCATATTAAGCAGAAATATGTGTAAGAGCAGAATATAACACAAAAATTACACTCCCAAATGCTTATTTTGAAATTTACACATTATGGGTAAAATTATATTTTGGCAATTTACGCACCACTTTACACATATAGACTAATTGTTTTTGTACCATCGATATACCAGTTTTATGTTAAATTTGCACATTTATTTTTTAGAGTGCATAAAGGAAAACATCCCATACAATTTTTAAGATTAGCTACGTGCTGTGACGCAGAGAATTTACAGAAATCTTTAATTTATTTGTACTACAAAATAGAAAATGTAACAGAATTATCTTGAAAAAATTTCTCTTTCCTCCACTGTCGCGTCCGGTAATTATATGTAAGAAACTTGCCTACAGTGGTGCATTTGTTACGTCCGATTATCGGCAAGTAACAACAACGTTAAAATGCTTTACATAAACTAAATCCCCCTTGCCCCCCCCCCCCCCAACCTACACACACTGTCACTTACTAGATAGAAAGCTTTAAAAATGGCTGTTTAAGATGGTTGAGAAGTTTTTTCATTTTTGAATAAATGAATTACATCTTGTGTTAAAAGTGATTGTTGTCACAAGACGCCAGTTTTTTTCCTTTCTCTCACTGTCGCCAACTAAAATGTGATTCAAAACACTAACTTTCACTTTTCACAGTATTTTCTAAAAAATATTCTGCCTTTACCGAAAAATGAAACTGGATTAACAATTTCTGCATAAGAGATCTTGACAATTTTTGAGAACAAAATAAATTGAGAAATGTGTTAGAAATAGGTAGTTTAGATTTGAAAACAGACTTAAAAGCCAACTTGCATTTTGATTTATAAAAGGGAAACGTTTCATAACAATGCTTCAGAGTGACATCGTTTTCATCTATTTTAAATCACATAGGTTTCGGGATTAAAACCTATGAAATACAGAATCTTTATAATGTGAAGAAAATGTTAGTTTTCGATTTTATCTTCTTAAATTCTGCATCGAATAGCATAATTTTTTTTTTTAATCTTTTGATCATTAACCTAAAAAAAAAAAATAGTAATATCAAAATAGGTTAAAAGTTTGTGATCCAGCACTTGCTCTTATGGCTCTAAAATTTTTTAGATGGATCTTAAAACTAATATTAAATCTTGAGTGACGCTATGCTATTAATTAATAGATATATGCATGATTTATTTCATCATATTTTTTTTCTATTTGTAATCGTATATGCAAAAATTATGTTCAACATCATTATGTCATCATTATGTTCACACCATACATCTTTTTGATGCATGAAACTTTATTCGCTGATAGTTTTTCATTCACTCTCTCATAAATTCAAAATGAGTTTTATATTAAAATTCGCATGATATCTTGATGTGACTTTAATAGGTTTGTTTTAAGATTCAATTTAAATTATTTTTCGGTTTTTTCTTCCAAAATATATTTACACAACCAAACTATACTTTTAATTTTCCAATACACTGTTAAGTATATCACTTTCACTTAGCCTATATTCGGTATTGAAATGCCGCTTACAGGATACTATGGTGAAAAGTAATCATTTACATATTAATCATTTTTATATATTAATTTTGTTGAAAAAAATATTTATTTAAAACAATATCAAACGAAATAATTTTTCAAACTAGGTTAAAACAATGGCGCAACGAAGGATTTTCGCCCCTCCCCCCTCCCCCACTACCAAGGAAAAAAAAAACCTGTTTTTTTAATAACTAATTAATCACGTTATCAAATTTTAAGAATCAAATCCAAAATCAGTATTAGCGTCTTCAACTTATCTAAATCCGTTGCTTTATTGAATCAGATTCAGCTCATAGTCCAGGCAATAGAGACCGTATAGTGGCTCTACCTAGCAAAATTAATGGTAGTTTTGGAAATCGGCTTACTTTATGTTTTTTGGGTCGCTGAATTCGAATTTGTAACTTCCCACCAAAATTTCCGCCGTCAACCCCCCAAATTTTGGTAAAAAGCCCCCCTAAAAAGGTTTTTATTAAAAAAATCAATTTTTTATTGTTTTGGGGAAAAATATTTAGAAATTCAGAAAGTAGACAAAATTTGCAACAAATAAGATATATGACATTATGACTTAGGATGAAGGGGAAAGGGGATCTGCCTCGGAACATGCGCGCGGTGCTGCGTGAACTAAGTTGCGCAATTCCACTTAACTACTCACACGTTTAGATTCGTCCTCCCATCTCCACTCCGAACTTTCTCTATAAGGTTTACTTTAAGTTTTTTGGGTCGCTGAATCCGGATTTTTAAATCCCCCCCCCCCCGAAAACCCCTCCAAATAGTTGTTTTTAACTTAAATTTTTTATTGTTTTAGGGGAAACGCATTATGAAATTCAGAAACTAGACAAAATTTGCAACAAATAGGATATGTGACATTATGACATAGGATCAACGGGGAGGGGAGGGCTGCCTCTGAACATGCACTGCGGCGCTACGTGCACTAAGTTATGAAGTCCAGGCAATAGGGGATTTTACCTGGAAAAATTAATACTAGTTCTGGATTTCGACTCACTTTATGTTTTTTGGGTCGCTGAATCCGAATTTGTAACTTCCCACCAAAATTTCACCCGACAACCCCTCAAAAAATTGATTTTTTGAAAAAAATTTGGTTTTTGAGAAAAGCGCGCGGGGAATGTTCCGAGGCAGCCCCCTCTTCCCGTTTATCCTACATCAAAATGTCATGTATCCTATTTCTTGCAAATTTTGTATAGTTTCTGAATTTCGTAATGCTTTTCCCCTAAAACAATAAGAAATTTAAGTTAAAAACAACTATTTGGGGGGGGGGATTTTTGGGGGAAGTTAAAAATTCGGATTCAGCGACCCAAAAAACTTAAAGTAAACCTTATAGAGAAAGTTCGGAGGGGAGATGGGAGGGCGAATGTAAACGAGTGAGTAGTTAAGTGGAATTACGCAACTTAGTTCACGCAGCACCGCGCGCATGTTCCGAGGCAGATCCCTCCTTCCACTTCATCCTAAGTCATAATGTCATATATCTAATTTGTTGCAAATTTTGTCTACTTTCTGAATTTCTAGATACTTTCCCCCTGATTTTTTTAATAAAAATCTTTTTTGGGGGGCTTTTTACCAAAATTTGGGGGGGTTGCCGGGGGAAATTTTGGTGGGAAGTTACAAATTCGGATTCAACGACCCAAAAAAGATAAAATAAGCCGATTTCCAGAACTACCATTAATTTTGCTAGGTAAAATTCCCTATTGCCTGGACTATCAATAAACATGTTTTTTTAAACGGCTATTATGATATTTAAAAACAGAGAAAACAAATAATACATGTCTGGGATAAATGAAAATCTTCCTCTAATTTCGAAAAAAAGACAACGGTCACAGAATCTCGAGGGAAAAAAACTAAAAGCTATGAATGATTATTTCGTATTAAATGAGTATTAAACATTTAAATTCACATCTTCTTTTGTCATTGCATTCAGATTCGCAAAGATAGAATAATACGTGGTTAAAAGAGAAAGAAAGACTCCTTATCTCTGTTCGGTATTTTAATTTTTAACACTCACCTCTTTTTTTTTTATTACCATTCCTTCGTTGGGGTGTCGAAAAAAGGCAGGGGAGATCTTTCGGCGAAAATGGAAGGAATCGCTAAATTCCTCCCAGAGAAAAATGTCTGAAATCAACGTTGGTATTATCCCTTTGTTTATCGTATTGTATTTTATTTCACATTATATTAAAATAATCTATGCTGATAAAAGAAAGAGTGTGTGTGTGCGATGGCTAACGAAATATACCGCACGTTATAGAAGTCTCAAAATTTGAATGATAATAGTCCAAGGCAGGTCCGAATGCACTTGAGGCTCAGATTTTTTCTATTTTGTCAATTGACCGAGTTATTAATTAAAAACCGTAGTCAACATCTCAAAATGGCGCTTCCGCTAATCTTGGCGATTTCCCAAGAATTTAGAAGTACTGTAAGCGCAAAAAAAGATAAAAAAAGTTTTTTTTATCTTTTTTTCAAGCGCGCATCGGCTTAACTAATTGAAATACAGTAAAAAAAAATACCCACTTTACTATCGTACATTTCCTTTCTTAATGGTGTAATCTATTTAAAAACTATTAATATTTACTTTTTCAAAAAAATTATTTCCCGTATGTCGAATCCCCTCCTTTTTTTTCCTCCGCGAATTTTCAAGTCCGCAAATTTGAGGTTTGGTGAAAAAACAAACTGGAACATGAGTAGCATGCACGGTGTACACTGACAAAGGGACTGGGGCTTCCAATTCTAGGTTCGTTTGGATAGAATTTCATTTAAAATATAAAATTATACAATTTCGAGGGTGTACGCTGCAGAAGGCAGTTGGGACTCCAGCTATAGATTCGTTTGGAGAGATTTTCGTTTAAAAATATAAAATCATTCAACACTGATTTTAAAACACTGATTTTTTACTGATTCAACACTGATTTTTAAAATAATTTTAGGTATATTTAATATTATTATCACGCGTCTGGGCAAAGCCAGGCGGGTCAGCTAGTCAGTCTGTAATAATAAAGATAGAAGTTTCTCTTTATGTGCCTGTTTACTGTATTCTGAAGTATCCGTTGTGCGTAGATTTGCAGGAAATCACCTGTATGTCAGTAGTTATGCGTCTCGAAACCAGTTTAATTTTTTTATTTAGTTTTTTATGTGATATTTAGCGCTTTTCACGTCTTGCAGCGATTTTTCCACATTGGTATCGGATTCCACCAGGAACCCGATTCCACCAGGAATCGGGTTTCAATCTTTTAGCCCAGTAAAGTAAATGTTGGCCTTTTCCCAATACAGATTATTCTGAATTCCTAAGAGATATTTGAATTTTTTGCGATTTTTATAACTTTTTCGTGTTCCGCGGAGAGTGTTTCTTTTACATTCGTAAAAGGAATTAAGTTTAAATTTTTTAGCCCAGTATTGTCCCCTGCAATTTTTGAGATTTTTTAGCTACTTTTAATGCGATTTTCAATGCGCATTTTAGCGTTTCGGGGAAATTTTTTATCATTCTTGAGAGAAAACTTTTGTCCTCTGCGATTTTTGAATTTTAACTATTTCTTATGTGATTTAGGCTAATGTCAGACGAAAGTCTTTTTGCACGCTTTTTTCCTTACGTATTATCCCTACACAATGCTATCGGCATGTCTAGGCATAATACGTAAGGAAAAAAGCGTGCAAAAGAAATGCGTCTGACATTAACCTTATAGCGTTTCTTTTGCGTTCCGCGGTGAATTTTACCACATTAGTAAAAGGAATCCAGTTTCAAATTTTAGCCCATTATAGTAAATGCTGTCCTCATTTCTATAAAGTTTATTTAGAAACCGTGGATCAATTTTTGAAATTTCGTGATTTTTCTGAGATTCTTTGCGTTTTTTCACGATTTGTGACGATTTTTCACGATTTGTGACGATTTTTCACATTAGTAAAAGGAATCAGGTTTCAATCTTTTAGCCCAATATAGTAATTCTTGGAAACTTTTCAATAAAATTTATTCGTACAGTGATTTTTCAATTTGTCGCGAATTTTTTTAAGCGAGTTTTATAGTAGCGTTCCGAGGCGATTTTTTGACATTCATATAAGGAAATTCGATTTCAAACTTTTAGCAAACTTTTGGAAACAATGTTTGTAATTTTAGAGATTTTTAATGCAGTTTTTAGCGTTTTTTTTCCTGTTCCGCGATGTTTTTTTAACACTCGCGAAAGATTTTTTGTTACAATGTTTTAGTCCACTATAGTAAATTTTATCCTTTGCGAGTTTTATGTTTTTTACCATTTTTTAATGCGATTTTCAGTTTTTTAGGGTTCCGTACTTAAAAAGTACAAACGGAATCATTATAAAATGCCTCGTGTCTGTCTGTCACAGCCATTTTACTCGTAAACTACGGAACGTGGAAAATTCAAATTGGGGGAAATAATAAAGACTATTGACCCACATATTTACAGATTATTAAACATTCACAAATATATTTAGGAAAAATGTAGAGGGGTAAATTAAGTTATTTGAAAAAAAACTTTTCTTCGTATATCATGTGGGGCATCGTATGAAAGCTTTCGTAACGGGGAACTCAAAATACATTTCTTTTAATTTTAGGTATTATATTTTCAGAAATTTCGTTGAAAATGCAGTGGAAAAATATGCTGCCCCCTCCCTCTATTTCCCTATCTACTAAAACTAAAATTATAAAAAAAAATAGAGGTAGTAGACGTTAATTTAAACTTTGCAGGAAAACTATAGCGATTACCCTAGTTTTTGAGAAAAGCGCATTTTTCCGTTACACATAAATTTCGATTTCCAGGCATTCAGTAAAGGTGTTGAGGAGCACCTGGAAGAACCTATCGTAGCAGAAGTATATAAAAGCTTTGTTAATAATGATTTAAAAAAAAAGTCGGTAATTAGCTGAGATATTAACCCTTAAATACACGGAGAGTTTGAACACAATGACGGGAGCGGCGTACTCTATGTACCATCGGCTTTTAAAGCCCAGATAACAACTTTTAATGATATATTTGTGTAATGCAATGCCCAGTAGCAGTATAAAAGCAATAAACGTCAAATTGTTAAAAACAAGACTAATTTAATTAGAATGAATCACATACACTTACCGCCGAAACTCTGCGTACAGGTGATCATATTACGTGTTCATGCTAAAATTACTATTGAAATCTGGCTTGGGAAAATCAACGTACCTCTCATTGATTCTCCAAGCTTACCTGATTCAAACAACAACAGGAAAACAGACCTTAACATAAAAAAATAAGAATGACCGCCAAACAATCACCAATCCCCCCCGCCAAAAGTCAGCGTACACTTATAAAATAGAGCTCTTAAAGGCCTTCTATTGTGAGATAATTGAATCAAGTCATGTTTTTTTAAGTAATTGTAGGCTTCTCCTACGATTTATTTAGGATTTGAGATTTTGAATCTTTGTATGGTTCCATGGGAGGTAACAGAAAAGAGATTGATATTGCTGAAAGAAAGGTCATCATAGATCTTTGTAAAAGGGGGAAATCTCTTAGATTAATTGCTAAAACTGTTAATAGGAGACATTCATCGATTGAAAAAGTGATCATGAACTACAAATGAACAGGACTTTTAACGTCCAAGCCAAGATCCGGCCGCCCTTCTGCACTGTCGCCTCGAGAATCTCGCTTTGTAATACGCCCTGTGAAAATAAATCCAAGACTATCAGCATTGCAAATACCTAAAGGTGTTAGTAGTAAGCCACTGCGTTTGGGTGATGGAAGTGACATCACGAGCGGGCGTGGCAGCTGTCAATAAAAATGGGGTGGAACCGGAAGTGGGGGGAAGTCACGTGATGGTTCGTACTAGATAACGAGGGAAGCGACTCAAGAGTGAAAGGTTCCATTCTCTCATTGGTTGATCAAAAACCGGTCTTGGCTTGCTTCTCATGTATGATTTGGCGAGCACTTTGAGAAATATCGTACCTAGTTAATTGATGCTATTTTAGTGAGAGATGTCAGTGGCCGAACTTGTCCAGTGGTTAACGCGCTTGTCTAGCAAGCTCAAGTACGCAGGTTCTATCCTCCCTGTTACTTTTTTATTTGTGTTTTGTTTCGATTTTTATTAAGTTGGTTAATGAAGATTTATCGACTTTTATTATCCGTTCATTTCCAATTTTTTAAATTGTCAATTAGATAATTAAATAAAATTTTGATTAAATTAAGTTTTAATTGTTATTAAATTAAATAAAATTTAGTTTTAAATAAAATTGAAATTTAATTGTTATAAAATAAAATAAAATTTAGTTTTAAATAAATTTCAAAATTCATATAAGCTATTTTTTATGAATTAAAGTGAACATTTATTGTAATTAAATAATAATATCTCCTAAACTTACATACATTATTTTTTTCCCTTATAACTTTAGTATCAGATAAATATTAAATTAGCAAAATTAATTTTTCAAAGTTTTCTTTTAAAATTAATTAGTATTTTTCATACAGAAAAACTTTATTCGTTTATTATCAAATGCTTTGTAATTTTTTATTAAGTATAAAATAATGTTAATGAAATTAATTTTTAAAACTCATATTACTTATAAGCTATTTATTTCAATTTCTTAAAATGAATATTTTTGGAAATATAATGTTATTTCTTACACTTATATAAATAATTTTTTTTAATCTTATATTATTTAACAATATATCTGAATACATAACTATATTCAGTTCATTTTATTTGAAAGTAAAATTTTATTAATTTATGAATTAATATTAATAATATTATTAACTTAGCAAGTAATTAATTATTTAAACCAGTTTGTAATAGTTAATTGTTGAATACTTTTTATTAAAATTTCCTAAAAAATTTTAATTGTTATTATTAAAAAATTCTAATAAACTACTTTTCAAAACAATATATATATTATATATATATTATTTGAAAACTCAGTCAAAAACATAAATTATTTTTATTAAAAAATTATTATAAATTTCCCCTTCACTATTACCACCCTAAATATTTGAAAACTAAATTAAAGACATAAGTCCAAGTAATCATTAACTAGAAATAGTTAATGCGACAAAATACATTATAAAAACTTCTTATAGTTTTTAGTAGTTATTGCTCAGATATTATTGTTTTGGGTTCCAACTTTTTTTTTCTTCTTTTGGGTGTGTGAAAAAAAAAAAAAAAAAATCTGTCATTATTATTTAATTTTTTTTTTCATTATATTTCACTACAAGTGTGAGCTACAATTTGTTTTAGCTTGACCTTTTTCATTCACTATCTATGAAACACTTTATTTTTAGATTTTTTTTTTTGCCCTATTTGTTATTTTGCAGCAATAATAAATAGATATTAATATTGCAAATTACTATAAGGGCAAGGTAGAATTTAGATGATCTAAATCCCTTTCTGACAATTTTGATTATTTGAGTACTAGTTTGGCCATTTAATTATTTATATTTACGCATACAAAGTGCCATGAAAAAAAATGCATAAAATTTGACTGAGTATTTTTATTAATTGTTTCTTATATATTTATTATTTTTTAAAAACACATCAGCTATCAAGTTAGGGGAGGGGGAGTGCTTGAGTTTACTGTTCTTTGCACAGATAACTACAGTCAAAACACATAGGTAATTAAATGCAGTTGCGTAGCCAGGATATTATTTCGGGGGGGGGGGGGGGAGGCGTCTAATCCCCTAAGCTTCTCTCCTCCTGATGCAAAGCTATAAATTAAAAACTATTAATTTTACTTTTCGTATAAATATCAATTTTATACTTTTAAAACATGGGATATGTTTTTTTTTTTTTTTTTTGTTTTTTTAGTCTAAAGTTACATACACCTGTATATACAAAAGGAATAATGTGTAATGTGTAATTTAAAAATAATAAGTCTAAAATATTTAAATTGATTACTTTTTTAAAAGAAAGTCAGTTTTATCAATTTTTTGCAGGGAAAAAAAGATATTTTTAAAAATACCATATCATTGTTTTCCGTGAATCACTTTATATGAAAAATAAATTTAAATTCCTTACATGTCGCAAACAAAATTTAATATGATTGCAACACTCGTTGCAACATAATACTTGAAATAATCTCAAGTGACACTTGGCGATTTGTTTTGGTGGTGAAATGAGATGTGCCCTCTGATTTGTTAGGAAGAAATGTCTACCACTGCTCAATAATCAGGTCTTGTAACCTTGAGAAGTAAATCGCGGAATTCTTATTTCTTCTCAACCAATGGGAGAATGGAACCTTTCACCCTTGAGTCTCTTCCATAACGAGGGGTTCTAGGTTGGGTTACTTTTTGCTGCATTTTGAGTTGTTTTTGCTGGATGTTTAAAAGGGAGGAAGTGTGGGGGGAATCACATCACGTGATGGTTCGTACTGGATAATGAGGGGTGA
This sequence comes from Maratus speciosus, assembly GCA_963932465.1. Taxonomy (NCBI): domain Eukaryota; kingdom Metazoa; phylum Arthropoda; class Arachnida; order Araneae; family Salticidae; genus Maratus; species Maratus speciosus. Next base: position 257,472,101 of record OZ010787.1, read on the forward strand.
GGTTTTTTCCGGCGGTGGCGTGGGAATCAATAGAAAGGGGGCGTGTCCGAACATGAACTATAATATGAGGGGTCAATTTTTTTTCGCCTGTAGAAGGCCCGGGTGAATTTTAGGAGGGGGAGGAAGTGTGGGGGGGTGACAATATTTACGTGCTAGAGGAGAAGGGTGGATTTAAGTTTCAGTTTCTGAAAGTATGACGTAATCAGTGGATTTCAATTTAATTTCAGGAATTTATTTTTTATTTAAATGAACTTAATTTTAATTTAACTAATTATAAAGGAATTTATTTTTTATCTTAATTTAAACGAATTTAACTTTTAATGGATTATTAGTTCAGAATTTTTAATTGGTTTCAAAGCCATTTTTATTTAGAACCTTTCACTGAATGCATTATTCTCATGATGACGTAATCTGTTAATTGAATTTATTTAATTGCATGAATTAATTAAAATAAAATAAAATTTAGCGGATTATTTTTAATCGGATTGTTTTTTAACCGATTTTAGATTTTTTTAATTAAATTTACCTTGTGTTTTATTTTTAAGTATACATTTTTTTTTAATTTCTGCAATACATGAATTAGACAAGAGGGTGTATGTTGGAACATGAATGTGACGTCATGTAATGATTGCACCCTAGACATACAATTAAGAGGAGCGTTTGTAAATTTGAGTTGTTTTTTTTTAGGTTTAACTGTAACCAAATGTGATGTTGGATTGTTTGAATGACCATTAACTGTCACTAATAATGAAAAAAGTCTGTTATACAGCAAATGGCAACAGTTGCCTTCTTCAGTTGCTTCGATTTTTCTTGTGAGCGTTGCGTCATTTGGTGAATTTTATTCGTGTAGATTTTTATAACAAAGTTCAAAGTGAAAAGGCTTAGTTCGGATTTATGTAATTTATAATCCAGAATGCGAAAGAAAGCGGCTGAGGACTTAACAATTAAAAATGAAAATAAGGGTGCTTCAAAGGTTTTAGCCCATAATGTTCGTGTTAATTCGCCGAGAGATGTTGTCCTCACTCTAGACTCTTTGCCTAAAGATATGATATATCTAGGAGGTGAAGTTTTTGTCAAAGTGTCTAATTTCCTTGGACAAACACGTATTCATGTTAGAAGACATGCTTGCGACGAAGAAGGGTTTTATTACCCTAAGAAAGATGGGATTTCCCTTTCTCCTAAAGTGTGGCTTTCATTCTGTGGTGAAGTGAATAATGTGCTAAACCATAGATCAACTGATAAAGTGTTTGTGATAAACATAGACTTGTGTGTGTCCAAGCAAATGAAAGATGACTTTCAACTCTTTGTTTTCCAAAGACTTTCTCAACGAAAAAACTTAAGTATGCAGTTTGTGCCTGAGCATGTGGTGTTAAGAGGATGCGAGTTCGGTAAACTCGTTTTTCACAAGGACTTTATAACAGAATGTGTAAAAGACAGTCTAATTACTTACACTTTGTTCAATAACATAACCAAAGAAATTAATAACCCAAACCTGGATTTCAAACCAGATGATACTTGTGACGGATTTCTTCAACTGATTGAATCTTTGGGTAAGTGTTTATGTGCTTCAATTACTCTGAAAATTTCAGAACTTATAAACTGTTGTGGATGTAGAGACAATTATCAAGTACATTTTATGCACGATTGTCTTTCTAAAACTAGAACTGATAAATTTGGTGAATATTTCGATCAAGCATTATTTCAAATTAACTTGAACGATGTAGCTAAAAACATTGTGCTGAAAAACTTAAATGTTGATTTTGACTTTGTACTTGGCCAACAAGAATTTTTCAATGCTGTTGATGTAAATAGACTATTTAAAAGTATTGAAAAAATATATGTTTCAGAAGAACAAAATGAGTTTGAGCAATTAATGATTTCATTGTATATTTTTATATCTGAAAAAATCTATATTTGCATAGTATTTTCTTTGTCTATTTTGTTAGTCTTGTTTTTAATAAAACTACTTTTTTCTAAACACACACACAAACGCATTTTTCTAAAACATAAATATATATTTTTTTCCAAAACATAACATTTTTACTTACTATACTTTTTACTGTACTTAAAATAATTTTCAATCATAAAACCTTTTTTCCTAAACATAAAGCATTTTTTTTCCTAAACATAAAACATTTTTTCCTAAACATAAAACATTTTTTCCAAACATAAAACTTTTTTTTCCAAACATAATTTTTTTTTCCAAACACATAATTTTTTACTGTACTTAATCTTTTTCTCCAACATAACTTTTTTCATAAATTTAAAACATTTTCCAAACATATAATTTTTACTATACTTAAACTTTTTATTTCCTAAACATAAAACATTTTTTTCCTCTAAACATAAAACATTTTTTTCCCTAAACATAAAACATTTTCCCTAAACATAAAACATTTTTTCCAAACATAAAACTTTTTTTCCAAACACATAATTTTTTACTGTACTTAATCTTTTTTCTTCAACATAACTTTTTCCTAAATTTAAAACTTTTTCCAAACATATAATTTTTACTACACTTAAACTTTTTATTTCCTAAACATAAAACCTTTTTTCCAAACATAAAACATTTTTTCCAAACATAAAACACTTTTTTTCCAAACACATAATTTTTTATTGTACTTAATCTTTTTTCTTCAACATAACTTTTTCCTAAATTAAAAACTTTTTCCAAACATATAATTTTTAATATATTTAAACTTTTTATTTCCTAAACATAAAACATTTTTTTCCTCTAAACATAAAACATTTTTTCCCTAAACATAAAACATTTTTCCTAAGCATAAAACATTTTTTCCAAACATAAAACTTCTTTTTCCAAACACATAATTTTTTACTGTACTTAATCTTTTTTCTTCAACATAACTTTTTCCTAAATTTAAAACTTTTTCCAAACATATAATTTTTACTATACTTAAACTTTTTATTTCCTAAACATAAAACATTTTTTTTTCTCTAAACATAAAACATTTTTTTTCCTAAACATAAAACATTTTTTCTAAACATAAAACTTTTTTCCTAAACATATAACATTTTTTCCAAACTCAAAACCTTTTTTCATAAACATAAAACATTTTTTCCAAACACATAATTTTTTCCAAACATATAATTTTTACTACACTTAAACTTTTTATTTCCTAAAATATAAAACATTTTTTTCCTAATCATAAAACATTTTTTTCCTAAACATAAAACATTTTTCCCCCTAAGCATAAAACATTTTTCCAAACATATAATTTTTACTGTACTTAAACTTTTTATTTACTGAACATATTCTTTTTATTTCGTTGAAACATTATTTCGAAAAAAAATCTTTTCTCAAGAAAAATTTGGAAAAAGCAATCTTAACGATTACATTTATGTATTTATTTATTTATTTAATTTTTCAATATGACGAAAAAAAACAGTCACATACATCAGTATTTTTTGAAATATGAACATTTTTATTTGTTTCATAAAATACATTATATTTGCAAAACATAATTTTCTACATTTTCAACTATGGTACTGGTGATATTGGTAAAATGACTTGATTAGATGATCTTTGTTTTCTATGATAGGGTTCAGGTCTTGCATAAATAGTTTTATGATCACTCTTCAAATACTTGTTTTTTATAAAATCTTGTGGAAAGTTTTTTTTATTTAAAAGTTCTTGAAACTGATCAAAAGCAATAGGTTTTTGACTTCTATCTCTCAGCAAAAAACCGACTAGTTGAATAACATCTGATCCGTTAATTACAGTATCATCTATTTTCAATCCTTTGTTTTCTGTACAGGAAATTTTATTTTGTTTAAAAAATTCCATAATTTTAGTAGCAGTTTTCTTTTGTTTTACAGGAATAGAACTTAGAATTTCATTTTCTATCTTTTCAAAGGGTTTCTGGGGAAATTCTTCAGGGGGTTTGACCGCATTCATATCTGGGAATGATACAAACTTTTCCAAAATCTGTGTGTAAAGCTTCGCTTTTTCATCATCCTCCATTTTTCTTTTCAAAATAGTCTGAATCTGTCTATCTAAATCACTTAACTGCTCATCGACAAACTCTTGGTCTCTGTCAGCTGGAACAAGTCTGAATTTACGAACGAACTCCATTGATCAACGTACTGAGCACTGATACTGCATCATGAATAAGTATAGACAAAAACCCTTCTCCTTTTTGAAGGAGAAGTCGTCTTTCCTTAAACAGAGGTACTTTCTTATCTCCCAGACGTCGCAATGTTCTTTTATAAGCTGTTAATCTATTTTTCTGACGTTTAGAGACTGGTATGTTATCTTTTAAAAGATTTAAGGCGCATTCACAGACACCTTTTATAATGCTATTAGGACACTTTTTAAGAAAGGCCGTTTTTTGTTTTGTCTTGCTTAAATTTCAGATGTTCCACGGTCGACATCCTGAGTTCAAATGATGGTGATTGAGCTTAATCTCTCTTTTATATGCTTACCGTAAGTAAAAGCTTTAGTTAAAGCACAATGCTTAAAACAGGGTTTGTGACTTGGACAGTTTACCTCTGAAATATTCAATAAATTAATCTTAGGGCAGTTAAAATCATTCAGATTCAAAATCTTTCGTCCAGACAACCGTTCTAAAAACTTTTCTTTTTCTAGTCCTTTGATGTAAAAATTCTTATAAGATATAAACAAGGCTGAAAGTATAGGTTCTAATGCTGAATAAGGTAAATCACCACTATTCCATTACAAACCATGACGGTAATGAGTCAACCGTGCAAATGTCTTTCTTTTTAGGAGAGGTAATTTCCCCCAAGAATGCGACGGGGAGAGAAAATTCCATCGGCAATGGTATCCAGAAACAACCGCATAAAAAGCGAGTTCTTTGATAATAAAATCGTACGTGCTTAACTGAAAACCTTCAGATTCAATGACAGCAGAGGTCATGTTCACTAGATGCCGTTCTCTGGGGAAATGATTTATCGAAGTTCATACACATGGTGTTTATCACCAGGAAAAATTTTTGTGCGCCTGCGCAAGCTTTCACAAGAATCGGGCCTTAAATCAATGAATAAGTAGCTAAAAGGTAATGCAGTAGCATCATTAAAAATTCTTGAAAAGCCTTAGATTTACCAGGAAACATTTGTCTGGATAAATGCATTATTTGACATTTATCTCGAGGATTCTTGTATAGTACCATGTAATGAGAGTTTAAATTAATATTTCTCATTTCTTTGCCGTGATGAAACAAGTTTTGAGTTATAAAGATAACTGAAAGATTTCGGTGATGACTGCCTTTCGTGAAAAGTTTGCTCAATCGTACCTCAGAAGCTAATTCTGACATCAAATCATTAATGATAATTAAAGCATTTTTTAGAGAATTAAGATTAGAGGGTAAACCTTCGTCAAATTGTACACCGTTCATGGAATTGAAAAGGGGTTGATAGCTTCCATAACAGTATATTATACTTGTGGGCATAGGATGAAAATATTTGTAATCAGTTAATTTTTTAACAAAAAAGCTTTTACCCGAACCTGTCGGCCCGCTGATAAGGGCAGTAGAAGGATGTACTAACTTGAGTAATTCCATGCTTTAAATGACAAGAATGAATAAAAGTTTCAATTTTTATAGTTTCTTGACTATTTCGGTGAATTATGTTTTGTAAATATAAATAATATAGTAACTTGTAGGATCTTGTTTGGAAAAAATTTTATCTTGTTACGAAAACAATTTTTATGCATGCATTTTTTTTTCTAAAAACAAATGAATTTTATGTAATCTACTATCCATGATGAATTAAATAAATAAATAAACACACATAAAATAAGAGAAATATTTTTTTATTTTTTTAAAATCACGTTTACACCATATCTTTTTTTGACAAATTGATACATTCTAAAATCATTTTTCTTTGTGGATAATACATTGGTAATAGAATTCATACAAAGTCCTTGACATCGTTTTACAAGAAAGAAAATACAATATTGTCCACAGACATTAGACGTTAAACTTTGAAGCATTGCCTTGTTCCAACGAATTCGGTGATACGTCTTCACAAATATTGTTATGTCTTCTCCATAGGTTTCGGGAGGAAGTCCGTAAGAATAAAAAAGTCCATAGTTTTCTTATCTTGAACGTAAATTGCTAGCCAATGGGATCCTTTTTCGTCATGTTTATCGGTATTGATCACTAATACACAGGGAAAGTTTCGAATATCAGGTATTTTGTCGGAAGGGAAAACGCCTGCAAAATATCGTGTCGAAACAGCATCACGAGATAACATTCTATGAATTTGAGATGAATTCATTAGTTTCCAAAATCATACAGAATATTGCGGGATTTGTTGATTTCAATTAAATTTTCAAATTCAGCATACACTAGCAAAGAGACTGTTTGCGCCAAAGTTGTTCCGAACTTAATTTCTAATCTTAAATTGCTGTGACGAATGAGATTAAGATGCAAAGCATCACATAAATCAGGTGACAGATTAAAACAAAATAATGAATACCCCTGTGAAAATTCTGATCTCGAAAGGTACAAACCTTTGTTTTCTGTATTCGTAAATAAATTCTCATAAGCTCGAATAAATAAATTGTTTTCAAAGTCAGGTTGTAGTGGATTGTGAGGAACGGGCTGACCGTCCGCATAGACGCCAATGAAATTAATATTGTAATGTTTGAACTCAAAAGGGGACTTTTTATAGTCGCCGTTATATGAGTCATTGTCCACACAGGGGATCACGATGCGATTGGGCATCTTCCCTGTAAAAATATTATCTTGAACAAAACTCATATTGCCTGTAGGAATGGAATATGTTTTGCAAATCACTCTGTTAATAGAGTATTTGGCTGTTGTTTTTTCTAAGCTTTTAGCATGTCTTAAGACAACGCCAGGACTTAAGTGTACTTTACGAACAAATAAGGAAGCATGTTCCAGGGAAACTTTAAACTCTCCTTCACCCGCCAATAAACAAAACTCTGGTTTACTACGAATCAGTTTAATTTTCACATCAACCATGTTTAAGAGGAGTCTTTCTTGATGAAACATATCCAGATGCAATCGACCAATCATATCCACTGAAGCACTGTGTTTAGTCATTTCTGCACGTTTACTAAATCCTTCATTGGGGTTTACATCTGCAGGATCTACAACATTCATACGACCAGCAGTATCTTTAAAAAATAATTCTGAGGAAAGTTGAGAAGTTTCTTCATCATACCCGTGATTCAGTATAATTTCTCTATCATGCCTCTGTATGGATAAGCATTATTACTTGAAGAAACGAGTCTATCGTTCAGGCTAATATCAACTTGGGAAAACATGGAATGCAAAAAAAGATTGACGGGTCCAACTTTACATTTATCCGGAATGGGTTTGCCGTCCTTTTTTAAAATCTTTACTTTGACATATAACTGAGCTTGAGATAAATAAAGATAATCTTTTCCGCTTCCAGAAACATTAAATTCTACAGGACCTCCATCAGAAACGTTGGACAGCTGGTGAAATTCAACCCATTGGCCTCTTTCAATAACTGTTTGAGTAGGAGGGAGATGAAATAATTCTAATTCTGATTTAGCACATTCGGGAGAGTCCTTTAAAAGAAAAGCCATAGTATAATGCATATATTAACAGTCAAAAATATCATGTCTTTGCACATGCGTGCTTTCTATGAAACGATGTTTTTCCCAGGTCTCCGCTTCCTTTTAAGCCTTCCATGGCCAATCATTTTATCTGCTTTTTCAATTGCTTTTCTTGCTAATTTCTTTCCGCTTTCTTTTGATCGTGTTCTCAGAGACGATTTAAAATTTTCACCTGATAACACATCATTCGCAACCATAGTCCCTGTTCGTAATGCTTCTTTTCCAATTGTTTTGGCACCACTTATCAAAAATGGCATCGCACTGCGAAACAATTTTGCAAAAAATCCGCCTATACCGTATCCTCTCTGTAAAACTGTTCCTCTATAGTAAGGCAAACCATTTCCTGTTTGTCCTGTATAATAATCTTCGAGCTTTTGTGTACAACATGTGTAAGACACAGTGGCGCACCCAGGATTTTATCTTGGAGGGGCCGAACATTGGCAGCGAAACAAGATAAAATTAGTGGGGGCAAAATTTCTCAAGTTTTGATTACAGTAAGAAAATACAAGGAGACACTAATTAATCATAAAATTACCGTAATTAATTCAGTATCAATTAATTGGTTATTTATTTTAATTAAAATTATTATACTTAAAGTTTAATTTTATTAATAATTTAAAAAAGTACTAATTTTTGAATGTGCAGAAGTTAAACATTTAAAGGCCTCATAAATAAACATTTATAGAATTTCCTATTTATATCTATCTGATTGTGAGACATATTGTAGTTTAAGAAAAATATCCAAAATAGCTTTGACGAGATGAATTATTGGATGCAAATTTTTGGGCTAGTTCATTTAAATTTAACTCGTCACTCAGAATTGTATGGGAATTAATAAACTAATACAGAATTTAATTTCTTGTGGGGTATGACAGTTAATTCTTGTAGAAGCATTGTCATCTCTAGTCGTGGAAAGGGTAGATGCCCCTACAGTGTCCGTGACTTAACCGACTATGGGGTCGAGTTAAATGAATAAAAAATTACTTGAAAAATTCAATAAAATTCAATTAAAAATATTGTTACACATAAAATCTTTTTTTTTTTTAACAAAGCTCTTGAATTACTTCAGTCTCAGTTACATTAATCTCTCTGTGTATATATAACAAAGCCAGCCCATTTAATCTTCATTCTGTCACTATGGATCTTAAGTAAATTTTTAAAATGTGTAATGTCAAAAATTACCTTTCGCTGAGGCAAGTTGTAACGGGAAGTGTTACAAATATCTTTAGTTATTTGTAGGTGTTGGGGTACAACATTTTGTCCCATTTCGAAACTGTTTCAATGGCATTCTTGCATCGAGTTATAGAAGCTATTTCTCAAATTTTCTGTAGCTGAACTTGAATTCGGCATTCAAAATTTCTGAATTTGTAGAAAGTAAATCATGCATATAAAATTCACACAATTGACGAAAATCCTTAATTTCACTAGCTGTTGGAGCACTTTTTTCATTATGTCGAAAAAAATCAAAATGTTGCTGTGTCGAGTAAAACGTCCATTAATTTGAGTGAATGTTTGATCAACGAATGGGATAAAAATATTTTTCCTGAAATGCTCTTCTGTAGAATCGGCTGGAACATTGGATCTTTGTGTTTGTTTTGATACAGTTTTTGGCATTTTAATGTCAATATGAAAGTTATTGTCTTTCATACAAGCTTATGATAAATATCCTTGAAAGAAATATCTGGGGCTTTACGAATAGTGTTTAAGTGAGCCACAACATCGTTAACGAAATTTCAGGCAATTAAGAGGTCACTGGCAGATTTTTGCAATAATTTAGACAATGGTAAAGTGTATGCAAATATATTCTCTAAGCTAAGTAAAGAAATTAGGAAACCAAATTTACATAACGAATTTTTAAAAAAGTTTTGCCTTAGAAGACGAATCTCTGTCTTTCCAAGATGCGATTGTTTCAAAGCGATCAGTCACTGCATCATATAATTCTACCATGGTCATGATGGCTTTATGGCGTCCCACCCACCTAGTTGGACAAACTTTTTGTAGTTTTTGGTTATTAATTTCCGGTGAACGTTTGTAAATATTGTTGAGGAGGACGTCTTGTCTATTTAGGAGTATCGAAAAATTGTGTGTCATTTCAATTATGCCAATGCAGTTTCTTATTTCTATCACAGATACAACATTTCACGTGCTAAATTTAAACTATGTGAGACACAATGAACATATAAAGCTTGCGAATATGTACTTATACGTGAGACAGACCTAAATCCGTTAAACTTTCCGCTCATTGATGGGGCACCATAATAACCTTGGCCTACGTAACCTACGTAAATAGGACAAATCGATATCATATGTCTTTAATCCTTCTAATATTTTGCCTGGCAAGTTTTTTCTCCAGTGCTTGCTACAGGAATAAATTGTAAGAATTCTTCACAAATTTTGTTGTCATTCTCTTCATCAATATACCAGACACACAAGGAAAGATGTTCAGTAGTAGGAATGTCACAAGTTTCACCATCAAGAAATGAGAAACATTTTGCCGAATTAATTTTTTCTTACCAAACGATTCAAGATGACATCTTTACTGGCATTTTTAGTTTGTTTTTGTAATTTCCAGCTAATAAAGGTAGCGTTTTTGGCAGAATGTTTAAAATGTTCAGTGAGGTTTTCATTCCCCGCATCGACTCTTGTTCTTAGTAAAGTTCGAAAGTTGGCTTCATTGGCGATTCCCACCTGCTCAATCGCATAAAATTACAATTTTTATAATAGGTTCTAATCGGTTCCGATTTACTGCAACTTGTGATGCCTGACCCACATGAATTTTTCTATGGACTGAAATGTATTTCCTTCTCGAATATTCTGTAGTTTTTCGTAAGTTGCAATAGCCCTGAAATGATATTGTTTTTTGTTGATTATTAAATTTCTCAATGGCTTTCTTCCAATTATTATAACTTTGCGTGACCAACTACCCAGCTACTTCCGATTTAGATTTTCCACCGTTAGGAGGTGCAAAAAATAATCAGTATTTAAAACGTGTACTATTTTCAACTTGAGAATACACAAGCCAAGTATATTTTTTAAACCATGTATATTGAAAACTTTGTGATTTGCAGCTGTAGCACAGGTTGCGGGAAAATTAAAATTTGTTTCTGGTTTCCACAACTTTGTCATAATATTTAAATTATCGTCAGTATTGAATATTTGTTCTTTCAACAATACGATGTCTTGCTCATTGCTATCATCTAAGGAAATATTATTCTTCATGTTTATTCGATGGCTTTGGCTGATTTGCGACTAGGGAAACGGAATCCAAATCGGTATTTATCGTGTTAATAACGTCATTACTATTAGCCTTTAAATCATCCTTTTTATATAATTTGAAATAATTCAATTTCAAAAGAATATTTTACAAATTTAATTTGCAAATGTCATTGAAGAGTTTCCATGCAGGTTACTTTTAACTTTAACAGCTGAAAAACTTGTTTGAAGATTAATATATGATTGTCAATAAAGTCACTGCAAAATAGCCGTGTAAAATACAAAATAAATTTTTGTGTAACTCTTGTGTACTCGCATATAACTCTGTATAGTATTCCAAGCCCAAGCAAAAGGAAAAGGAATGAGTAAGGATGCAACCGTACCAACTGAAGGTTTTGAACTATACCGAATATACGATGAACCAAACCGAAGTTCACTATATTACATCTGGACCTTCTGAATCTTGACGCTGGATCTCAATTGCTCGACTGGGAGAAGCTTGAAACAAACAAGATTCAGCTTTAATCACCAAAAGGATGTCATTTTTTGGCGGTGATAGCTTTCTTTGTAACTTTCTGTTTTCATTCTCGCAATTTAAAAAAAAGTTTTCTAAAACTACATGCAATATGGGAAAAAAAACTGTTGAAGTCTTTTTTTTTTCTTTTTTTTAACTGCATGGTAGCATTGGAGTTTTTTCACAATACGTATAAGAATAGCCAGCCGTGTAATGAGAATTACCAATGATATATAGAAATGTGGTCTCAAGCAAACGCATTTCTGTGGTTGTGCATCTTTGAAATTGGCTGGGGAGACCCGCGTATTTATAAGGCGTCAATTAACTTTTTACACAAACGCACACACGCAAAAAACGAACTTTGGTCACGTAAATATTTTAAATATTTTTCTAGTGTTTTCCCCCTTTTCTTTTGGAGGGGGTGCGCCACTGATAAGACATCAACATTTTGCTGATCTTTCTTTATCGTAATCAAGAAGGAAAATGAGATTAATTTAAAACGTAATGCTCTTTTATATGATCTGTCGTAAACGGAAATGCAAGGTTACAAAAACTTTACCTCTTTCAAAAGGCACTAAATCTCCAGAATGAAGTCTGATATCAATTTGTACCGTTTAGAAATGCTGACGAATAACTGGTACGTACAATGGTCTTGAATAATGAGCATTAATAATTTCGCCATCGCTTCCTTCAACAGACACAATTTTTAGAAGAGGGGCTTGTACATCACCTACGATTTGAGGCTCCACGATATCACAATACACATACATCACGGGAAACGATGACTTTGGGTCAGCCACAAAAGGACTTTGTTGCAATCCTGTATATTCTTCGGGTTCAAACCCTAAAAGTTCTGCTACACCTTCATAAAGAACTACTTTCGATTTTTTATCTGTCTTGATTGTAACTCTTTTCGTAACTGGGTGAAAATGAAATTCAATCTTATTTTTATGCGACGGTATCGTCATACTTTTAATGAGATCCTGTATGGTTTCATAACATCCAGAAGGAACTCTCCTATCTTCAAATTTTCCATCCCTTAAGTCAAAACCAAACAAATTATTATCATTTCTAACGTTATACCATGTATGCGGATAAATAAAATCGACCAAAGCCATTTCCCATTCACCTTTTAAATTTATGGGGGTGGGCAGTTGAGTTGTAAATTGCGATATTTTATTATTTGGGAAAAAGCTCATAGAGCTGTCACTGATGAGTGTGATGTAGAACGACATCTTTTGATGAAATGAACGGTAAGTATGATGTATACTCTATTTATATCATTCGAATATCTTTAACCCATGCATTGAATTTTTCCGGATAGCCTTGAAACTTCACAAAATATTGAACTTTTCCATTAAGTTTCTTTTTCTTCAAACCTTTCTCCAGAGGATAAAAACCGGAATCCGAAACTTTTTGCAGTTCTTGTTTGTAAAATGTTCCTTTTATGATTTCTCCTGCTAAATCTTTTAATTTATAGACAACAGTGTATGATTTTATGATTAGTAAAAATTTCTCTCGTCCAATTTTGTTCGTATCCTTTTTCAAAACGTAGTTTCTCTTTACTTATACGAACGGTATCGCCGACACTCAAGTCAGATTTCATTGGAGAAATTTTGTCGTTTGCATACAATGTTTTCCAAACCTGACTTTGGTTATCGAAGTTTACTGATGCTGCCTCCATTTTAATACTACGATGCCACGTGTGGTTATAACTGCGTACTAATTTATCGATTACTTCAATATATCTCTTTGTATTCTTTTCAGTAAAATATTTCACATTTTCGTTTTAAGTGTACGATTAAAGCGTTCTACTACTGAAGCTTTTGTGGAGTTATCAGTTGTGAAAAAGTGAACCTTCTGCCTTTTTAAGAAATCCTGTACAAACTTATTTGTGTACTCCTTCCCATCGTCGCACTGCAGAGTTTGCGGCTTACGTTCCGAAAATATTTTTTCGAAAGCTCGTTTAATACCTGAGGCTTTTTTATCTTTTAATGGTAGGACCCATGCATATTTCGACAAAATATCAATACATGTCAGTAAATACTTATATCCGTCATTCAAAGAAGATAGAGACTGCATGTCTACTAAATCAGATTGAGACTGCTCGTTTATGCCTCCTACTATAACGCGATTTCTCGAGAATTTGTGTCGCAAAGGCTTGTGCAAAGTATACGAATCTTTCGTCTGAAGCCATTTCTTTATCTGTTGTATTTTTACGCGGCCTTTTAAGGCACGTTGCAAAGCAGTGATACCACCGAAACTCGCTGGTAGCTTCGGATCCCGATACATCAGAGTCAAAGCTTCCATTACAAAAATGATTATGATCTAAACGAAAGTTAACATTCATTTATATTTTTTCAGCTACAAATACAAAACGATGCTTATCTCATCAATGTTTTACTTAAAATGAAAAGTATTATGATAAAATCTTCAATATATACCTTATTTGAAAAGTATAAATATATAATTTAGAATAAATTACGGAATTAAATTGAAATAATTTAAAAGTATTAATATAATTACTTTTAACTGAAAAACAAATATAAATTTACTAATCAGACGTTATCATAGAGAATTATTTCAAAGTCAAAATATATAAGATTTTTTTGGTGCTGCCATCTATCATTTTAAGTTCATTACAGTATTTTTATTTTACCGAAAAAGTCAATGTAGGATTTAAACCCTGTAAAATGCTGTCAAGACGCAATTGTTTGTCTATTATTCTAACAATTGTGCAATAACAACACGTTTTCTTAAAATAATATTTAAACGAGAGACTGGGTTCTATTCAGTGTGACGTCATGCGAGAAAACATATAGTTTAAAAGTGTTACATAGACTGTTAAAAAAGTTTTATGAAAGCTAGAAAATAATACTTTTTCACAATAAAACTATTTATTAATCATTCAAAATAATGAAAAAAATACAAATCAAATAAGTGTGCTATATTGCACTGTATAAAATTCTAATTTCAAAATGTTTCGTAACTTCCAATTAAACACTTGTTCAGAGAAATCTTCAAACGAGTTAAACATTTTTATAAAGGCATTCTCAACATGTACAGGTATGTTTTGATTTGTTAATTCCAGTATAGTTTTCGAACGAAAAAAAGGGGGTGGCAGTCTCTAAGTCACTGTACTGTGTTTTACAACATACATCCACTTGAACGACTGCATACCATTTTATTGACTTTTCACTTGCATTTGATATTTTAATTCATTTATAGTATCCGACCGAACACTGTTAAAGAATGAACGAAAGTCTTTGTGATTCACCCCATTCGAGTCAATAATAGTTTTAGTAAAAATATTTTGTGCATTTTGTCTTTTAAAATGTTTTACTTTTTCAAATAATGAATTTTTTGAAAAGGGTGATTTCACAGCTTTAGGTAGAACCTTGTGGAAAGCATCACAATGCTGAAGTAAATCCAATTAACGATCAAACATTTCGCTACACTTTGTACATGGATGTTGTTTTAGAATCTTATGAGTCTTCTTATGTTGCATTAAATCGCACTTTCTTGTAAGCAGTTCATTGCAATCGATACAATGAGGATGAATCATATCTTTAGGCCAGGGCCGAAACTAAGGATGGGCAGAGGGGGCACGTGCCCCGGGCGCCGCTTTAACAGAAGGTGGAGGGGGCGCCAGAATGAAGATTTTGTTTGACGTTTGATACAAGAATGTATATATATATATACGAAATTTGTACAAAAATGTCTCGCAGCCGGAAAATTTAAAGGAAAACTTAATCAAATGCATTACACTTTACAAATAGATAAAAAGATTCATCTACAATACAAAATTGCAAATGAATAAGAAAAAAGGCTTTTTTCATTCTCCCATTCCAAAAGTATCATGACTATGCCTTTCATCTTCACCTTTGCCTTCTATCTTTCACTTCCTGTGTAGGAAAATCACTACCATTTTTCAAGGTCAATCTCTATTGTCGGACACTGTCCACTACTGATAACTACCAAGTGCGAAGCGACCCCTCACAGTCTGAGTTTTCTATTAGATAAAAAAATTCCATGAAAGCTGTTTGTTGTTTTTCCGCTAAGCAGCGTTGAGTTTCTTTTCTTTTTTTCTTTTTTTTTTCGTCTTGCTATGGGCGATGGCTGCTCGGACAATAAAAACGAACAGGAGGGGAAATGCACAAAGTAAAATTCTTAGTAAAACCGTTTTTTGTTTAAGAGTACAGCATTTGTAGTGGGACGGTAAAAAATCTTGCACAGGACGTCATCACGTCATATCTAGAAAAGCAAAGCCCCCCGCCTTTATCGCCCAAAATGATTTTTTTTCTCGTCTTTCTGGCATTTCTAGGCGTTTTGCCACCCTGCAGTGGCGTATCTAGACTCATCATTTCTGAGGGGGGTGAGGTGTAGTAAAAGTTTCTAAGAGGGAATCACAAGAATCGGGAAAAATTCCGCTTTAAACATTTTTTATCATAGCAGGTAACACATCTATTACACAATAAACCTACTATGATGAAAAAGTACAAACGTACAGCAAGATGTTGACCTCATTTAGGCCTATACAAGAAAAAAAAATTCCTTTTCATTCCGTTTTCAAGGTTTTAATGAATCAATGTTTGGCAAAGCTGATTACGTAGTTCAGTTTTATATATTTTAAATTTAATAATAAGTTGTCTATTAGATACTTTACTTAGTAAAATTGTTTTTGTAAATTTACTTTGTAGTCGAGGGAGGGCGGGGGGGGGCGCCAAAATCCATGCTTGCCCCGGGAGCCATAAAGGCTAGTTTCGGCCCTGAGCACACATTCAATTTGTCAATGTTAATTAATATTAAAAGAATGCTTAATTTTTTAGAGCAGTGATAAGTGCTGTAAAGGAAAAGCTAAAAAGCTGGACATTTTATGACTTGTGAATATTGCTAATGAATATTAATATATACTCAATTTCTTGAATTATATCACTTATTTTAAGTATTGATTTTACATTAGTATTTAATTAGTTTTGTAATTTGATAAATTCTAATACAGTAAAATAAAGAAATAACAAGAAATTTAAGTACAATACAATTTCTGTGTGTCATGCTTTTATTATTATTAATAAAAAAAATGCATCCTGGTTTGGCATTACAACCTAGTATATTAAAATATGGTTTTATATATATATATATATAATACATATATACAATAGGCGTTACGATTGAAACATTTAATAAATATGGAAGTTTCCGTTCGCAGTATGTCAATCAATCGGTATATTTTTTGTAACTACAAATTTTCATTTACTTCATAATAAATAATCTTGAGTGAAAAATCATTTTTTTATTATATGATTACAGCTGCTAATGGAATCTTTTTATCCGCCGTATATTTAATAAATATTTAGGTGATAACTTGTAACACTGATTTTATTAATATTCTTAAATATATTATCTTATATAATGTTTTTTATAAGTTATTATCCTGGTTAATAGCTTCTTGTTTACAATTTTAGTATGTCAACAAAAGTATACGAGGTTGCCAGAAAATCGCCAAGAAAATCACCAAATCTCCCGCTCCATTAGCGGTGATGACGTCAAAAACATGGAAAAATATGGACATCACGTGATTCGTTGCCACCTAACGAATTGTTCTATACGAGTTCGTCGGCCGCGTGGCGAAATTTGACTTTCCATAAGACTTTTATACCCTGTTCACACTGCGTTATCGGAACTATCTTAAACTTCCGACCTCTCTGAGGGAGTTCCGAGTTCCACAAACTCTCTGAGAGAGTTTCAACTTTCTTCGGGCTAAAGACAGTCACGACCATTCACTCTCGCTCGCTGTAAAGCTTCGCATTAACTGATTGGGTGTTGCGGGCGGTTTTATCTTAAGCGCATGCGCAAACAACACAGTGACGTTCACTGAGTTATCTTAAGTGAGTTTTTCCATGTGAACAGGTTTCCAATTCCGGGAGGGTACCACCTCAAAATTAAGAGAGTTCGGCGGCCTAAGATATATTAAGTATCGTAGTGTGAACATAGTATCAGCATTAGTTCGAAATCCGACAATTTCATTGGCTGTCGGTGAACCGAACTTCTTTCTCTGAAAGGAAGAAAACCATTTTACGAGTAACAGCGCTGCTACTCTTTTCATCAAATGTATTTCTTGATAATAATAACTTGATGCATTAAAAAAAGCTTATGTATTTCTCATACTGAGCACGGAATCAATTGTTATACAGTTAAAAACATAATATATAATTAATTATTAATATAATTTTCTAGTAAGAAAATTATTAACAATTCTAAAACAACATTGACTTGATAAATTATGATAAAATAATGAGATTGTTATAATAAGCTGCTTAGAACTTTTTTTTTTTTACTCAGATGTTTGCAATCAGTATTAAAGTTCTAGCAGCTTAACTAAAAATAAGTAATTGAAGTTCCATCTAGATATATAAAAATATTTTTCTATGTCAGTTTAAAAGATACTATTATTACATTACCACTTCACCGGCGACAGGTATGGGGAAACAGTGCTTTTAGCCCCGAGTTATTTCGGGGCAAATGGTGAAGTGGTTAAATAGATATTTTATTTTAATTATATAACATTAGCTCCTAAGTGGTATTATGTAGTAAAATTTAATCACAATATTATATTTCGAATAAAAATTGTAAAGCTACTGATAATAAATTAATAAATAAAGATAAAAACAAAAATCTCCATAATAATAATCGTTATTTTAAATATATATATATTGCAACTAATAGCAAAATATTTTTCATTGTTCATGTTTGATATATATTACATTTTTATTGCAACATATATATATAATAAAACTTTTTGCGAATAATTATTAAATCACAGATATATATATATTTGTTTTTGTTGCATTTTTACCATACATTCAATTATTTAAAGTATATTGTAATTTACTGTCTTCAATGGTTAAATTATCATTTTAATATATATTATTAATGTAATTTATATATAAAGGATAAATAATTAATTTTTAAAGATGAATAATTTAATAATTTAATTCTGTTAATTACTATTTATATGTTACTGGAGTTCTAGCATAAAAGTACTTTTCATGAAAGTTTAGAAGATATTAAAATTAAATTTTAATAAATATTGATGGAAAGAATATGTCTTTCCAACAAACTTTAACTTTTATCTATAAACTATGATGTTATTATATACGAGGCAGCATATAAAAAGAAGCATTCGTATGACTATAATGGAACCTGAACTAGGTTAAGTGCATGTCTTGGTAAAGTATCGTACAGATAAAATTTACGATACTAATAAATCTACAAAAGTCATCGAAATTACGATTTATAGTTGTGTAGGACATCATGAGGGCATAACAACGAAATTTACAGCTGACCTTTGACCAGAAGGACCACACACACGGAATAAAGTAAAAATAAATATAACTGGGTACAGCAAAAACTCAACCTATAAGGTTGCGCCACATAAATTCAGAGTCGACCAATGATATTCGCCTGTAAAGATGGGTGGCAACTCTGTATGCAAATTTTCTAGCTATATGGTATAATTTTATGTTTGCATAAATAATGTAAACAGGACAATGTCCGTTTTTTTTGTTTTTTCAGTGTAAGTAAGAGACTGACTTCACTTGCAAATTGTATCCCAATGCTGATGGCAGCAAAAAAATATGATGCTGCGGTTGGATTTTAGCAGATTACTGTACCATGAATAACATATAAAATATATATATATAAAAATAAGTTACCCCAACATTGGCTTAAAAACACATGTGATGGCCGATTAAGGATTAATATTTTGTGTCAACATTTTTTTTGGAGACCTTTTGTGCCTACGTGTGGGATATTCACGGAAGAACGAGAATTCTACATGCTGCCGGGGGCAGTGGATCAGGTAGTCCATTATGATTTTATTCCATTGTTTTTACCTGTAATAAGCATTACCTATGAAAGTAACGGACTATGGTGATATTTCACGTGTTATAAAATTAATTAAATAGATTGATTAATTGAAATAGGTAAATATATAGATAATGATGGGCATCAGCATTACTATTAAAATATATAACCCACAATATGTAAATAACCTTTTTTTATTGTAAATTTTCTCCTATAATAAAATGTAATCAAGTTTGAATATGAGTAATCTTTTCTTTATTTTAATTCTTAATTAATATTTTTCTCTTATAGATGTGGGAATGTAAAATAAATAATCTATTTATCCATATGATTTGCTAAAAAAATTATTATATGAAAGAAAATGCAGACTTAGAAGGTAAACGATCTACGAAAAAGCTGACACAGCGCATTGATTAATTATAATTTTAATATTTAATATATTAAATATTCTTTGGATTCCCCTGAAGGGAATTGTTAACTATATCGCTTACCTAGAGTCATTTGGTGCTAACACTGTACGAATAGTAAGAATCATAAAAATTAATCTCCTCATATAAAATTAATATTAATCAACCTCATTACCCGTGTTGCAATGTATTAAAGTTATGGATATATTTTAGCATGTATATATCATTCCAGCATAGGGGAGTGAGCCAGTTGTAATGGTGCCTTAGCCTTTTCCTAATTATATTAATTTAATTAATTTAATTTTAGGAGACCGAACCATAGGTTATTAATAAAAAAAATTCTTTTTCCTTTTTTTTACGTGTATCACCATAGTCGGTTTTAGTAGTACATATGAATCGGCAAACAGAAATTACTATACTACAAGAGAAAATATTATTGTGCTCATTATATAAAATTATTATATATATGTATATATAACTTACAACAGAAATTGAAAAACAAAATTTCTTTGTGTTTTTACTGAGTAATGAAAATATCTTATGTACATTGTAAACTTCAATAATAATAGTAATTATATGGTTGATGGAAACAAATGAGTAAATTAATATGATAAATACAATCACAGTACTTGATAAATAAATAATTTTGGTCATAATTATTAAATCACTGTGTATAAAATTTGCAAATTTAATGCAGTTAAGTGAAATTAACAGTTTGCTATTTTATAATACTGTACATTTTTTTTAAACCCTTTTCACTATTTCGCAGTGTTGATGTGTATTACTATGTTTTAAAATTTTATTTACATGTATAAAATTGATACTAATAACTAGGCGTTATTTTTGATGGTATATTGTGTCGCTCTTGATAAAAAAAAATATTACTTAGGTTACATTATATTCTTATTTAATGAGTAACAATTGTAAACGTAAAAGTCATAGAGATAATACAAGGGTAAGTGGAGTTACAACTAGGAAACAATTAAAAGAACTGGCAAATACAAAGAAAGAAAGTAGTGTAGATTCAAATAATAATAAAAGTAGTAACAAGAATATAAATAATAAAAATTGTAATAAGAAAACTACTATTACGATTAACAATACACCCCAGAAAAACACATATATCATGGCCACTGACAAAATAACTGCCGAGAGTGTAATCGGCTTACTACCTAATTATGATGGAAAAAGAGAATCTAACATAAATTCCTTTTTATTACAATTTGATAATTTAATCAATCAAACCGAATTAAGCCCGATTTCTAAATTAACGATTCTAAAGGCAAGAATCGTTGATCCCGCTAAAGAAAAATTAATGAGGGATGAAAAATTATTTTCGGAGAGTAATTTAGACAATTTCAAAAAGAAATTAAAAGAATTATTCGAGATAAAATGTAGTTTTAGTGAGGCACAAACAAAATTTTTTTCCCTTAAGCAGAAACCGGATCAAAATATGGCGGACTTTATATTAGAATTTAAAGCAGCAGCGGACTTATATATAAAAAAAAGTGGACAGGATATTGGGGATGATAATGACTCCAAATTTACGCAAATGGTAAAGTTGTCTAGATTTCTGGATGCAATTAGAAGCGATTTTAGCTTAGAAATTCGTAAGGATTCTCCGAAGGATTTTAACACTGCATGTGAGATGGCATTAAAATTAGAGAGAGCTTTTGCACATGTCGATGTTAAAGATCTCAATAATATCGCTGCTAATAAGGACCCTGAATTAGTGAAGGAATTAGTAAAAATGAATATGGAAAGTGCGGAGAAAATTAAAATATTGACTAGTGAATTAAACAACATTAAAGTACATATGAATTCGAATGCAAATAATGTAACTAAATATTGCGATCATTGCAATTCTAAAACGCATTCCAATCAAAATTGCTGGTTCCAAGGTGACAAAGACCAAAATAAAAGTAATGCCGCTGAGAGAAACAAAACAACCCCTCATAACGAGCAGAATTCAGAGAGGAAATGCGGAAGAGATAACAGTTACCAGTATCAGGGAAATTTCCCACAAAATTCTAAATATATGCATCAAAATTTCCATCCGAACCCTATGCATTATGCACCTCCTAACTACATGTATTACTCACCACCCCCTCCCCACCTAAACTTTATGCCCCCACCCTACCCCAATTTACCTAATTACAACTACGGTTATAATCAGGACCATTACAATTCATATAACCAGGGTAATGGGTATGGAGGATATACAAGTGGAAATTATCAGAGAAACTACCATAGAAATAATAGAAATTCAGAAGAGGATAAAAACAATTCTCACAAAAACAAATATAAACAAAATAAAGATTATGAACAGAAACCTAAGGACAAACAGGGAAATTAATTGAGGGACTTACAGATTCAAATAAAAGGTACCCGCGTAAGTCTCTCATGGACGGGTCACACAATTCTTACAAATTGATTGCTAGCGTGAAAAGTAATAATATAGAAAGCCTTCCAATTATTAGTTTTGAAATAAAGGGTATTAAAATCACCGCCTTGGCAGATTGTGGGGCTGCGGTCAGCCTGGCCTCACCCTCCTTATTTGAGCAACTAAAGAATGCAGAAGTTAAATATAAAAATTTATGTAATCAGGTAAAAATTCAAACACTCACTAATTCGACAATTGCTTTCAAGCAATGTATCAAATTAACCTTCAAATTGGAAAATGTATTCGTGTCAGGTGCATTTTATATCACAAATTCAGATTTTGGCCGTGATTATAATATGCTACTCGGTTTTGATTTTCTCAAAACAAACAAAATTATTTTGGATTTTGAGGATAAAACCATGAAATTAAAAAATAAAAACATTACACTGAATTTTCTCAGAGACACATCTCAGGGGCAGATAAACAATTTAACTCCATCTCCCATTAGTACAAATGACAATCATGAACCACAGGAAATTAACATAAAAAAACAAAGAAATAAAAACAAAAAAAGAAAAATATCACGTAAAAATATTATTTCAGCTAAGATATCTCAAAACTCAGAGATATGTCCAGGTGAGAGAGTAATTACTGAATTAATATGCCCAAATCAATTTATTATTAATGACACTATAATGTTAGAACCAATTAAACATAACATTAACATACATTATGACACATCAATTCATGAAATTGGCAAAGATAATAAAATTAACATAATTATCAGGAACGACTCGCAGCAGAAATTAAATTTAGTAGAGGGAATGAATATCGGAAGAATTTCCAAGCATTTTGAGATAACGTCAGAAAATGACAATAGCAGTCAAGAATCAGATCCAATAGTACAAGTTAACAACATTTCTTTAGAGGAAATTCGTGAACGCAGAAAGGCGGAACTCAGTCCAGAGGATTTTAATTTACAACATCTGGATACTGATACACAAGCAAAATTACAAGAATTATTACTAAAGAATGCTTATGCATTCTCCAAAAATTATTACACTCTTGGAAAAACATCTTTAGTTGTACCCAGATTTAATTTAATGCACAATTATCCTATACAAACAAAACCATATAAAACGGCACATAGTGTAAAGGAGTATGCTAAGTCAGAAATTGATAAGCTTTTGAGAGCTAATATAATAGAGAAATGTCACTCTGATTACGCGTTTCCAGTTATTTTTGTAAAAAAAAAAGTTACACAGAAAGGCGAAAACGTTGAAGAAGTTAAGTATCGCATCGCTGCTGATTTTCGTTTGCTTAACCAGATTTTGCAAAACTATGCCTATCCGATACCTGACATAAAACGGATTTTGCAGACAATAGGCGGCAAAAAGTACTACACTGTTCTAGATTTACACTCGGCCTTCTATCAAATCGTTTTAAGAGAAGAAGATACAGACAAACTTGCTATTATTACAGAACATGGAAAATTTTCTTATTTAAGACTACCATTCGGCACACGTCTCAGTACGGCTTACTTTGCAGAATTAATGGATATATTATTAGGACACTTTGATAAAAGTCAAGTGACATATTTCGTCGATGATATATTACTGGCAACAAACTCGTTACAGGAAATGATAGAACTATTAGACAATGTACTGAACATATTCATTGAAAACAATATTACAATTGAACCAACTAAAATGCAACTCTGCATGGAAGAGATCGAATTTTTAGGATTCACCCTTAATAAGGAAGGAATTTCACCTTCAAAAAGAAATATTGACAAAATTCAAAATTTAGCTAGACCTAAAAATAAGAAAGGAGTCAAATCACTCCTTGGTCTCTCCAATTATTTTAGATCACTTATTAAAGACTATTCTAAAATAGTAGACCCTTTAATTAATCTCACTAAAGATAAAGTAAAATTTAAATGGTCGGAAGTAGAAGAAAATGCATTCAAAGAAATTCAGGCTGCTATTATACAGAATCCTACTTTAAAAACCCCTGATTTTTCGAAAGATTTTATTCTAATCACGGATGCGGCTAAAACCGCAATTTCGGGCATATTGGGACAAGAGTATGATGGCGTTCTCCAACCAATTGAATTTTTTGGAAGAAAATTAAGAAATCCTGAGAAGAATTACCCTAGTTTTAAATTAGAATTACTCGCCATACACGAGGCAGTAATGTATTTTAAATACATTTTAACAGGTAGGAAATTCATTATACGCACGGATTCCAAAGCCCTAACATATTATTTAAATTTAGAGAAACAGCCTGATATTGTAGCTAGATGGATCGACAATCTCGCACCGTTTAGCTATGAAATAGAATTTATTCCGGGTTTTGCCAATCCAGCAGATTATTCCACTCGT
The DNA here is from genome assembly GCA_963932465.1 of Maratus speciosus. NCBI lineage: Eukaryota > Metazoa > Arthropoda > Arachnida > Araneae > Salticidae > Maratus > Maratus speciosus. The sequence goes on from OZ010787.1 coordinate 257,496,456, forward strand.
AATTTAAATAATTTAACAGCTAGAAACGAACTACAAAATTCACTATTTGTCGTTAATAAAGATTTGGTTGATGAAAATATCAAAGAGCAGCAATTACAAGATGATAAATTAGAGAAAATTATCGGTAAAATTAAAAACAACAAACAGAATAAAATTACTCGAAAGTTTGTTCTAAACCATAAAGATATATTAATTTTAAAACCTGGATCTGATGGCAAAGAATTACTTATCGCTCCAGAGTCACTTAAAATGGAAATAATAAAAGATGCACATAAACCTCATTTCGGTTTTAAAAAAACTTATGATATTATAAAGAGTAGATTTTATTGGCAAGGAATGTACCGTGATATAAAGAATCATTGTAATAAATGTATACCATGCAATACTACCAAACAGCACCAAACAATCAAGGTGCCTACACAAAAAATAGTAAAGGACCAAGAGGTCGGTTCAGCAATTCATATCGATCTAATAGGGTTACTCCCTATGTCTTTGAAAAAGCATAAATACATTTTTGTTATTGTGGACTCGACGTCAAACTTCTTAGAAGCTGTTCCTATTCGCAACTATGAAACCCAGACACTTTTGAACGTACTGAACGGATACTTTAGCCGTTATGGTTTATGCAAATCCGTAACTTTAGACAACGGCAAATATTTTCACTCTCAAGTGTTCAAAGAATACATGGATTCCTTAAATATACAATTAAAATTTAGCAGCGTCACTCACCCAGAAACGAATGGAATTTCTGAAGTTACGAATAAGATATTAAAAAACTCGATAACAGCTATGAGTAAAACTACATTAGAGTGGGATACTAGGCTGGACTATTTTAAATTACTTTATAATACTTCCCCTCACCGCGCAACAGGTTTCCCGCCATCTCTCTTATTCTTTGGGAGAGATATTAGAAACCCATTTTCCATCCACCTTCCCACACAAGATATTATTACAGCAACATATGTGCAAAATAGGGTACAACATTTGGAAGAAATAAAAAAATTTGCGCTACATAATCAAGAACGAATGTTAGCCGAGTATATTAATAACGACGAAATGCAGAAAGTAAAATTTTTAAGAATCGGGCAAGAGTGTTACCTAAAATGTGTGGGTACACCGGGAGTATTTCAGCCTAAATGGAGAGGTCCTTTCGAAGTCGTAAGAAGGTTTCGCAATAATAATTACCTTTTAACAGAGCTCCAAAACCCGCTCAAAGAGCCGATTAAAAGACATATTTCTCTATTATTCTCAACAACGAAAGTCGAGTCTAGAGCATGCCAAATTCATAACGGGTCGGAGCAGGAAGGTAATCAACGTACATAAAAGTCGTTGGACATATATATATATTTTTCATATATTACTGTATTTATGAAAATAATATGCGTTATTTCATTTATCGTTATACATACCCTTTTTATTATTCAAGAATATTCGTTAATTTATCAATGAAATGTTTCATGTACATTTGTGTTGTATATAGATATATTTTTTTTTTCAAGTGAAATTTGTGGGTTATACTACACATAGTTAAATTCTCAGAGAGGACATTATATACACATTATATGGGAAATTTAAGTGTAGGTGTGCTATATACCTGTATATATATATATAAAATAGAATAAAATACATCGTGCAGAACAGCCGGTTCTTTTAAACCAATTTTTTTTTCTCCCCCAACGCGCAGCGTAAAGTTTGGGAGCTGTGGCTTTTGTTTACGATGATGGTCAATGTTTTGAGGAGGAGCGCCATCTCGTGGTGCTAAAAGCGGAATTTTTCTCCTCTGTCCATCTTTTTAGGCAGAAGAGAGAGATTAGTTTCCCCCCCCCCACCCTCCAACCTGCGCGCCAGAGAGTTAGTTTGCTTTGGAATGGCCAGTTACGAAGGAACAATTTTGTGCACATAAGGTTTTGATCAGTAAAAAAAAAAAAAACATTGGTACAATTCTATGGCATGCAATAAATGAAATTTTGCTTACTTGTCTTTAATCAGAGGCAGGCTGGAATGAGACGTCCTGAAGTTCTGCTTCGCTTGATTTATTTATTTATTTTTTTCCTTGTCGTATCATTCCTCAGAGAGTCAACTGCAAAATATAACATATTATGAGTATCCTAATTTTCAAGCATTTTTATTATAAAATATTATAATTTTTTTTCTTACTTTCTTATTAATAGTAAAAATAAATTAGTTTAATTTTAATATTTATTAATACCTTGGGATTTAGCGGCTAGTCCTTATAGCATGTTTCTGCCAATAGGGCTGACATAAATTACAGTTGAGGCAGGGAATATGCATTGTTAGTTATTATTATGAAATTTGCTATACATAAAAAAAATTTTTTTTCTATAGTACAACAGTGTACATATTATAAAAATTATTCTTTTTTCTTATTTAACAGGGTGAACTTATCACTATTTTACTCTCAAATAATTGAAGTCATGCAGTAAATTTAATAATAAAAAAAAAATTAAGTTAAATAAATTAAAAAGTATTACTGTTACTCAGTCTATTAATTGAATTGTAAGGTCATACAAAATATTAATTATATAAATATTGTCATTTAAATTACATTACACTGGATTTTACACGAAGATAATAAATTATATTTTCTTTCTCATGTTCATTAATTAACAAAAAAAATTTTTTTTTAAGAGGATTCCGTTTTGATTGCCAATCTGAAAATTATTCAGGGCTTGGACAACACTCCTTTTATTCTAATTCGAATTAAGTAAACAGTTACCTTTTTTTCAAAATAAAAAAAATAAATTTTTTTTCACGTAACAATAAATAAATAAAATACTAAATATGGCAATAAATAAATGATGTATTGCTTTTAAAAATAATCAGGTAACTAACGAGGAATATATCAATGTTTAAATAAATTAGGCTATATTACCTAAACCTTTCTTGTTTCTTTTCTGTAAAATAAAAATAAACAAATATCTTTTTAGCCTTTAATTACATAAATTAAATGGGTTTTTTCAATTAAAATTTTATACCCTTGGTTTCTGGTAATTTAGTACAAATAAATCGTACCTGTTTATGAGAATTCTTTCTCTTGTAATGTTGATTTCCTTGTTGCTGGCACAGGGTGGTGCACCGATCTTCGTTATAGAGTGGACATTCAATATTAATAGGCACGGCATCCAGTTTTTCCGTAGCATTCTGTCTCCACCGCTAATTAAATTAAGATAAAATTAAGTACAAGGGTAGTCATTTAAGTATATTTTGTTATGGATGTAACAAAAAGAATAAAATGTAATAATTAGGAATTTTGTAGATTAGATCCTCATATTTTTTTGTTGGTTCCGTTCAACCCCCCCCCCCCTCTTTTTTTTTTTTTTTTTTTTTTTGTTGTTCGCACCGAGTTATTTTGTTCAGACTCTACTTACTTCGTAGGTAGGTTTTCACAGGCTAGTGGGAATTAAAACATAAGGGTTAATAATATACCTCCTGTAGGCATAACACAGTTTAGTTTAACACTGTTAAATTATGCAAATAAATAAATAAATAAATAATACATTTGTGATTAACATTTAACCCATAATCGTAAAAATACTAGTACCTGTGTATAATACAATGTGACTCTCAATACATAATGCATATACAAAACATATAAAATAATGAGATGTTTAGGTATTGCTTATGATAAATAATAATATTAATAGGAGCGCATAGATTGGGCAATCTTTCAAAAAAAAAACATACCTAAAGTATTACTTATATTTTATTCTCCACAACAACATTAAAACATAAATTATAAAAACATTCAATCATTGAGTAATATTGGATTATTTAGCGAGAGTTACATATAAATTTTTATAATGTTAGTCGTGCTTACGAGGTACACGTCAAGACTACTTTCTTACCTTCAAATTGTTGTTTCATACCTCGACTAGTACTATATTATACAAACCTTAAGGGGTACCAGTAAAACTTACTCCTTCATTTCTGTTCTATCCATTGGAGCCAGCAGATCTGCGCCTTTTAGATTTTAGGCGAATTAGGCAGGATACTTGTCTTGCTGATGATGTTTTCTAAAAAAAAAAAAAAAAAAAAAAGATTATTAATGAATGTTGCAGTTATGAAAATATACATTCTCGCAGATTCCTAGTGTTGAGTCCAATATGGCACGATTTCAGTTTTTTTTTTCTTTGCGCTCCCAAACCGGCAACGCTATTACGGTGGCGACTAGATACTGTGGGAAAATTCATGTAATCAGTTGACCCCTCAGTCGGTCCCGCGCTTTTGCAGCACAGTCCATAAATTTTCATGGGGGAGACAAAGTGATTAGGACTGTAACGAGTTTTTTTTCTTTATCGATAAGTGGATCTTGCAACCAGTTTTCTCCATAGCCGAGAGAGGAATGAAATGTCTCTTCCTGCTCTTGAAATGAATCGGATTTGCGCTTAGGAGAAACCTGATTCATCTCTTTCTTTGAATCAAATATCATTTGTTAAGTCAGATAATCAAATACGAGCATGTTTTGTTTTAGTGGCAGTTAGCGATACAGAAGCGATGTATATGTAAATATACACCACTTATTTAAAATAAATAAATAAATAAATAAAAATAATAATAATAATAAAAACACATACATTCTATCAGCGAAACACTAAATTAAAGAACCAGTAGATTTGGATGATATAAAAAATTTATATCGTATGTTCACGAGTTCATAATGTAATAATTGTATACAAATTTTGTCTCTCTCAGTATTTTATTATTATATATGAAATATAATGAATTGTCTTTTATGTGTAATGTTAGTTTAATGTGTAACTGTTTGCCTATTCATATTTACATATCGTATGGTAGGAATTTGGCTTTTATTATCTTACTTATTCCAAAATTGGTTGCTTTGATATACAATTGGCTAATTTAACATTAAATTGTTGAGTGCTAAATTGCAAACAATGGAATAATTAATAAATACAGTGCAATCTACTACGACAGTTATGCCTCGACGACGTGATCCGTACACCAGAACTGTTGGCGTATAAAAGGACTTGCTATGCACATCTTCAAGCCATCGAAACCACTATGATACTCAGTGAGTGTCAATGACTCTATTTATACAACATAGGACAGGATGCACACAAAGTGCTGAACAATGACATGAGACTTTATATTCCAGCTGAAGGAGCAGGGTCAAGCAAAAAAAAAAAAAGAAACACGTTGCACTAAATTTCTTTTTTTTTTCCATATTGGAGGCGGAGATGATGGAAAGAATATGTCTTTCCAACAAACTTTAACTTTTATCTATAAACTATGATGTTATTATATACGAGGCAGCATATAAAAAGAAGCATTCGTATGACTATAATGGAACCTGAACTAGGTTAAGTGCATGTCTTGGTAAAGTATCGTACAGATAAAATTTACGATACTAATAAATCTACAAAAGTCATCGAAATTACGATTTATAGTTGTGTAGGACATCATGAGGGCATAACAACGAAATTTACAGCTGACCTTTGACCAGAAGGACCACACACACGGAATAAAGTAAAAATAAATATAACTGGGTACAGCAAAAACTCAACCTATAAGGTTGCGCCACATAAATTCAGAGTCGACCAATGATATTCGCCTGTAAAGATGGATGGCAACTCTGTATGCAAATTTTCTAGCTATATGGTATAATTTTATGTTTGCATAAATAATGTAAACAGGACAATGTCCGTTTTTTTTGTTTTTTCAGTGTAAGTAAGAGACAGACTTCACTTGCAAATTGTATCCCAATGCTGATGGCAGCAAAAAAATATGATGCTGCGGTTGGATTTTAGCAGATTGCTGTACCATGAATAACATATAAAATATATATATAAAAAAATAAGTTACCCCAACATTGGCTTAAAAATACATGTGATGGCCGATTAAGGATTAATATTTTGTGTCAACATTTTTTTTGGAGACCTTTTGTGCCTACGTGTGGGATATTCACGGAGGAACGAGAATTCTACATGCTGCCGGGGGCAGTGGATCAGGTAGTCCATTATGATTTTATTCCATTGTTTTTACCAGTAATAAGCATTACCTATGAAAGTAACGGACTATGGTGATATTTCACGTGTTATAAAATTAATTAAATAGATTGATTAATTGAAATAGGTAAATATATAGATAATGATGGGCATCAGCATTACTATTAAAATATATAACCCACAGTATGTAAATAACCTTTTTTTATTGTAAATTTTCTCCTATAATAAAATGTAATCAAGTTTGAATATGAGTAATCTTTTCTTTATTTTAATTCTTAATTAATATTTTTCTGTTATAGATGTGGGAATGTAAAATAAATAATCTATTTATCCATATGATTTGCTAAAAAAATTATTATATGAAAGAAAATGCAGACTTAGAAGGTAAACGATCTACGAAAAAACTGACACAGCGCATTGATTAATTATAATTTTAATATATTAAATTTTCTTTGGATTCCCCTGAAGGGAATTGTTAATTATATCGCTTACCTAGAGTCATTTGGTGCTAACACTGTACGAATAGTAAGAATCATAAAAATTAATCTCCTCATATAAAATTAATATTAATCAACCTCATTACCCGTGTTGCAATGTATTAAAGTTATGGATATATTTTAGCATGTATATATCATTCCAGCAAATATTCATTTTAAACATACAGTTTATATATGATAAGACTTTAGTAGTAATGAATATACAATTAAAAAAAATTAGAAAGCAGCTGATAAATTGATAAATATTTTTATATATGAAAGATAATACTTAATTTTGAAAAATGAACACTTTAATAAATTACTACTGCTAATCATATGTATATATATAACTTACTAAAGTTCCAACAAAAAATATTTTTAATGTAAGGTAAGAATATATTATTATTACATTATTAAAAAATAGATTAAATGATTTTTTTAATTTAATTATTTAAATTTATTTAAACAAATCTAATTGACAAATTTTTTTCTCAAAGGAACTGGTGATAAAGATCAACTGATTTTAACTAACTGACTTAAGGGTGTTCTCAAATCCAAAAAGGCAACTTTCTGGCATAAGTTTTAATTTATTTTTGTTCGAAAATGCATGAAAGTAGCTGGTGTTGTTGTTCAGAAACTATGTAATTCAGCTATTTTTTCCTTTTTTTTTTTTGCAAACGCAATAGATCTTTCAGAAAATAGCGTCAAAGTGGACGTTTTGAACCAAATTTCCGCGCGAAGAAAGAGCACTGAAGAGCGGGCGAAAAACGTGTTTGTCACGTGATCAAAATCGCTTACAACTCAATAGGTAATTGATTGATCAAAAAATGGAAAAAAGTTCAATTCCAAATCGCTTCCATGGCCAGACTTTCCAGTTTTATACCTTTTCGTTAAAAAATGAATTTGTAAATGTGTCAAAACGTTTTGCGTTTGTTGAGCAGAGCAGTTAAGAAAATATTATTATTACTCTTTAATTATTAAAGAAATTTATTTATTAGAAAAATACCGTATAAGTCATATGAATTTTAAAATTTAATTCAATTATCTGTATAACATTTATAATTAAAAAAAATAGTAATCTAAATAAAAGATAAATTTAAAATGATCAGAACTTTATAAAAATCTAACATGAAAATACTTTTAATGTAAGCCTAGGAGATTTATTATTGCATTTTAATAAATGTTTACTTTAATTATTGAAAAGTAGATTAAATGAATTTTTTAATTTAATTATTTAAATTTATTTAAAATGATCAGAACTTTATTAAGTTCTAACATGAAAATACTTTTAATGTAAGCCTAGGAGATTTATTATTGCATTTTAATAAATGTTTACTTTAATTATTAAAAGTAGATTAAATGAATTTTAATTTATTTAAATTTATTTAAAAAAATCTAATTGACAAAAAAAAAATTACAACGGAACTCGTAATAAAGATCAACTGATTTTAACTAACTGACTTAAGAAAACATTATTTTTACACTTTAATTATTAAAGAATTTTTTTATTAGAAAAATACCCCATAAGTCTTATGAATTTAAAAATTTAATTTAAATATTTGTGTAATATTTAAAATAAAAAATTATAAAGTAACCTATCATAAATTAATAAAGATTTTTATGTCTCAAGGATAATTTTAAAATAAAAAACCTTTAATATATTAATTCTGATAATTTTGCATTTATCTGTTACTATAGTAACAGACAAATTTAAAATGATCAGAACTTTATAAAGTTCTAACATGAAAATACTTTTAATGTAAGCCTAGGAAATTTACTATTGCATTTTAATAAATGTTTACTTTAATTATTAAAAAATAGATTAACTGATTTTTTAAATTTAATTATTTAATTTATTTTAAAAAATCTAATAGCTAAACAAATTTACAAAAGAACTGGTAATAAACATCGACTGATTTTAACCGACTGACTTAATAAAAATCAAAACAAAACTCTAAAATAGTGAAAACGCCAGCGAAAGGACAGAACACGCTACTTTAGTATTACAAATGCAAAATCTTAACCAGCCCTAGTCTCGACCGCTAGGCTAGATCATTCATACATTTGAGTTACCAAAATACCATGTGCCGGCTTTTTACACAGTATTTTACTCTTGTACTTGTCCTTTCAGGGAAAGAAGTTCCGTTCAATTTCATTGGATATCGGTGAAGCGTCAGCCAATGAAATTGCAGGATTTCACACTAATGCTAAAAGTCTTATGGAAAGTCAAATTTCGCGGCCGCGTGCAGCTCGGCTTGCGCCGAGGCGAGCGCCGAGGCTTGCGCGATGTTTGTATGCGGTTGTCTGATTGCTGATCAAGCTGAAGTGGATAAAATAGGTCACGTGACTCTTTCCCGAATATTTTGAATTTTATCTGAGTGAATATAGGCATGTATTCCTGTTACAAAAACCATGTTTTGGAAAGATAAAGAAATATAGTCGTTGGTTTTACCTGTTTTGAACCATAAAAATAATGAAATAATTGAATTATTTGAAAATCCCTTTCTTCGATAAGACCTACTCCATAGCAAAAACTTCTGAGCACGCGCGCGGCGTGAGCTGCATTTCTGAACAGGCCCAATGTTCATGCAGCTGATCACTAGAGATAGGGGGGAAGGGTGGATGAAAGTGCGCATTCTTGAAAACTCGCCTTCTAAAAAAAAGCGTGTTTATTTTAAAGAGTCAAGGGTGTTTCGTTTCGTTATGATTGTCAGGATCTTATAATTTTGTAAATTAAGCATCATGTGCTGTCATGGCATGGCAAGAACAATTTACAGGTTTCAAATATGAAGTGATTCGTAAACTGCGTTGCCGAAACGAAAATGAAAGAGAAAGATATGAAGATGTAATTAATTTAAGTAAGAAATTTTCTTACTTTTTATATCATGTTTTGGTTTGTTGTAGTAAAGCATTATAATTTAGAAACAATAGTACACTCTGTTGCATCTTTCCTACTTGTTCTTCCTATTTAATATCTACTTACTTAATTTGATTGCGTGTGGGTGCTAATATCAGTCGAAGTAAGGAGTTGGTGTAATAACTATGCCCAAAGGAAGATGGTAGAGATTAAAAACAGAAAAAAATCACATTTACAAATTTTCTACGCTAGTTCGTCTGTATAACGGAAAGTTTCACTTTCGAGGTGGAATATTGAGTTAACATAAGTTCTGGTTTTTCTTCTTACTATTTTCTTTTTGCCTTTTCTACTTTTTTTTTCACTTTTCACTGTTTCATCCTCACGCCTTTCCTAACATATATTTACCTTCTAATTTAAATGCTTGTATGTCTATACAAAAGTCTACACAACCTTTTTGGCGGAAATTTGTTTGACACCACAGTTAACAAAAGGCTATATTTGCCCTATTTAATCGCAAAGTTTCTGGCATTAAGTAAGTCGAATTATTTTACTCTAAAATAGTGGTAGCCTGCAAGCCGCAGGCTGTGCACTTTTAATGTATACACAGTTTGTATGGCAGTATATTGTATTGACTGTTTTTTTGTTTCTTTGTAACGTAAAATATTAAAAATATCTTTGTGTGTGCTAGGGACATCATACATATGATGCTCTTAGATTGGGACTAGTGTAGGGGAGAGGGGGGCACTTTTGTTGTGAGGCTTTAAAAAGCTGAAAGTTTTCTGTTCAAACCTGCCCCATGTAGGGGGTACCCTTGAACAAGCTAGGGGCACCTTTGAACAAATAAACAAAATATGAAAATATTGACAGTTTTCACTAAAAACTGCGTATCTTTCAAAAATATAAAATAACAAGAATTGGCAGATCCCCAGAACAGCCGAGACACCCCATTTGGCAACTTTTCTGACAAGCGCCAAATACCCCACATATGCCAATCTAAAATGCAGCAACCTGAAAACTAACGTGATTGATCCACTTTCCTGAATGCTTCCAGACTGTTTTTTACTACGTCATCACCCTGGAATCATGGGAAATACAACATTTATAAATAACGATGTATTAGAAAACACAGGAAAGCTGATTCTTATGAGATTCAAAATAAAACAAACGATTTCAACATAAGTTTATTGAAAATGTGAAATTTTTAAAGTACCTTTCCAAATCAGAGTAATGATATAATGATTAAAATTTTCATTTCTCAACAACTTTCAGAAAAAATCATGGGGTCATTTAATATTGTAAGTACGTGCCTATATTATAGTAAACATTGAACAATTCATTTCTAATTTAAAGAAGTATGAACGCGAAGCGTTCATAAAATAATAATATATATCACTGAATACAGCAATCTGAAAAACGCAGGAAACTCGTTAAAGCGGCAATCAGTGAACATGTATGAACGCTTCGTGTTCATTAACCGAAAAAAAAACATCACTGTCACCAGCAGTTCTTGGTGTGTAGCAATCTCTAAATTCAGCAGTTCTCGCTACGTAGCAATAACAAAATTCAGCAGTTCTCGCTGCATAGTAATATCAAAATTCAGCAGTTCTCACAGCGTAGCAATATCAAAATGTACAAAACTCGTAAGATCAGCATACATGAGAAATATACAATAAATGGCTAATATAAAACACTATAATAAAAAATACATAAAATTATTAACATACCTTAACAAACATCTCCTTTCTTGAAAACCAACTCTATAAAATGTTGAATTGCCATAATTTCATAAATTTCTAGTCGTCGATAAACTTCATTTAACTTTCCAGCAAAAAAAATGAACAAATACTCACAATTTCAAACTAAATTACACAGGTACTTTAACTTTCAAATTTTACAACTAAAAACAGCAAAAAATATTAACAATAACAAACTCTTGCCTTACCGTCATTTAATTTTACAATTACAAAACGTCTTTCTTCTACACCTCGTTGTACACAAATTACAAAACATGCGGAGTTGAGTTGTCAAAGGTAGGCGTAGCCATCCAATACACAAGAAATCAACCAGTCCAAATTCAAGATCACACCACTGTAGGCATGGAAAGAATTTACAAAACGAACTGGTAACAACAAAGATCCATTTATTGCCTCGCCAAATTGAACGATGCCAAGTGTCTCGGCTGTTTATGGATTCAGCCCAAGAATTAAATTACACAATTACATTTAACTGAAATTACTATTTTTTTATTATTTAACCAAATTTGTATCCATCAAAGCACATTGTTGAGACAGAACGGAGGATCCCTCCAATTATGTTTAATTGTGACAACTTTTTTATATAATATCCTTAAAATCCACTAAATTGATATGTGATGCCTCTGGAAATCATATGTTCTTTTTTATGAAGAAACCTGACATTAAGCAATTTAATCTGACCAACGTAATGAAGTGTTCTTTGTGCATGAAATTGAACTAAAATGAAATAATTTACATTCAAATTGTTATAGAAAATGTTTAAAACCCTGTTTTACAAAATCCAGAAATAATTTTTACCATTGTAAATGAAACAGTATAGGGTTTGTTAGACAAATCTGCTAAATCATGAATTATTGTTGTGTTTCTTGAATTAGCCTGTAGTTGAAGCCCTGCATCGGTACAACTCTCATATTAAGTACACTGGTTATCAAAAATTAAAGAAAAGTCACAAAATGCTAATTTTCAAATACACAAACACTCAAAAGGAAATAATATAATTTGAGTAATTACTATCTCTACAACACAGCTAGCCCATATAACATCTCGTTCATGTCACACATGGTCACAAGTGTCACAGTCACTACGGTGAAGCAAAAAAATAGGAAATTCCATACATCTCATTATGAGTCTCAAATGATCACTATATGTGACTCCACTGAGAAGTCAATGTGACTGCTGCTTTGTGACGAGTCACCAGGTTACTTTACAATGTAGTTAAATTGTGACTCTCATGTGACTGTCATTTTTAGACTCAATTTCATAGTCATCATGAACGTTGCATTATGATAAGTCACCAAATAATATATTATAGTCACTTGGAGACTTTTCCCAAAAGAGCACAATAGTGGCTTCACAGTAGTCTCTCTGTCACCTGAAAGTCATCATGTGACTTTAATGTGACATTATTTGGTAACTTATCACAATGCAGCGTTCACGATGACTTTGAAATTGAGTCTACAAATGAGAGTCACAATGTAACTACATTGTAAAGTCACATGGTGACTCGTCACAAAGCAGCAGTCACAGTGACGTCTCAGTGGAGTCTCATATAATGATCATTTGAGACTCATAATGAGATGTATGGAATTTCCTATTTTTTTTGCTTCACTGTAGTGACTGTGACACTTGTGACCATGTGTGACATGAATGAGACTAGCTGTGTTGTAGAGATAGTAATTACTCGAATTATATTATTTCCTTTTGAGTGTTCGCATATTTGAAAATTAGCATTTTGTGACTTTTCCTTAATTTTTGCACACCAGTGTATAATAACATTTAATTAATCTCTTAATTTTCATATTTAAAAACAATTTCAACAATTACATTTAGATACATCTATAACCATTTACTTCATAGTTTTAATTGTTCAATGGTGCCCCAACTTTTCCTTTCAATGTTGCCTCATCACATGGAGTTTAGCATTACAACTATTTACTCAATTAGGTTTGAGAATTTGGGTAAAGCAAACCTTATAAGTTAAAGCTAACATATTTATTTAAATATTAAACAGTAAATTATAATTATAGAGATACAAGATTATCAATAGAAAGCTTACAACTTTATTTTAAGTTTAGATTCAAGAAAGCAAAATATACACATCTTGCTTAGATAGTAGTGTACATGCAAAATAGTAAAGCTTTGTGTTCTTGTTACATTGAAGCAGTTGTACTGTGCTGCCGTATATATTTAGAAATTATAATTTATTTAAAGGAAAATATTTACAGTGTTCAAAGGTACCCCCCCCCCCCCCCCCTGCTCCCCTACTGTAGCTTTGAATAAGCATTTAAAGACATATATGTGTATTTATTAATTATTGTTAAAAATTTAATATGTTCATGGTTTTGATAGCATAAATTACTGACACAATTCTCTCTCCGAATTTAAAATTGTAGGTGAAACTCGGAAAGTTTTGTCTAAGAGAAAGAGGGCCAACCCTGGTAATCACAGATTTTGATTATTTTGGTATAGTATGTTGTAGGATAGAGGTCCCATAGTCTCAGGCTCAATGGATTTTATACAATGCATCTTAGTTCTCGAGAAACTGGGGGGGGGGGGGTGTCTAATATTATAACACAATTAAAATACTTACTTTATAACAAAATTACTGCGTTGGTCATAGCTCGCTCGGTACGGCATCTGTTTGCTATTCCAAGGACTGGTCCAATACCGAAACATGCTGCATTTCATTTTCTCATTTTTTGTTTTATAAATATATACTTGTATTTATAATTTAATAGTCTCATTCTTAATTTAAAATTGTGTATCAATTATAATTTTTAAAAACCTTTTAAAACAATTTAGTTACAAATAAAAAAAAATAGGTGAAAATTAATTTTTTTATTTGTCTCTAAATCGTTTTACAAAACAGCATGAAACTGTTAAATTTCTTTTAAAATGTATTTCATATATTCTTTATCGATGCATTGATATTGAACAGTTGCGTCAATTTGTGATTTTAAAGAAACTTTTAGGTACTGTCTTAATAAGGGAAGTCAAAAAGGAAGATAATGCTGCTCTGTTTTAAGTAAGAAGCATAATTATATTAAAAATTAGCATAAGAATTAAAATACAACATATTTTTTTGCATATTAAAGATTTTTAAATTTGTAATATGTTTTCTTACACTTTTAATATGCTTTCTGAATTATCTTCTTTCTGTTTTAATTTTATTTTTAAAAGTTATATTTTATTATAACTAGAGGACGCCACAAGAGACATTGGTTATTTCTTTTTTAGTTTGGTGCAGTTAAGTGGTTTCTGTTTGAAATCTTTACTGAACAAGTGTGTATCATTCTATAACAGTTTATAATCATATAAAAATGGAAGAAGCAAGCTGTTATTCACAGGAAGATCAATTTGAAGTATCGGGATTTGATGAAAATCAGAAAAGTGATGTCATAAATGCATTAAAATATTGTAAAGTTTTATTACAAAATAATGTTTTTTTAACAAATAAACCAGCATCTGAAATATCATCTGTTTCTATTGCAATAGGAGAAAAATTCTATAATTCGATATTAAATATGGTATGATCTTGTAACGATTTTCAAATTTTTACTAGTCAATAATAGATCCATTTAAAAAAAAAAAATTCTTTAAATGATCAGAAATGTTTAAGGATCGTTTAAAAATTAAAAATGCTAAATAAAAATTTAAATATGCTAACATTATAATTAATGCACAATATTTAAATTTTTAATTGAATTTATTAAATTATAATTACAAGTTACAAGTAGGGGAAACTGGGGATATACTTGGTCCCTGATCAAAAAGTATACTAAAAATCAATATGTAGAGTTTTGAAATCTGGCAACACATTTTAAAATGCATTATCTCAGATAATCTGACAACATAAAATCATTTACAGCCATTTTGTTTCAGCATGAAAAAGAAATATTTAATTGTTGTTTTTTAAAGTTCTGTTTTTATTTTTTATTGTTGGAAATTTGATAAATTGAATTGTACATCCTTTTAAAATATAAATTTTACTATTCTCAATGTAACTTATTTAGCAAAAATTAGTTTTATTTACCACTTAAAAAATACATTTATGTTCTAAACACAAAATAGGGATACTTGATCCT
This sequence comes from Maratus speciosus, assembly GCA_963932465.1. Lineage (NCBI taxonomy): Eukaryota > Metazoa > Arthropoda > Arachnida > Araneae > Salticidae > Maratus > Maratus speciosus. Next base: position 257,511,612 of record OZ010787.1, read on the forward strand.
AGGGATCATGTATCCCCAAATAGCTAAACTTTTAATACAAACAGAAATACTTCAGTTTTGTTACTAAATACAGAATATTAGCATCAATTTAGCAAAAGGTGTTTATGATACTTTAATTTTATTTAAAATCAGGGTTGCCGGCTTTAGGCCAGGCCAAAAAAAGCCGGTTGGCTTTTTTTGGTTTTAACCACTTCAAAAAAGCCAGTTTACAGTTAATTCACTTTAAATTTGGATCAATTAATTTTTAAAATACCGTTAATCCGCCCCCCCCCCCCCAAACATGATGGAAAATTGTAAAAAAATCGGAGGGGGCGCTTACACGGTATTAAAATTGTAGTAATGTTATCTATGGGTGGTGGGATGGGAGATAGTAATGGCTTATCGTCGCAAAATATGCATTATTTAAATAAAGTGAGAAAAGAAAAACATTTTGAAAAACAAAAATTATACACAAAATAGAAAATAGTATAACTTTGCGATTAACGGTGATTTTAAATTATATAAAATTCTGGATTTCAAAAGCTTTGAAACTGGAATGCATTTAGATAAATAATAACACTAAGGCACATCCCACACTGAGACGACAAGCGACATGTAGTGCAAAAAACAGTCGAAACGAAGAATGAAGTTGTTTTAAACCAGTTTTTCCAGCGAATTCGAGCGACATATCTTATGTGTCGCCTTAGTGTGGGATGCTCCTAATATCTGTCATAAGATAAATAACAACACTAATATTTGTCATTAATATGGTAATAGAAAATAAAAGGAACTTAACAATTTAAAATAATTAAACACTAAGAAATTGCATTTGAAAATGTCCTAAAATTCTTTAACTATAACTAGTAACATTTTATGCGGTGTTGCCATCTGTTGTCAGTTAGAGAGATTAAATAACCATATATTTTTTTAAAATCATCATTTCTTTTCTATAAAGGCCAAATAAATAATACAAATCACAAAAATAACAATAATAACATGAAAAATATTGCAAATGAAACTAATTTTTTTTTATAAAAAAGAAGAAATGTTATAATGGGGAATTTAAATCAGACTGACATAGAATTAATTAAAAAAAATAACTTTATCACTACATTAACTCATTTTAAATAGTTATATATAAAGCATTATTTTGGTGCCATGTACCATAACTTAGAAGAAAGAAAACCAACACGATATAAAATTAATTCTGAAAGTTACCAAAAAAAAAAGGGCTGTAAATTGTTATTATCACTATTGTTTTATATATTTAGTAATAATCATATACACGGCTAATAGTACTATGAAAAAAATTAATTATTTGTATAAATATGAAGTTACGTAGCTGTACAGAATGGAAGTACCGATCGGTGGTGAAAAGTTCGATGACGTGAATCGATTCTTAATCTAATTGTAAAATGAATAACTGAACTGCGTTTATGGCTTCTTCTGAGGTTTTTGATGATATGAAAACAAAACGTAAGTGCAAACGCCAAAAGTATGTATGTTACTATTTAAGTTTGCGATATATTAAAGAATTACGCCTTTCTGATCCGTCAGAGAAAAAAATCACTCCTGAGATAAAATTTTTGGTATTGATCTTGACGTGCGCATCGAAATTTTTTTTGCGGGGAGGGCGTTTTCTCAAGATTTCTTGAATTTTCCAAATTGTTTACAGAGTGGGAAGGGGGCACTTAATCGGGAAGGGCAGATTAACAGGATTTTACGGTACTTATAACTATTTTCTACTAAAAAAATTATAAATTTCTATTTATAGTTTGTCAGTCTTTATGACTGCTAGAAGGCAACTGTGAAGGCTTTGTCTGAAAAAAAAAAAAAATTATAAATATTGAAAACAAAAAGAATACTATAAGTTAGACTCCTAACTGTTTTTTTGAAATTCTATATTACATAGATCCACAAATACTACACATTTTAAAGATTATATTTAATTAAATAATGACAAAATGTAGCACATCAAAATGGAAACTTTCTTATGTGTCCATAAGGAAAGATTAAGCTACAAATGTTAAAAGAGGAATTAGAAAGGATATAATATTTGAGGAGAGTTTGGTACATTAGTGTATAAAAAATAGAGCATTTAAACAAGGACAATAAATAAATAAATAAAAATTCTCTAAATGAAGTTTTGAAAAGCTTGTTACTAAGCATATTCATGCATATGCTATTCATAATGTTTTTAATAGTGAGAAATGATGTTTTTATTATATGACTATGTATAATTTTAAATGTTAGAAATAAGACTTGTATATCAATAGCTCTTAAAATTAACTAAGTAATAAAATGTGTAACCATTGTCCTCTTTTATTTTATAAAGCAGTAAAAATGAAAAAATTGGGAAGGGGGAGGGTTAAGGGTCAGTGTAAACCAGATAAAGCAGTTGGTATGGCCCTTTTAAAATTTAGCTGACATATTTGCAATTCTGAATCTGACTACAAATCACTAGCAAGACCATCTAAGTTTTATTCCAGTATTAATGTCTTCATTATTAAGAAATTGGATTACTTATTAAACTCTAAATCAATTAAATGTCATTAAAAACACTTTAAAATGTGTAGTTTATAATTGCAATGCCTCATTGTATAAAAGCCAATTTTGGCCAAAAAAAGCCGGTTAAAACTAATAAAAGCCACTGGCGGGGCTTTTTTTAATGTTAGCCGGCTTTTTTGCAACTCTGGAGTGCAGTCATATTATCGGGAATTACATATTAAAATATATACAGAATGATATAAAATTAAAAAATTCTGTAATTTTGCTCTTACATCTAAACTGAAAGTTTCATTGTTTACATCTGTGATGATGTGTGGTTTTTAGGCATTTGCAGATTTGAGGGAGTCTACTGTATAAAAAATACTTTGAAAAATGAATTTAATAGTAGTTTCAATATTTTTAACAATTTTTCCTAGCATGACAATTGACAAATAATTTGAATTATGATTTATATTTTTTTTACAACTTAATTGTAGTATATAACTAAATAAAATTTATTTATATAACATATAAATTAAAATTATTACTTAATCAGTTTTTAGCTTGATTTAATGTAAAAGTTCACTAATTATTGCTAAAAAAAGTATCCAAAAGTATTTCAGGAAAATTTCAGGCTCATAAATATTTTGGAGTTTCATTTACAAATTTTAATGTGCAATGACTTTATTTTATTTAATAACTTCACCTTATTTGCAATTGTTCCTGTATCTTAATCTGTTATAAAAAATATAATTTTTTTTTTTTATAATTTTTCTGTTTTGTATATATATGTTTTGTTTGGAAAAGTTACTTGCAAATTTGCATTATTATGTTATTTTGGAGGTAAAAAGGAAATAAAGAGGAATTAAAGTAATAAAAAATAAATTTATATTGTATTTCAAATATTACTTTAATAGTGGACTACTGTGTCCCAGTGGTTGGACCAGTATACCCCACTTCTGGGGCACACTGGTCCACTTTATGGACATACACAAATAATATTTTTTGAAAATATGTTCTGAAAACATTCCGAAGCATTAAAAATATTTAAGGAATGTTCAAGAATATTGTCAGGCAGATTGGACTTTCCATTAAAGAGAAAAAAAATGTAACCTGCAAAAGTGGTCCACTATGCCCCAGTCTCCCTTATACTTCTGACCGGATCAGGTTTGCTGGCTTTTAGCCAGGCCAAAAAAAGCCAGCCAGCTTTTTTTGGTTTTAACAACCACTAAAAAAAGCCGGCTTTTATTTTTAAAAGTTGGTTTACAGCTAATTAGTTTTAAATTTTGATGAATTAATTTTTAATACACTTATAAATATTTTCTACTAAAAAATTATAAATTTCTATTAAATTTTGTCAAATAAATAAGTCTTTATAACTTCTAGAAGGCAACTGTGAAGGCAATTTTGTCTGAAAAAAAAATTATAGGTTAGCACGGAGTAAATGTGGGTCACCCTCATCTTGGGACAATTATGGGTCACCTAGTATTTATCACTATGGAATCTACTAAGATAAATTCTAAAATAGTGGCTAGAGTCTCCAATTAGTCTACTTTATTATGCATAAAAAAGTTTTATTTTAATTTTGCTGCACAATGTGAGTTGAGATGTTTTTGTAACATGCTACAAAATCATCTTTAAAAAGATTGCCTTCAAAAATTACACTTTTTACTAAGATCCGTGCCACATAAACATAAGTGTTTGGATTTTTTTTGTTTATGCTTATTTTAAATATAGATACTATAAGGTTTTTAAATACAATGCGCTTTTTATTCCTATTTGTTTTCAAATAGACTCTAGATATATACCCAATTATGTCCCAAATACCCGGGGTAATTATGGGTCACTGAGGCAATTCTGGGTCAGCATATTTTTTTCAGTTTTTTTTTTAGGGCATTTTTTAAATTTTAACATGCAGTGCAATTGTTAATTTATGATTTAAGGGTTTTCAAATAAATAAATAAAATAAATATATACAGTATTATAAACCTAAAGTAGCTTTTGAAATAGGCCAGATAAAATATTTTTATAAACATCTTTTTTTTATACTTCTATTAGCACATGGTAAAACACAAATGCTGGATTCATATTTTTATAGTGTGGAGCAGTTAATTAGATACAAATCATTAAGAAAATATAAACCACAAAAAGATTCTTGTTGCTTAAAAGAACAAAGAAGCATTCTAAAAAAACAAAGTTATTTTTTCAACTAATGAGTAAAATGTTTTAAAGCATACCTTTTCCTTTAACTTTAACCATGTTAGACTATGTAGGATAACCGTCATTGTTTGAAATTTGTTTTTAGGCATAATTGTTAGAACATGGTGAAACACATGTGCTAGATTCATATTTTTATAATGTAGAGCAGTTAATTTGAAGAAAACTATAAATCTAAATAAATCGGTCAAGTGCAAATTTTACACATGCACAAAGTGTTCTGTATAATGGCTATTTATCAGTATGATTCACCTTACCTATTACAGAGACCTTATACAAAATTTAAACTCTCATTTGTGCCAACCATTCTTCAAAAGCAGATTGCAACGACACATTTTTCTAGGTTAATATCTTGGCTAATAAGCAACAAATGTTTTTAAAAATCATTATTAACTGTCCTTGAATGATTCTGCATCAATATGTATCATGGGTGTCCCTCAGCTCTCTTGCAAAGCATCTGCAAAGTAAAGTTTGTGTGTAACATAAAAATGTGACTTTCGTAAACATCCTATAAAAATAAATGCCATTTTTTTTCATTTAAAAAAAAAATTAAGCCTTAATGATGAAAATTTCTATTTTAGAGGTAATTTCCAAAAACATACAAAAATTTATTATTAAAAAAATATGCATTAATACTTCATAAAGACAGTGACCCATAATTGCCCCGGTTGTGACCCATAATTACCCCATCGCCAAGGTAATTAATAGGTCACTAAAAAATAGGGATGCACCGGATATTGATTTTGCCGGATACCGGATATCTGAAGCTCCTTTGCCAGCCGGATTCGGATATCCGGCACTAGATATGTTTTTAGTTATATGGTGAATTATTTCTTTATATAATGCCATCTCAGAAAAATAAATTACCAACATGTTTCACATATCATTAAAACATTTTAAATGTATTGAAATATAATTTACAAAAACAATATCTCTTTGAATATTAGGGCTTGAAATTCCAATTTTCCCAGGCGGGGAGTTTCCTATCTAAATTTATAAATGCAGGGGAGTTGAACTGTTAGAAAGGAAAAAAAAAATCTTTAAATCCCGTTTTTTATGTGCCACTTAAAGAATTACATTTATACAGACATGACAAAATACCATTGAAATAATTTAAATTAACAACTCAAGATAATTATCCAAAATTTTTATTTTATTGAAAAAAAGGAACATAATCAATATTTTTATATACCATGTCTATTTTTCAACTTTCACCAAATGTTATGGGCAATTAACAGTCGGGTTTCTAAATGAATTTCTTAATTTAGATTTTATTCCATTTTGCATGCTTTAGCCTCTTTCACAAGTTACACTTTTGACAAACAGCACAGAGCAATTTTTATAACTTTAGAAATTATCGGAAACACATGGTTATGCTCTCTAAAAAAATTTTAGAAAAATTTGCAAAAACTGATGCGTATTAATTTTTAACTTACATGAATAATTTACATCGGTATTGTATGTCACGTCTGAACAAATTTGTTTTATTATATCTTTAATGGAATTATAGTCAAAACTGTAATCCCTGGTATTTTCGTTAATTGAACTATGTTCTATGCATTGGAATTTTAAATCTATATCCAAAGTTTGAAAAAGGAATAGTCAATTGATTTCTTCTATTACACGAGAAAAGGTTGATTTCAAAAAGCCATGTCTTAATTTCTGTGAACTGCGAGAATCAACTAGTTTGTTGTTTCTAAATATGTTTTTTTTTTAAGTTCACCAAAGTATTTTTTTTTTCATGTGCACCACAAGTGTAATCTCATTTTGTTTAATGCTGACTATTGGCCAATTTGGTAGAGCTCAGTCTCCAGTGGCCGTTGCTGCCCTTTTAGTTATTTCCTATTTTGGGCATACAGAAAAAACATTGCAAAATACGTAAATCGGTCGTAGAAAAAAATATCGCTGAGTTCGTCAATCATGATGAAAATAAATAAAATATTTTGTCAATTGGTCGCGAGAAAAAAACTGAAGTTCATGGGAAATCGACAATGGGAATATATCATGAAATTCTTCAATTGATCACGGATAAGTATCGTGAAATTTGACAGTCCATCACGAGCAAATATCTTTAAATTCCTCAGCCGGTCACAGAGAAAAAACACGAAATGTTTCAATCGGATGCAGAAAAACAATCGTTCATCAATATGTCGCAAGAACACACAGGGAAATTTGCCAATCGGTCACAGAATAACATTTCTAAATTTGTCAATTGATCGCGATAAAAAAATTTATAAAATTCAACGATCGGTCTTCAGAAAAAATCGTGAAATTTGTCAGTCGGTTGCGGAGAAAAATCGCAAAATTTTTCAGTCAGATGCAGAAAAACAAACATGAATTGTGTCAATTTGTTGTAAGAAGAAACAGTGAAATCTGCCAATCGATAGTGGAAAATATCGCGAAATTTGTCAGTCGGTCTCGAGACTTGATCATCGTTTTACAAAGAAACATTTTCGGAAAATGATTTTTTGGAAACAGGAGCTCCCCCCCCCCCCCCCCCAATATTCTTTAAAGCACAAATCCTGCCATCCCATCTCAAAATTCAAGCCCTGTATTTGCCATTCAAACTCTGTAATGTATATTAATAATGTTGTATAAAAAATGTAATTTAAACATTAAAATATTCTGTTTATTTGTACAATGAAATGCTGATAATTGCTACTGGATTTGGATATAGAATTGACTATATTGATAATTGCTAATAATTAATTTGTACAATGAAATGCTGATAATTTGTATAACAAATTTTAACCAATTAATATGCCTATAATTGTAGGGTATTTTCACAAAGAAATATATATTTTCTTTTTATAATTTAAACATAAAATATCTACTAATATACCCATGATTAAAGAGTTATTTTCACCAAACACATGTTTAGTTGGCGCAGTTTTTCTGTTTTAATTATCTAATACTGTTTTGCTTTAAGTCACATTTAGTTTTATTTTAAGTTAAATTACTGTGATATTTATAAGTAAAATGAAAATTACCTTTAATTTGAAATATTTATAATGAAGTTACAAAAATAACTAATTGGATGTGCCAATCCCAAAACTTTCTTCTATCTCATACATCTTAATATTTCAAAAAGTAGTTCCAAATGTTAATTATATTATATATATAATGGCGCAAAGTGTATGACGCTTCCGGAGTGAACTCATCCAGATCTTGATAATCTTTCGTTAAAATCGGCCATGTTAGGCTTAAGCATTCCGATGCTGTATTATAAGTCGAACAACTGCCTTATTTAATCTACGTTGTATAACATCTATCCTTCTTCAGTTTTTTAAAACCTTCAAAAACTATAAAATCATCATATATATTAAAACGCAAGGGTAAAATTTTAAGTAGACCCATTTCAGGACATCTGCACAGCCCGAATTTTGTCAAAGGATCATGAAAGAAAACGCAAATTTTGTAAAAGAATCGCGGAAAAAAAAAATTGATTCCGACAAAAGATCGTGAAAGAAACCCGAATTATGTCAAAGGGCCGTGTGAAAAGCGCGAATTTCGTCAAAGGATAGCAAAAAAAAAAAAACACTAATTTCGTGAAAAGATCGCTGAAAAAATGTGCATTTCGTCAAAAGATCGCGAAACAAACAGCAAATTTCGTCGAAAGATCGCAAAAAATACACGAATTCCTTCAAAAACTCGTGAAAAAAACCCCGTGAATTTTCGCAAAGGATTGCTAATTTCATGAAAAAATGAACAAAACAGGATCAAAAGATAGAAAAAAACCCCTGTAAATTTCTTCAAAAGATCGAAAGTTTTGTCAGAAGATCGTCCAAAAATCGCGAAAAACACGCGAATTTCGCCAAAAGATCCAGAAAAATATGCGAATTTATTTAAAAGATTGTGAAAAACACGCAAATTTTCTCAAAAGATCCCAAAAATATGCGAATTTCGTCAAAAGATCGCGAAAAATAAATGAACTTAGTCAAAAGATCGTGAAAAATCAGCAAATTCCTTCAAAAGATAGCAAAAGGCACTCGAATTTCGGTAAAAGATCGCAAAAAAACACTCAAATTTTGGTAAGAGATCATGAAATTACGTTAAGTTTGTCAAAGGGTCGCGAAAAACACGCTAATTTCGTGAAATGGTTCAGGAGATTTTGTTTATTTTATTTTGTGATTTGCTGAATTTAGGTCCCTAAAGGTTCCTTTTTATGCGACATATATGGTCTTTTTTGGTCCCTTTAAAAAAAAAAAAGGTCCTCTTTTACCATTTTTTACTACAAAAGTTGAGTGGGAGTCCTGTGTGTTGTATTCATAGACTTTTCTTTGATTAGTTAAAATTACTGCTCTAAAATAATATTTTTAAAAGCCAAATAAACTGATTTTTTTTTTCTTCCTGCTGCTAATTTTTTACTATTGCAATCTGTACCCAATTGTCGTTTAGAATGCCCAGAGTTAGCAAAATGTGTAGAGAAATTTTATCCAAGTAATTATTCTTTCAAATGTGAAAATATTTTCAAGATAGCAATCATTTTAATTTTTAGGAGTTTATTAGCATTAGAATTTCGGTTTGCTCCAAAAACAAAATTTTCATTTTATTGCAACAAAATTAGATTTTTGCTGCTACAAAAATGGATTTTATTGCTCCATAATCAGATTTTTGCTTTTCCAAAGGTGTACCAAAATGGCTTTAGTGCACTTTCATCCCTGTATCTTTTTCTTTAATGATGATACCTATGTATAGACCTCTCCCTATAAAATGTGATTCAGTTGTTGTAGAAGCAATGCCGTATTATTTCTGTGAACAAAGTTACTGGCATGCAAAGAGGTTACAATATTAAGGATTGGGCTGTTTCTAAATGCATTGACAAAATAATTAATAAGAATTCACTTTTTCTTATCATGGATTTTTAGCTTTATTATTTTTTAACTAAAATAATTATTCTTTAATTAATATCAATTAATTTTTAATTTAAGTGGTAATTACTGTAAAACTACTGTTTTTAATTAATATCGTCAAAATAATATTACACATATAATAATAATATAATAATAACATATAAAAATATAATAATAATAATTTTACATATAATAATAATAATTTTATATTTAAAATATTTTTAATGTAATTATCAATTAAATAAATTGAGCTGATCTACAATTTTTGTTATATCTTCTGACCATTATCAAGAATATATGTGTGTGTGTGTCAGAAAGAAAAATTTGTCTTTCTTTTCCTTAAAAAAGGAAACAGAAAGAAATAAAGATATTCATATAAGAACTATTAAAAAAATTACCTTGATACCCATTGTTTAATATTTAAAAAAATGTATAAAATGTAAAATAAAATTCAAATAATAAAAATTATATGCTGCACCAAGTTTCAAATTTGGGCTTTTAGAGAATGAGACTGATAAAAATAAAATTCATGGCAGCTTTTAATGGTCATGTAGTTAAAAAATCATAATAAATAAATAAAAATAAATACTGTCATTTTTTCGAAAAAATGAGACCATAGTAAATAAAAATAAATGCTCTACCCACTATCTTTAGTTAAATTTCTGGTAAAAAGAAGCATAATTGGTTGTAAATTACAAAGTTAAAATTCTGTGACTTCATTGAATAGGTTTGGCTGACTGTACCCTCTATCACTTTAAAGAAATAGGAATCACTTATGTAATATAGAAATTTGTCACAATTTCAATAATTTAAAAGCAATTCCTTAAAAATTCAAGAATTTTTCTAATGAAACATTTAAGTTATTTACCGTCAAATCTTGACGGGTACCATCTAGTACTTCAATATTATTAGTTCAATACTATACCAACTTTTATTTTGATCTAAAATTTCTGCTCCAGTCAATTAATCAAAATAAGAATAAGTTAATCCCGATCATGACATTTATTAAAATCAATAATTTTTTCGTTATTCTGTTGTACATCAGCTATTTGTGAATAGCCAGCTTAGCAGGATGTAATATTCCCATCGCTTCATGAGCCACCAATATACAGTACAAAAAAACCCTGAAAAATCGAGAAAATTTTATAAAAAAACGCTGTTACAGTGCCTACCTTCTGGTGTAATATTTCCAAATTCAAGGAGAAACTGGTGGCCATAGCCAAAAATATACACAAAAAATTGGTTCAATTCTATGCTTAGCTTCATACACTTTTCGATGGTAAAATAATGGAAATAACACAAAAATCACTTTTATAGCGCCCCCTTCCAGCGGAATATTTTCAAATTGAAGGAGGACCTGTTGGCCATAGCCAAAAACATACCCCCAAAAATTGGTTCAATTCTATGCATAACTTCATACACTTTCCGATGTCACAAAAATTGCTGTTACAGCATCCCCTTCTGGCAGAATATTTCCAATTTAAAAGAGAACCTGCTAGACATAGCCAAAAACATACACAAAAAATTTTGTTCAATTATATGGATATCTTCATACACTTTCCGATAGTACAATAATGAAAATGGCACACAAATCTCAATTACAGCACCCCCTTCCGGCAGAATGCTTCCATATTGAAGGAGGACCTGCTGGCCACAGCCAAAAACATGCACATACACTTTTCGATATAGGTCAAAATTGGGAAATTTCATTAGCGGCCACTGGCCGGTAGGACTAATTTTTTAAGTGGCCACTTTCTTTAAACTAGCGGCCACTTTTTTATTTCAAAATGCTAAACAGTAAAATTTCCATATGTATTAATCTAAAACTGAGTAACCCAAATAAATATGTTAATATAAATATATTGGAACCAAAAAAAGTAGAATCCTTGATGAAATGCAAGAAAATTTTATTATCTCCTTATAAAAATGTGGCCAGAAGGTGGCCGCTGATAGACATTTTTTCACTAGCCACTTTTTTTCATTTACTGGCCGTGTGGCTAGTGCTAATTTTGACCTTTACTTTTCGATGGTACAATAATGAAAATGGCACAAAAATCACAATTACAGCGCTCCCTTCCAGTGGAATGTTTCAATATTGAAGGAGGGCCAGCTGGCAATAGCCAAAAACATTCACCAAAAAATTTGGTTCAATTCTATGCACAAATTCATACACTTTTGATGGTATGATGGCAACACATGGACAGACAGACATTTTGTATAAACATTTTATAGGATCTCTGACCCCTAAAACGTCTAAATCCGTCAAAAACCAGAAATTGAAAAAATCTCAATTACAATACTTTCTTCTATTGAAGATAGAAGAAAGTAAAAATAGGCCTGTTTTATTGTTAAACTTAAAAGAGAAAGAAAATTAATAAAATCATACTTTCAAATTTTGTTTCACATTCTGAAAGTAAGGGTACAATTTTCTAAAAGATGTAAACATAAATTCTTAAATTTATTATAAAGAGTTCAAATATCAGTGTTAGGAAGGCTGGCAATTCTTTAAACTTTTGAGAATTACCTTTTACTTATGAATAGTGGACTTAATTTCATATTCTGCATTATAAACAAAAGTTGTTTGGCATTCTTTTGGCCAAACGATTTCTCTTATCCTTATATATTCGCTTTGCTGCGATCTGCCGGATATCCGTTGCATCCCTACTAAAAAAATTCAATTAAAAAATAAATAAAAATATTTTGGATAAACTGAGTGTTTTATACAAAAGCTACAATACAGTAGACTCCTTTAATCTGCGACCCTAAAATCCGTGAACGCCAGAAATCCGCGTATTTTTTCAGATGTAAACAATGAAATTTACAGTTAAGAGGCTTGGTCAGTAAGAAAATATTTCGTTTTTCTCCCAGCGACCAGATTGATGCCAACCCCCACGGTCCTGTCAAGTAGGCGGATACTTTTAATTATCGTGAACTCCACCCTGGTCACTTGATAAAATTTATGACCCTAGTGGCAGGGAGTTAGATAGCTCCAGGGATTTTTGGACAATATAGGAAAAGTACTTCTGAATTCTTTTTCAGTTTCAGAAATAAGACATCGAATGAATTTTTTCCCGAATAGTTTTATTATAATTTAAAAGTTTGCGCATTTACACAGTCTCCAAAGAAAAGTTAATACGTGAGAACTTTTACACAGCATTCACAAAATTTTCTGTACGTATATGTAGATTTGTAAAATGAGTTATGGTAAAACCTATATTGATTTTCATTTTATATGATTTAATAAATATTTGGTACAAGTAATTACGTAATGTATGAATGATTGTAATTTATCATTTTTTGCATGGTTTTTAATTTAATTTTTTTATAATTATTTTAACTTATGATCGAATACGTTTATATCATAAAATATCTTTTAATATAGTAGTCGCAATCGCATTTTAAACAAGGAAGAAAAATTATGCGATGTGCATATATTTTAAAATCATTTCAAATATTATAAGTAAACCTACATTGTTTATAATTGTTGAAGCAATGAACAGACATAGTTTCTATCACGATCATTAGATTATTTAGGGCACATTTTTATTTAAAAATTTGAACTACACTAAAAAAGAAACTGATTAAATAAATTAGCTATTTTCCCCTTTCCCCGAAGAATATATTCATTTTTCCAATTTATGAAACTATCTTTGGAATGGGATTCATTCCTGTTTCTGTGGGAGAAAGATGCAGGGAGATTAGCGAAAATTTAATTATTTTAAAGTTTTCTTGCAATGCATACATTTTACAATTACATTTGCATACATTTTTTAAATATTTATAAAAAACAAATTACAAATATGATTATGAGTACCGTATTTTATGGAAGAATCGCTGCACTCGTTGTAAACGCCGCATCTGTTGGAATGCTACTTTTGTCGACAGCGTCACATTGACCTAACTTGAATCAAAGTCTTCTGAGCAGTGTAGGGTGCCTCGTTTTTAATATCTTAAGATGTCTGAAGTTTTATTTAAAATATTTAAATCCAATTTTAAATATTTTTATGAATTTTTAAATTAAGGAAACTCAGTTGGTATTTAAAAAAATCATAAACGCCGCACTTGGAAAAAAAAAAACTTTTAAACTCGTAAACGCCGCGGCGTTTCTTTCATAAAATACGGTACTATGAATTTGTAAACTTTTAATAGTTTTTTTGAAAATTTATGGCAGAAATATATCGTCCACATAATCATAATTCGTACTTTATTTTGAACACTTTTGTAATTTACATTGCCTACATATCTCCAACAGGTTTAAAATTAAAGCATCTTTCAATCCTTGTAAAATTATTTTTTTACAAAATATTAGTCGAAGTTAGCCAAGCTATTTTTTTCCCCTTGAGATCAAATATGAATACAGCAAAAAAAAAATAAGGACAAATTCTGCATTTGCTATCGGCATAAGCAAACAACTATTATATTCTACCTTTGGAATTTGAAAGAAATTGAGAATGCGTTGAACAAATAGCACAATTTACAAAAAATATTTAAGTTACTTCTTTTAATTTCTACAATTATTAGAAATTTACATGTAGGAAAAAAGAAAATTTTAAATTACAAATTACACGAAATTAAATGCTGCATTAGTGTGCAACGTAAAAATGAGGGTTGTATATATTTTATTTTATTTTAAGTAGCTATAAGTCAGACACTAAACAAAGACATTTCTGTGTGAAGTTTCTACTTCTAATTGATTTATTTGACAGAATAATAAGCAATCAAAATTTCATTTAAACTGTAAATCATCATGACGATATTTTAATTTCTTTTACTGTTAAATGATTGCTTTAGACATTCTGAATAAGGTATAAGTAACATTTTCTTTAGTTTTCCTTTGTCTTAACTTTTCTTTTTTTTCTTCTTTCAAATGCAAATAATGTAATTTTATGAAAACGCTAAAACAGATTTTAAATATATTTCAGATGACGAAAAATGACAATAAGTTACCATACAACTTTTATTTAAGAAGGATATCGCATTTAGAGGAAGAAGGGGGGGGGGGGATAAAAACTACAGTACAGAACCATTTATCTGGAATGCTTGGGGTCAGATGTATTCCGGATAACTGGTTTTTCCGGTTAACTGGTTCTGCATTAAAGCAGCATCCATTTGATAAATTTTATGGAATATGCGTGGTTGTGCCATTATTTCTCATTTTAAATTATTAGATTAGTTGGATTAAAAATCAATGCAAGAAAGATAAAAAATTAGCCAGAGTTTAAAAGAAGGCAATTTATGGGAATTCCTTAGGAACAAAAATTCTTCTGTTTCCTCTGCATAAAAATTAAAACATCTAAAATACAACTAAATGTGATGACGAAAAATACTAGATGTTGTCATCAAATTATACAATTGTTTCAAGCAAAGCCTATGTCAAACTGGCAATGTATGACACCTTCTTCTGCAAAGATTCTGAAATCAGTCTATCAGAAATATCATTCCGGATAACTGGTTTTCCGGTTAACTGGTTTCCGGATAAATGGTTCCATACTGTATTTGTTTTCTTGGAAGGAACCTAATAAGATCTGAAATTCTCAGCATGCATGTAAAGATGGAAATGTTTCATGAGTATAGCAATAAAAATAGAGTTTAATAAAAATTGAAAATAATCATTTATCAAGAGAATCTTTATTTGACATCAAAAGTTTTTTCCCTGTTTAAATAATTATTAATTAAAAGAAAAGGATCAAACGAGTCAGTGACTATAAAATGTCCCGCTAATGTTTTTTATATGCTGCATTGTTTTTAGAACTAATTAAGTTGTAATAAACATGCATCTTAATGTTACATATGTTTGAATGAGTTTCCATTTAAGAATTATACATTTGAGCCCAAGATTTAAAAACAAATATTAATCCACAATTATACTACTTAAAATATATAAATATATTATTCTATAATATAATTAGCAGTCATTTTATTTCAGTTCGATGAACTTTTTTTGCACCTTTTATTAGCTTCTAAAAATAATTTTTAATAATTATTATTGTAATTATATTTATTTTAGTTTAGTTTTGTATAGTGAGAAATTAATAAA
Organism: Maratus speciosus; assembly: GCA_963932465.1. Classification (NCBI taxonomy): domain Eukaryota; kingdom Metazoa; phylum Arthropoda; class Arachnida; order Araneae; family Salticidae; genus Maratus; species Maratus speciosus. Next base: position 257,527,185 of record OZ010787.1, read on the forward strand.
AGTCTCATTTTGAAAAGTAAAAATTTTATTGCAAAAATCGTTAATATTTATTTCATTGAACAAACTCAATTAAGTTTTACTATAATTTTTTTTTCTTTTTGTTTTTTTATCACAACAATGGATACTTTTTATTGTTTTATACATTTCGTAGCTTTAAATGCAAACACTAAGTGCAAACACTAAAGTGCAAAATATCAATAAAATTACATGCTATTTTATTTCTTAAAATATCTTTTAATGTTACGAAGGTGTATAAATAAGTTTTTGCCCTCGCATAGAAATAATTGAGTAAAATTTATGAAATTGCTACATTATATTAGTCCTTTTCTATATAGTCACCGTGTACAGTAACACATTTCTGCAAACGGTATTTTAAAAAGAAGGGAGAGGATGTATTCCAGGAGGCGCATTTATTCAAAATGCCAACTTTGACAGTATTTTCTGAAAGATCTATTGCGTTTACAAGAAAACGGAAAAAACAGTTCGATGACATAGTTTCTGAATAACACCTTCTAGTTTCATGCGTTTCCAAACAAAAATGAATTAAAACTTATGTCAGAAAGTTGACTCTTTGGATTTGGGAACCAGGGTTGGGTTTTTGACGTCAAAAACTGGTTTTTGACATGACAGTGGTAAAAACTGTGTTTTTACCGGTTTATTCCCTCAAAAACCTATCATTTTCGATTTTCCTCCAACTTATAGTGTAAGTGTAGTGTACAATACATTTGTAGATTGTTTTTTCCTTGTTGTTCTTGTTATTATTATTATTCACAATTACTTTGTTAAATTTATATACAAACATGTAAGTCCTGATTTCAGGTGACAGCTCTTAGACTTAAAATTTAACACAACCAAAAAATATTTAAGAAAAAACAAAATAAAATAATAATTTATATACATAAACATACTATAGTGTTTTTTGTTGTTGTTAATTTTAGTGCAAATATATATGAACCTTATAGACAAACCATTCCAGCACTTATATTTTTAGATATAAATTTATACCTGAATAGTCATGAAATATTTTTAACCCCTTGGAGACGAGCGTCATGTATACACTTGTGATTATTCCTACCAGTTATTTTTTATTGTAAATTTTGCCTTATTTAATCAAGGAATTTTCTCGATTCATCTAGATAAAAAATTTCTGTTTAAAAATACCAGTGATAAAAGATTAAACATTCTGTAAAAGACGCTCGCCGCAAAGGGGATTAAATTGAAATTTATTAAAGCTACCATAAAGACAAACTATTTATGTCCTGTATACATTTTACTTAAAATTATTTAGGCATTATTTAAAGTGAATTGAAAGAAATAACACATTGCATATTTTTATTACATACATATGACTGTATGACTAAAAATCTTTTACCTTTAAAATCATTATTAAATTTAGAGAGATTCTTAAATGTTTTATTTATTTTTTTTAATGCAGTTAAATTTTTAATTAATGAATCTTTAGGGATCTACATTTCTGCTTAAAAATAATATTTACTTTTTTTTTTTAGTTTAAGGAAATAATAAGACTAAAATAAACTACTTAACGAAAATATAGTTAAAAATTGAGTTTTCACATTGTTTAAAGTTTAATATTGATTTGCAAATTTTAATCTCTACAAGATTTAACTTTGATGAACAAGTCTTATTCCTTTCTCCTAAAAGACGTAAATTCTCAACTATTAAAATATTTTATTTCATTTGTTGCTATTTAGAAATAAAAATAATCAATGAACAATTTGGATTTAACACTTCAGAGATGTATATGTATATTCTAATGCAATTCTTACTTGTTTTTCTTGGATGGATAAGTATACTTTAGAGTCTCTTTGATATTGAATACTTCATGATGTGAAACAACTTAATACTAAAGATAGAATGAAAAAAAATAATGTAAAAACAAACTGCTACTAAAAAATGGGTTTTTGACAGTTTTTGACATGATGGTAAAAACCATGTTAAAATACGGTAAAAACTGTCATTCATCAAAAACTTGCAAACCCTGTTGAGAACAGCTTTAAGGAAACATTACTAACTATTCAATCCTAAGGCTTTTTTTTTTTTTTTTTTTTACAGAATAAATATGAATTATAAAATCAAATAATGATTATTTTAGTTTCATGCTCGGCCCCCTACGAGCTACGCTCGCCAACCCCCGTTCAGACACCGCAGTCTCTAAAAGCACGCTAATTTGATCGGCTTTAAAAAGATTTTGGAAGATTGAATTATAATTTAAAAAACAATGTCGATCTCCCTATAAACGGGTTTCTATTCATTTCTCTTTGATTGGGGAATTTTAAGGAAAAATCAGCTGCTGTTAAAAGATACAATGGCTGTTTTCGTCTTTGATTCAATAAAATCAGTTAAGCATTTCAAAATAAGCTAATATAAAATGAATTAAGTAAACAGAGTCTTTGTCTCCCGGTATTTTTTAACAAAGTGAAAAGAAAGTTCTTTTAAATGAGACATTTAAATGTATCGTTTTTAATCGGACAATAATTTTCACCAAACTTTTCTTTCTCTTTTTAATATTCACGTGAAACTACTTTTGTTAGAAATGAAATATTATTTGCGCTCAATTTTTAAATTTAAACTGTTTTGCAATATTACTTTTTGTTCATTTTACATAATAAGTGTAATGTGACGTAATTGTGATGTAATTTCTCCTATTTAAGACTTCTAACGCATGTTAATAAATTTATTATTTTACGATATCATTTCTCTTTTAAAATTCACATGTAAATGTAGTTTTTATGAAATAATTTTCAATAAGTTCCTGCTTTTTACACGTAGTTATTTAATTCTATTGTGAAAGTTTTTTGTCTGTTTATAATAGTCACGTGTAAATAAATTTTTAATTTGAAGCAAACATTATTGTTTGCGCTGTTTATACAGTTGGCAACAGTTTAAATTAGTGACATTTTCTAAAATAAGTAAAAAATATCTCTCGAACTGCTGAAAATTTGAATTTAATATAGAAATAAAACCTCAAAAAATGAGTCAAATTTAAAAAATAAATGCATTCTGCACACCGGAAAATTTTAACGTATAAAATGATCTAAAAATGATTAAATTCCGATGTATAGTTTTTGCTCCTATAAAACTTTTTTTAATGGAACGACTTTGTCCAACTTTAGCATTAAATATCTCTTAAAATAATTCTTCGATTTGAAAACTGTCTGCATCAGCCCGTTTATCAAACATTTCTCTATAATACCGCCGATTTTCATATTTTTGTATGCAATATTTTCTTAATATTAACGGAGAAAGACCTCCGGTCACAAAAAATTCAAAACCGGCGGCGGTGACAGCGTAAGTTACTTTTTTTTTAGAATAGAGAGATAATTAAAAAATACATTGTAATCGGAAAATTGTTAATGTAATTCGGATGTTTGTTTATGATAATGTGTCTGTGTTTGTGTTTCTTGATTTATAAATGAAATATAAAAGTTTCTAATGATTTAGCATTTCAAAGATAAACAGATTCATAAAAAAGCAAAAATAATGATTTAAAAGGTTTTTTCCCCCTTCAATGATGAAGGGGTGAAGAATTCCCCAACTGTGTTTATTTAATTACATTATGGAAAAAATAATAAATTCCCCATATGATATATGATTTGTATGTATGTTCAGCAATTTAAATTGACTAATTGATTAATAACTGCTTCAACTACCGTATTTTATGGAAGAAACGCCGCACTCCTGAAATTGGCCTGAATAAGCTTAAAAATATCGTAAACGCCGCATCCGTCAGAACGATATTTTTGTCAACAGCGTCACATTGACCTAACTTTAATCAAAGTTTTCTGAACAGTGTAGGATGCCTTGTTTTTAATATCTTAAGATGTCTGAAGTTTTATTTAAAATATTTAAATCTGATTTTAAATATTTTTATGAATTTTTAAATTAAGGAAACTCAGTTGGTATTTTAAAAAATCGTAAACGCCGCACTTGGAAAAAAATTAACTTTTAAACTCGTAAATGCCGTGGCGTTTCTTCCATAAAATACGGTATTTTCTAAAGTAGAAATAAATAAATGTTTTTAAATACTTAAAAATGGATTAATATATCTAGTAATCTAATCTTAATTCATGTATAAAATATTTTTTGTAGTAACTTTCTTTCTTTCTTTTTCTATTTCAACCTTTGTTTAAAAAAAGGGAGGGGGTAGTTCGGTAGCTTCATCGCCCCGAGCCCAACCCTTCCTGCTTTTCGGTGTCTTTAATTTGCGTAATTTCCCTTTTAAATTTGTCCGGTTTCAATTTTTGATTTTTTTTTTTTCAATCTCGCTTTTGCTAGAGAGTTTCTTACTCGGGACGTGGCTGGGGACCTAAGAATCTTGCTTCCGCAAAAGAGTCTGAATAAGTGGAAGAATAAAGGTCTGTGGTCGAAGATGGGCCGCTCACCGTGGCGGTTGACCCAACCGCCGACCGAGACTAATAATAAGCTAGAAGAAGCAAGGGGTAGTTCGGTAGCTTCATCGCCCCGAGCCCAACCCTCCCCGCTTTTCGGTGTCTTTAATTTGTGTAATTTCCCTTTTAAATTTGTCCGGTTTCAATTTTTGATTTTTTTTTTTTTCAATCTCGCTTTTGCTTGAGAGTCTCTTACTCGGGACATGGCTGGGGACCTAAGAATCTTGCTTCCGCAAAAGAGTCGGAATAAGTGGAAGAATAAAGGTCTGCGGACGAAGATGGGCTGCTCGCCGCTAAAGAGAGAAAAGAAAATTTTAATGGATTCTTTTGCTTTACAAAACGTTTAAAATATATTATTTGCATGCCAAATCTTCATATTTCACATAAATATTTTATCTCTCTACCCAAAAATATTAATTTGTGTTAAAATTCAATATTTTTTAATGCCATAATATGCATGTGATATTTTTTTTTAATGTGCTACTTGTGTTTTTAATGTGTGAATATTAAAATACATTAATAATTTATAGAAAAATATGAATAAAACTTATTGGATAAAATTCTTTTCTCTTACATAAAATGGAATGTTTCCAATATAATCTGTCCTTTGAAATGAAGAGAGAATCCTGGTAATAATTCTAAGAGTGAACATTGGGAAGAAAACATATACAGATCGAAGTTTTTATTTGTAACTTACAAAAACAATTGTTGAGCTTTCAATAATGGTGGCCTTCAATCGGTAATCTACCCCCCTGGTATGTCGCTAGCGTCCCATCTTGACTTTTGACATGGTGTCAAAGGTCGTGAGTTCCCTTCTTCGGGAATTAATTAATGGCTTGGAGAGGGGGAAGGAACTTTTATAATAATTATCAAATATCTGGAGTTTAAATAAACTTACACAAATTTTTTTTGTTTGTATGAATAGACGAAAACACACGCATTCTTACGAACTTTTCAAAATTTTAAAACTCCAAATAGTTTTGAAGTTATATAATGTTAAACACGTTTCGCTTTCTTCTTACGGCATTAGCACTAAATTAAAAAATAAGTATAAATTTTAAAATTATTTTGTCAAGAAAAACAGAAAACTGCATTCTTTAAGAAGAGCACACAGAAAAATTGAGTTAAAAATATTAATTTTCTGCCGAGTTATTTGATAAATACGAATGCATTCCACGGCCATTCGTTTAACATGGGAGAGAGAAATCTCAAATTTTACTGATCGGGGCCCTTAAGTTGCAGGAACAAAATTCAAGATGGCGCCGAAATCAGCGACTACCGCAATGTTTTTTTACTAAATTTTTTGTTAATCATTCTCTTTTGGCTATTGCAGCTGATTTATTACTAAATAAATTTACATTATTTTTGATTTTGATATAATTTAGCATATCTATATCAAATATTCCAGGGTTCGAAATGGAAAAATCCAAGAACCGGAATGCTATTTTTAAATTATTGTTCGTGGACTTTTTTTTTTCAATTATCGACAAATTTATTTCTAAACATACAAAACAGTATAAGAAAAGCATTCAAGACTCTAAATAACAATGAAAAAAGTTAGAGAGTGCAATAAGTTATATATACTGATAATAGCATAATTACATATCGATCTTACGATCGCTTTACTACTAGATGGCAGCATAGGACTTTTGGAATCGAATTGAATCGATTTCATCGGTAATAATTTAATATTTTTCTAAATTTTTATTTTACATAATTATTTTAATAATAACTTACGTTTAAACTAATAAATTATTTTAATATTGTACTTATTTTAATGTTTCACTTTATTGTAAGCATTCATTATAATTTCCATTGCTTAATTACCAAACAAATTAATGTTTCAAAAATGTAAACAAATCAATTACCAGAAATCTGCAAAATTCTAAAATCCGCACAACCTCTGGTCCCAAGCTGTGTGGATTTGAGGGAGTTTACTGTACTACGTCAACTTAATGCCAAATTTGAAAATTTCATCTTTTATATTTTCCTAGCTATTGAGGTCTTATTGTTTTCTGACCCATATTTACCCCATGTCACCCTAAATATTGAAAAGAATATAAGTTAGACTCCAAATTGGTGTTTTGAAATTACATATTACATAGCTCCACATGTACTACAAATTTTAAAAATTATATTTAATTAAACAATGACAAAATGAAGCACACCATGGAAATTCTGGAAACATTCTTATGTGTCCATATGGAGAGATAAAGTTATAAATGTTAAAAGAGAAATTAAAAAGGATATAATGTTTGAGGAGAGAGAGTTTGGTACATAAGTGTATAAAAAATGGAGCATTTAAACAAGAAAAAAATAAAAATTCCCTAAATAAAATTTTGAAAAACTTGTTGCTAAGCATATTCATGCATATGCTATATTGGCAATGTTTTTAGTAGTGAGAAATGGTGTTTTTATTATATGACTATGTACCTATAATTTTAAATGTTTACTAAAAATAAATAATAAATAAGACTTGTATATTAATAACTCTTAAAATTAAGTAATAAAACATGTGTAACTAAGTAACCATTGTCCTCTTTAATTTTATAAAGCAGTAAAAATGAAAAACTCAGGGGGGGGGGGGGGAGGGGTTAAAGGTCAGTGTAAAACAGATAAAGCAGTTGGTATGTCCCTTTTAAAATTTAGCTAACATATTTGCAATTCGGACTACAAGTCACTAGCAAAACCATCTAAGTTTTATTCCAGTATTAATGCCTTCATTATTGAGAAATTGGTTACTTATTAAACTCTAAATCAATTAAATGTCTTTAAAAGTAATTAAAAACACTTTAAAATGTGTAGTTTATAATTACCATGCTTAATTGTATAAAAGCCGGTTAAAACCAATAAAAACCACCGGCATGGCTTTTTTTAAATTTTAGCCGGCTTTTTTGCAACCCTGTTTAAAACAATACCCAGATCACAAGAAACATTTAATTTACAATTGTGTCTTTTTGAATATGAGATCAATTTTTTATGAAGAAAAGACACGCTTAACAATTCTATTTTCTGGAAAAAGTTGATAAAAACATAGTTGGTGAGTTAGATTGCATTATTAAGTTGCCTAATCCACTTGTGGTAAGAGGAACCTTAAGAACTGCTACAACTAATAGGGCAAAAGGGGGATATTTCATTAGCGGCCACTGGCCGGCAGGACTAATTTAAGTGGCCACTTTCTTTAAACTAGTGGCCACTTTTTTATTGAAAAATACTAAACATTAAAATTTCTATAAGTATTAATCTAAAACTGAATAGCCCAAATAAATATGTTAATATAAATATATTGGAACCAAAAAAAAAAAAAAAAACTAGAATCCTTGATGAAATGCAAGAAAATTTTATTCTTTCTTTGTAAAAAAGTGGCCGGAAGGTGGTCGCTGATAGACAATTTTTCACTAGCCATTTTTTCTCATTTACTGGCCCTGTGGCCGGTGGCTAGTGCTAATTTTGTCCTTTACTACAACTATAACCTTTCATTTTGACTTTTCAAAGTTTCAAAATGCCTGCTGATAATGAGGCTGTGTCATTATTTTTTGAAAGCGTTATTCATTACTTTTACTTTGTATTATAGTATACTTGTATTATTTATTAAAATAAAGCTTAACTATTTGTTGATTTCTTTCTAGCTTTTGTTTCTAAAGTTTTCATTTTAGCTTTTTTAAAAATTAAATTGTGTTTATAGTTTTTATAAATATCTATATATCAAGTCATCAACAAAGTGTTTAAAAATTCATCTTATAGTCATAAATGAAAGAAATAAAAGTTAAATGTTTATTACTAACTGGGTCATTCCATGGTAACTTATGCTACATTTAGGACAATTTACTGCAGTAATTTTTGTAATATAACACCAAAAAATATTCAAATGTAAAGTTGACATGATTTGCCATTTAAAATGTCATTTGGATGAAATGACCTAAAAAATTAGAATGAAAATTACATTTTTTATGGTAACTTACATTTCTTTTTCAGTAATTTCATTTACCATAATAAATATAATTGCCAGATTTCAAGAAATTACACTAAAATGAGGTAATTTCCATCTAAATTGAGCTTTGAATAAGTTTAATTAACAAATAATGTCAACTTTATATTTTTAATTTATTTTGTTGTTGTTATATTACTAAAATTACTGAAGTAAATTGTTCTAAATGTAACGTAAGTTACCATGGAATGACCCAACTTATAATACTGTGATGCATGCATAATGAAATAATATTAGCTTGATTTTTGACAGGGATCAAGTATCCTCAACAAAAGGATGAAGTGGCCCTTTAAGTGGGGATACATGATTCCTCCTTTTGAAAAATTGAAAAATGCAATTTTCTGAAATTTTGTTTTTTTATACCAAGAAAAAAATTATATTGTATAAGAAATGGATACACGATTATTTTGGTAAAAAAATTTCTTAAAAATGTCAAATGACAACTGAGAAAAAAAATAAAAACAGAAAGTGGGGATCAAGTATCCCCAGTCTCCCCTATATTTATAAAACATAAAATGTGAAAATCAAATACAGCATGTTACGGTATTGAACCCGAATCCTCGGAACAGCGAACAGATACTGTACCAACCAAGCTATGAGCAGTGCAGTACCTTTGTTACAAAGTAAGTATTTTAGTTCTGTTATAATACAGTAGAACCTCGATATCTCGAATCTGTGGGGAAGGGAAAAAATTTCGATATATGGAGTTTTAGAGTTATCAAGGTTTTGACAAAACTAAAAAATTATAATCTCACAAACTGCTTTTTGCTGTGAAAAATAAGATTCATCAAAAGCTACACATAATATACTAATAATTAACAAATTACACTTCTCAGAGTTTTAATAATTTCAAAATTGTTTTAATTGTTTTGCACACATTCTTGTTTTGATTAAATAATACCCATTTTGCATTAAGAAATGCATTCAGTTTTTTCGAAAGAAAAAGTACTTAATTGAAGTGTGCCGTCTTGCAGAATCTTTTTGCAATTGCACAGTTTTCTCTAACATAGCAATAGTACTAAATGCTTCAGTTCTAATATTTTCGTTTGATTCAAGAAATCTCTCCAGCAGCATCTGCATTAAACACATCTCCTGCTTTATAATCCTTTAAAAGAGAAGGAAGTTCTGAAAGTTACTCTTCACAGGTAGCTGCATCTCCCGATGCACTTTCACACCAAAGTTTCCAAAAAAACTATGTTGTGCCTTTTTTCGGTATCAAAAGCCTTCCATTCTTACCCTTTAAGTTCTTTGTATCAACAAAGGGATAAAAGAATGTGAAACCAGCATCCAGATCAAACTGGCTGTACAGCTGACAATAGCCAAAATTAAAAGTCAAATTAATTTATCAAAAGTCAAATTAAAAATTCGACATATCAAGGCTTTTGGAAAATATATTTCGAGATAGCTATGGAAAATACATAAGAATTTTTATGGAAATGCAGGGGAATTTTCATTTTTCAAGATATCAAGGGTTTCGAGATAAGGAGGTTCGAGATATCGAGGTCTGACTGTATTAGACCCTCCTGTTTCTCGAGAACTAAGGAGCGTTGTATAAAATCTGTTGAACCTGAGACTAAGGGGCCTCTACCCTATAACATATTATATAAAAATAATCAAAATCTGCAATTACCAGGGTTGGCCTCTCCTTGTAAGATGTACAACTTACATTTTTGTCTTAGACAATGGCACAGCCAGGATCCTCATCTAGGAGGGATTTTGAACCATTGTTACTCCTAAAATGAACAATATCATTGTGTTATATGTCTTTTAGGCAGTGTTTATAGTAAGTGTACGTCACTTAAAAAAAGAGTGTAATGAAAAGCACAAACAACTGTAAGGGGAGCAGAGCCCTTCTGACGAATTTTAAAAACAAACTTGAAGTTTTATTTTTTAATAATTATTTATTCTATTAATTTTCTATTACTTTTTATCTTAATCTAATTAAAAATGCTATTTTTGAAATTGATTGCAATTCTGAAATGATGAAGAAATTACGTTTTCTAATATGGAGCAGATGTCATATATTCCCGCAGGCACCATCTTGGATTTTTTTCTTGGCATGAAAACTCCTTTTCGCCAAGTAGTAAATGTCGTCAAATAGCGATTTATGCACATGTTGGGCTTAACGAAAATAAAATGTAAGCAATAAAATATAAATCTGAAAAACGCAGGAAACTCCTTAAAGTGGCAGTTAGTAAATGCACATATGAATGCTACGCGTTCATAAACCAAGAAAAAAAAAAAAATCCCTGGATTCAGCAAACTAGTTGTGTAGCAATCTCAAAAATGCATGAAACTCATTAAAGCGGCAGTTAGTAAATGCACGTATGAACGCTACACGTTCATAAACTGAAAAAAAAAAAAAAATCACTGGATTCAGCAAACTCCCCTACCCCCCAAAAGAAATCTCCCCAACAAAAAACCTCTAAGCAAAATTTAAAATCTTTACTTTTTTTTCAAATGCATTTCTTTATTTGTCATGTTACTGCAACAATATTTAATCAATCATCTAAGCCCCCCCCCCCCCAAATAAAAAATACTGTTTCTCCCTTTCCCCTCCCCCTAGTATCAAACATGCATAATTTAACCTATAAAACTCTTTAATTTTAAATTTCTTAATACACAAAATATGCAATACAAATACAATAGTTACAATAAATAATCTATCAGCTAAATTATTCCTTCCTCTCAAAATCTCTGCTTTTCTCCCTGTGTCTCCTGACCTTCATATCATGCCCACTTTCCTCTCTGCATCTCATGCAGTTTGAAATCTAATTTTCTTTTACCTTTTCTGGCTTGATTTGTAATTTTGTCGTAAAAATACTTAAATAGCCACCTAAATTATTTCACACCCTGCCCCCCAAAAATATTTTCCTTTCTTTTTGTTGCCCGCCTCTCCCAACACACACAATATATTAAAAAAAAAATGTTTTACTTTATTTTTGGCTCTATTTAATCATAAAATGTACATGTAATTCATGGGTTTAGAACAGCGAAACTGGAAAAAAAAAACTTTTTCTTTCTTTCCACATATTTAGAACCCCCCCCCCCCCACCACCACCACCACCACCATTTGGGGAGAAAGGATGGAGAAAAAATTTCAAAGAGATGAAGATTTTAGATGAGTGATACTTGTATAAGATTGTGTAAATAAGATTTTAGATGAATCACCTTACTACAAAAAATAAGAAATAGGGCTGGATTTTTTTACAAATTAAATTTAAGGATTTTAAAGTTTGCTGGGTGGGGGTCAGAGGAGAAATAAGAACTTGCAGAGAAAGGGAAGCAGATATTTCATGTAGAGGGGGGGGGGGGATTTCCTTAAGATTATGTGAAAACATGCAGAAATCCACCAACAAAATTCTCTGCCTTATATTTTTAAATAATTTTAAAATTTATGAAGCAAGGTTCATAGGTCCCCAGCCACGTCCCGAGTGAAAGACACTCTAACGAAAGCGAGGTTGAAAAAAAAAATGTAAACCAGACAAATTTAAAAGGGAAATTACACAAATTAAAGATACTGAAAAGCAGGCAAGAAGGGAGGGCTTGGGGCGATGAAGCTACCGAAAGACCCCTGCTACTTTGAGCCTATTATTACTTGCAGTTGGGGATGGGCAGGTGGGTCAACTGCCGTGACGAGCGGCCCCTCTTCGTCCGCAGCCCTTTATTCTTCTACTCTATCCCGACTCTTTTTCAGAAGCAAGTTGGCAATTCGAGCCTAATATATATTCGGAGTAATATCTACCTTGGAGCAAAAAGGGCCAATGTCCAAAATTGAGAAATTTGAGTTAAATGCACGAATGAATTCAGGATGCGATATAAAGTAATTGCTAAAAGGGCCAAAGTCCTCCCAATATTAGATCATTGAAAACAAAATATTTTGTCGAGGACAATGTTACTTACTATTAATGCAAAAATGGCCAATTTAAAATGTAAAAAAAAAAAAACTAAATCAATGTAACATTAAATTGTAGTGAGAAAAACATTACTGAATTGAAAGGTACAACTTTGAAAAATAATAGTACAGAAATCGTAGCAAGATTCTTAAAATTCCTCAAACTTAAATTGGGTTTCCTGCCATTTGAGAAAAACAGACATTGGCCCTTTTTGTTCCAAGGTACAGATATCATCAAGAGATTCATAACCAGACTTTGCACACAGGACTTGTTGATGCATGATGCAGTGAAATCCAACAATAATATGTCCAATGTGGGTTTGAAATAAACTGAAAAAAAAACATGTATTTTTACCACCATACTGGGTCACTTGTAACAGAAACTATTTTAGACAAATTTATTTCATTTTCAGTAAGTAAATTTATAACTGCTGTACAAATATCTGCACCCTTGGTTGTAGTTGATAGCAATAGTAATGATAAGTCCTCCTTAATGTCATTTTCAACAAAATATCATACAAAAACAGGTAAATGAGCAGATTTAGTTATATCTGTACTTTCGTCAAGACACAGTGAAATGAAAGGAGAAGACTTGATATCAGATTTTTGTTGCTCTCTTCCATTTTCTTCCATTTTTAGTATTCTATCTTTCCCTGTATTTCTTGATAAAGACATATCTTTAATTAGCTGAATTATTCTATCTTTATTTTTAAAATCTTCAAACAGGGAGGGGGCGCATGTTCACCAGGCTTCCTTCAAAAACCCTCCATTGCAGAAAAGTTTACCATACCGGGCAATGAGATTCGTCACCGAGAAACTTGCGACACTAGTTTGAGAATCTTTGCTGATAAATTTAATCATAGATGTGGACAGTTTATTGTTCTCTTTAATTGCACTGGCAATGAATTCTTTTTGTTCTTTATAACATTTTTGTGAAAGAGATTTATGATTAGTTTCATAATGCCATTTTACAGATGACGTTCTGCAGACCACTGTCCCGGAACATAAAACGCAAAGAGTCTTATCAACTTTATTAATACCATATTTCTTAGTCCACCACTTTGAAATTCTCTACTATCTTGTATTTTCTGATTTTTAGCCGAATTGACCATTTAAAATAAATATTCCTTGACCTTTCCACTCTAATCAGTTTTATATTACCAGCCTTGACAGTGAAGGTAATTTAACAACAAAAAATCATGCAATAAAAGCAAATCAGAATAATAATAATGAAATGACTAGCCACTGGAATTTTATGAGTATTATATGTAAGTAACTGAATTGTGTCGGCAGTCTGCCAGATAAATTGCCCCTACTCCTCCATGAAACCGACACATAAAAGGATATAAAAATCTTTGAAAGCGTGATTTTGAAATTATAGTTTTCATTACAAATGTTTTAGCAGTCGAATTATTATTTTTTCTTATCAGAAAAAAGTAAATATTTTATTAGTTTTTATAATATTTTTGTCATTTTAACTAATTATTTAGCAAATTACATCAACAGTTAAATAAAGCTTCATGTGCAGATCAAAATGTGTTAAATGATGAAGAAATTTATGAAATATTAAAGTAAAACATAATTTGATTTGTTAGATTTCTCTGGATTTCTCTCTCTGCATATGCGAATTACCGACGCCAGCAGAACTAAATCGAGGAAGTGTGTGAGTGCGTGTGTGTGTGTGGGGGGGGGGGAGATGTTTCTGAGTGGGTAATTAGTTCAATGATATGACAGGTGCACTAGTACTAGTATAAACAAAACAATAGCTATTTTCAGTCAAGCTCGTGTATTAATAAAAAAATAATAATGAGGTGCAGAATTTGGGGGTGCTTGAGTGAATTTTGATTTAAAACTTCAATTAACAGTGTGCCAAAAATATCCTCTCGCGTGCCATAGGTTTGCCGTCCCTGACCTATAACTACAGTAAATTCCATTTAAGTTTTCTTAGTTAAGTCTGCATTTATTTCTAAATAAACTCTGGTATACTTTATTTACTTTCAAGTTTCCATAACAAGTCCCATATTTAAACACTTCCATTTATCTTTATTTTCAATGTTTAAATATAAGTTCTTATCTTACCTTATTTTTACTTCGGTATAAGTCTTTTTTTGCTTGTTCGTTATGTTCCTCCATTACCACATTGTTTCACGGCATTCAGGTTCTTCTATCATTTTGCTGGTGTCAACAAACATTGTATGGCTGGTTCATTAACTGAGGAGTTAGGATGGTATTAAGAAGTGAAAGATTGTTCTAATGGGTGCTTATAATATTTCCTAAAAAAGATTCTCTTATTGTCTTTTGCATACTAGAAGTGGATTCATTAGAATAAACGCGATCGTCCAGTTGCCTCGATTAATCATTTACATATGCGCTGTGAATGTATACTAATAACCCGATCCTAGTAGGTGATCAAGCTGAAAAAGGAAATAAAATACAGTACCTCCACTCTTGCAATGAAAAAAACCAACTCTAATACTTGTTTCAAACAAGGAAGATTTTTATTCTTTCAGTCAAAGGTATGCAGGTGAAAGGTGGGGTCCACTGCTCGGCATCCGATGATCATGAGGTATCTGTGCGACTAGACATCAGTCTTGATTTTCACTAAGGATCTTCGATAATTTATGTGAATATACGGTAAAACTAGTTGAATAAAACACTAAGAAGAGGTCCTTAGGAAAGGAGACTTAGCTTCGTTATAAAAATATTCTCTAGCAAAACTACGGCATTGACTTCCGACATTACCGGCACATCCGGAGCACGAGGCTCGCGGAACGTGCGGCAAGCTAAATCGTTTTTCTCTATACCAGTAACTGCACTAGACTGAACTGCTAGGAGAGAGAGAGAGAGAGAGAGAACGCTTATTTAAACTCGCGCGTGGCAGCTAAAGGGTTGCCGTAAAAAGGCGAGAGCGTGCCAAGAAAAGCCAGGAGCGAGACGATATCGCTAAAACGGCGCAAAGAGGATTGCAAAATGTGATTTACTAAACATCGCGTGCTGAAATGAAAACAGTGCTTAAACTGAAAAGGGGAAATGAAACCAGTAAATTAAAAAAAGAAAAGGTTAGATTAAATAAATAAGAGATGTTTAAAAGTAAGATTAATTAAACTGCCTGGGGAAAGGAAACAAAATATATTGCTACACAATATATTACACCCCAACAAACGTTGAAAAAGAACTTTTAGTCCATAGCTATAAGAGCTGAAGCAAGGTCTGAAACTCCAATGCGTTATTGCAGAAATAAAGTTGATTTCTTCACACTAAGAATTCCAAACAAGATGCAAAAATGAACAAAAGGACTAAAAGTGACTGATATTGAACTAAAGGAGACAAGCAATTAAATGGAAAAACAATTAAATGAAATGACTGAAAAAGAACTTACCCAAAACAAGGTAAACAACAAACCCGAAAAGAAAAAGTGAAGTTGAGAGAATACCGGAGAATCATCAGATGCCATCAGGACTACACAGGGAACAGACGTTACCCTACAGGTGGGTAGCTTTGAAAAAACAATTAGTATATGTACACAAATGTTGAGAAAAATTTACAATTATACCTTATTAAACCTATATAAAAGATTACATTATCATAAGTTAAAAGAAAGAAAAGGGGGAGTGGTACCACAAAAAAATAGGAAAGGTCAAAACATTATACACATAGTATTAATCACATGAAAAAGACTACTCACAACATGGGCAAAACTGCATAACCCTAACAGCATACTTCCTATCAAAAAATTTTACACACATACAAATATAAACACACTGCTATAGCAATAAAATTTAACACCAAATATTAATAATCAAAAGTAAAAAGTGTGTGTGTGAGCTCTCAAATTGTAAAAATACGTATGTACACAATAATTTATTAAACCATGGTAAAAATTGATATACTAAAAAAATTTTGTAAACATGTATGTTTACATGAAAGTAAATATTCACATAGAATATTCTTACTTTTGTTTACATCTCTTTTGAGATTTTGCTAGCATGTTACCATTCTGAAAAAATTTGTAAAATGTAAGTATATCTTTTTTTTTTTTTAACACAAATTTGAATATTTTCTTGTAAGTACATTCTAGAGAAGAAACATAACATAACATGAGAAGAACATAGACACATAAAAGAAAAATTTAAACTTTTCCTCTTTTTTTTTGAAAAAAATTCAAGAAAATTTTGAAAATTCAAAAAGGTTTTGAAAATTCACTAAAATTTTGTCAACAGACAAACACTGGAAAAAAAATTCTAAAATATTATTACAATACTCAAAGCATTCTATTATGTCTATAAGTATCATTGACATGATACATAAAAAATGACAAAGTCATTCGCAAGAATGGTTGAGAAACAAAAAAAATGATACCCATAAACTATTGTAAAATTTAAAAAAAATGTAAAGAAAGTGGAAATGTGAAACAAACATGTTTCATGAAATATTAGTCTAACGACTACATTGTGACATGAAGTCACCACTGGAATGTTGCTAGAAATTGAATCTTAAAAAATGAGAATGATACCAAAAATGCATTAAAAAAAATTTACAGCCTACTAAATAACTAACAATGTGACACGAAGTCACCACTAAAAAATTTATTGGAAAAATTAACTTTTTGAAAAAAAAGTCAAAATGTAACGTACAAAAAAATTTTCATTTTATTCTTTTTCTTTTTCTACTTCAAAATGTGACACAAAGTCACCACTAGTAATTGAAAAATGTGCAATCTTGAAAAAGAGTCAAATTTTTTTAAAAATGTGCCCAAAAAATTGTATTTCACTACAATTTTTGGAAAACGGTGTGACCACTATAGTCACCACTGGAATATTGTAAAAATTTAAAAACAATTATTGCTAAGTTTAAAAATGCATTTAAATCTTATAACACTACATTATAATTGAAATGTGACAAAGTCACCACTAGAACCTGTTGAAAAAAAATGCATTATAAACATAAAACAACAATGTATACATATGTATTGAAAAAAACTGAAAAAGAGTTTAGAACATAAATTAATTTAAAAGAAATACTATGACAAAAATTCACCATCTGCCTGCAGATGTTGGATGTATTGAACAGCATCTTTAACTATGTCAAACATAAGTTGAAAAAACAAAAGGATTATTTAAAAATTATAAGACAGATGTCCTAATCTTGTAGCTGTAAAAATATGCTGGTATCAGAAGATAGTATCACTGCTTGAAAGAGTTCATGCTGTGAAGATAAATTAAACACTGGATGTAAAAGTCACAACAGTTTCACTCTATTAATATTGTTCTGTATTTTATCACACAACAATTTATAAAATACTTGAATTTTTCACAATTCTATGTTTTCTTTGAAATGCTAATTTTGAATGATGACTATGAACTGGCATGGAAGATACACTGTGACATAACACTGATGAGTAGAAAAAAAAAAACAAATTGATGAAAATACTTGAAGATGCTGAGATGAAATTTTAACACTGTAAAGTTTCGTAAAGAAAAACTGGATACTGTTCCATATGATATGTATGCCTTTCACTTAACTAGTATTCTTGTTAGGTTTACACAAACTATAAAAACTATTTGATTTTTATAAACATGGATAAAACATCCAAGTAATTAAATCTGTGTCATAATGGTTGTATAGACAAACCATATCTGTATAAAAAAATACAGCTGTATGTGATAAATTACGTTTACTTGAATATTTGCATACATTTCGCAATAGCATGCAAACTAGATCCCTATCGTGAGACCTGAACCCATATAAATTCATACGTAAGGTCACATATATTTTTGAAATAAATTTCAACATTGACACAAAATATAAAAAACTTGAAATTATTTAAACCATTCCTTAAAATAAAAATTGACTATTTAAAATTTTGCTATAAACATGGATATGTTTTGAAGAAAACAAACTGCATCATATAATGGCTGACTATGCAAACCACACAAATTCTGTATTAAAATACAGCACTCTAATTTTCTATTGTAATGGAAGAATTCTTGCACGTACCCTCATAATGCAAGAAGAAATTTTTCATGCCGCACATAAGCCCAAATAGTGCTAAACATAAAGAAAACAGTTCCATATGAAATGGACACCAAATATGTATGTGAAATTTTGATGCAAACTTGAATTCTTCTACTTTTATATCTGCTTTTATAAGCATTCTTAAAAAAATCTTGAGAAATAATTGCATTTAACACTTAAATTCATGAAAAATGAAACTTTGCACTGAATGCTGTGACAAGATCTGACTGCTCTCTGAAATGGCTTTAAAACACTTGAATTTTGTCAATCTTCCACATCACACAATACAAAAAAAACACTTAAAATTTTCTTTTTAAAAACAAAATCTTCTTACTTGAGGCAAAAAAATTACTTAAAATGTAAAACTGTTGTTACTATTCATGACAGAGCACAACGTGCTAAAATAAGGCATGATCTTGTATTGTATTTCTATCTATTAACATCCATCATTTGAACTATTAAATCTTGAAAAAAGCATTATAAATGTCGTAAGAGACATCATATTTTCTCATATTCACTAAAATTTTCATTGCAAATGAAATATTTGAAAGAAAAAAAAATGGACTTAGAACAAATACTACACGTGCACGATATTTCATCTTATTCAGCAATTTATCTTCATGTATTATTTATTTCTATATTTTCACAAACTGCCACATTATTATTTTATTTATTCTTTTTACTTAAACTATTGTTCGAACTTCTTTTTTTTTTAAGAGGAAAAAAAAAACTGGAGCACGTGGTCGCCGAAAATAAAACGATGCAATCGCTATAACACTTAAATCCGAATGCATCCATTAAAATACACTTGTAAAAATGAAAATCAGTAAAAGAAAAAGCTGGAGTAAATACGATTAATCAGTAAAATTTGTTATACATAAAAGTCATTGAAAAACTTATATTTCTGCTTGATCACTCAAATGCACTGTCTGTGCATCTGGCACTAGCACCATTTATTAAAAAGTAATAATTTGATTGTTCTAATGGGTGCTTATAATATTTCCTAAAAAAGATTCTCTTATTATCTTTTGCATACTAGAAGTGGATTCATTAGAATAAACGCGATCGTCCAGTTGCCTCGATTAATCATTTACATATGTGCTGTGAATGTATACTAATAACCTGATCCTAGTAGGTGATCAAGCTGAAAAAAGAAATAAAATACAGTACCTCCACCCTTGCAATGAAAAAAACCAACTCTAATACTTGTTTCGAACAAGGAAGATTTTTATTCTTTCAGTCAAAGGTATGCAGGTGAAAGGTGGGGTCCACTGCTCGGCATCCGATGATCATGAGGTATCTGTGCGACTAGACATCAGTCTTGATTTTCACTAAGGATCTTCGATAATTTATGTGAATATACGGTAAAACTAGTTGAATAAAACACTAAGAAGAGGTCCTTAGGAAAGGAGACTTAGCCTCGTTATAAAAATATTCTCTAGCAAAACTACGGCATTGACTTCTGACATTACCGGCACATCCGGAGCACGAGGCTCGCAGAATGTGCGGCGAGCTAAATCGTTTTTCTCTATACCAGTAACTGCACTAGACTGAACTGCTAGGAGAGAGAGAGAGAGAACGCTTATTTAAACTCGCGCGCGGCAGCTAAAGGGTTGCCGTAAAAAGGTGAGAGCGCGCCAAGAAAAGCCATGAGCGAGACGATATCGCTAAAACGGCGCAAAGAGGATCGCAAAATGCGATTTACTAAACATCGCGTGCTGAAATGAAAACAGTGCTTAAACTGAAAATGGGAAATGAAACCAGTAAATTTAAAACAGAAAAGGTTAGATTAAATAAATAAGAGATGTTTAAAAGTAAGATTAATTAAACTGCCTGGGGAAAGGAAACAAAATATATTGCTACACAATAGATGGCTATCGGCAGATGGCGTGACCTGTCCGTTAGGATGTGCTCTATCTCGTGGCCATTCACTGGTCCGTCTCTCCCGAAATTACTAGACACCGGAGGTGATGTTGACCAGGTGATCAGAAGTCACGTGGGGGGCATTGTCAGCAGATGGGGAATGCTATTTATAGCTTTGATTTCAGCCGAGAGATAGCTTCGTCAATGTCTTGTTTTTGTACGTTGTGCTGCTTGGGAAAAATGATGTTCACATTTTTAAATATTTTATCACTGTATTTGTTTTAAGATGAAGTGGATGGTGTTTCAAATATAATATATCCTGGTGTTTGTTTTTAGTCATCTATGCTTTCTATAACTTAGTCATGTTTAAAGCGGTTGTTGTTTACGGCGTTGGTACAGCTTCTTTCAAGGTTGTGAATAAGGGATGGAGACGAACAGTCACCATATGTTTGGCTATTTAAATTTCCGTAAGGACTTGCCTGGAGATGTGCGTGTTATGATGTTCGATCTATTAGCATTGGGAAGTATGCCTGCCGCATGTTTTTCAGATAAGGTTTTCTCTTTATTATTACTGTTAGTTGAAATAGTCTAACTTTTATTTACAGTTTATATTTCTCTCTCCTTTTAAAAATACATTTTAAGTTCCAGATATTATTCTGATTTTACCTTTTTCTGAATCTCGCCAACTTTATTTTTAAAGTGGATGAACGGACTGTAGGATTGTGATATGGTTTCCAAGAGACCAGGGTTTTCCCGTCTTGATATTACAAAATCAGTCATGATAGAAGTGGTCTAAAACTCATTAGAGCGGAAGTCTGCGCAGAGTATTTGGAACTGTTATGGCTGGTGATATCGGGATATTTACGATTCCTAGGAAGTTCTATCAGTCAGTATCCACGGTTCTTCCATTTAGGCTTGCTGCAGTTCAGGAATCCATTTAACATTAACTCTTAGTTAATGTCTTGCTTCTGGTCTTCAGTATGCTTTTGAGTGGCAGTTGAGAGTATCTGCAGATTTCAGTTAAGCTAATGTTGATAAGTTGTGCTTGCCTTTACATGAAATCATTTATATATGGGAGAAGAGGGATTAAATTTATTAAGCAATATAATCTTTTAAATACTTTTTGTTTTTCCAAATGTCAATATTTAATATAGTAATCTCAGTTAAACAGGATTAAGTTTATATTTTTTTTCAATAGTTAATTGATATAAATTTACATTTTGTTTTTGAGGTAAATACCATTTGAAATTAAGCTTTACTTTTTCTAATCAGTTTTTAAATAAAGTTAATAGTTTTTGATTAAAGGTTAAAGTTAATTATATAAGTTTAATTACAGTTTTTATAATCAAAGTAAAATATGATTTCTTTGAAATAATTTTTTACTTTTTCGTGCTCTGGTTCATGTTTCAAACATGTTGACATATAGTCATGTTAACTGCTTTTAAGCTAGTAGTGAATTAGAGAACTTATGTCATGTTTTGAAGACTTATTTCATTTTAATGACTTTAATTTTATTTTTGTTTTATTTAAATATGTTTTAATAAAATTGTTATTTGTTTTAACTTCGCTTGGTTTTTCTTTACATATTCTTTTGCAGATATTTTTATTGCTTTACGTCGTTAACTTCAGTTAACAGGTTTCTGAGCGGACAAAGTCAGCAGATACACTCTATTTGCGTGATAACTCTCTTGTTTAATAATTACCATTAGTAATTAACCTTTTGGTTATTACTTTCATTTATCTTTCAGTTCAATCAAAAGAAAATGAAATTGCATGTTTGTTTCTTTAGTTATAAATATGCACTTTAGTGATTTTATTAGAATTAAAATATATGAAGCTTCGAGTCATCATCGTCTTTCAATTTTATGCCGTTTTTTAACTTTCCAGTTTTTGTAACAATTAGTCTTTAATTAATGGTCAATCATTATAAAAATATACCAGAATATAACTATATTTATTTATTTAGTGTTTATATTTGAAAGAATTTAACTGCATTTGATGAGAAATATGAAAGATACAGCAGTCTTATTTTAAAAATTAATACGATAATGTCCGTATTTTAGAGATTTCCTGAATGTGAATGTCCGGATTTTCGAGGTTCAACTGTATTTTGTAGCAAGGTGATTGATCTAAAATCTCATCTACATAATCTGTTACAAGTATCACTCATGTAAAATCTTCATCCTCTTTGAAATTTTTTCTCCATCCTTTCTCACCAAATGGTGGTGGTGGTGTGTGTGTTGGGGGGGGGGGGGGAGGGGATTTCTAAATATGCAGAAGGAAAGCAAAAGATTTTTCTGCAGTTTGGCTGTTCTAACCCTTGAATTACATGTGTATTTTATGATTAAATAGAGTAAAAAAAAGTAAAAACAATTTGTTTTTAAATATACTGCATGTGTTGGGTGAGGGGGGGGGGCAAAAAAGAAAGGAAAGCATTTTTGGGGGGGGGGAGGGGGTGAAATAATTTAGGTGGTTACTTAAATATTATACGACAAAATCACAAATCAAGCAGAAATTTAAAAAAAAAAAAATACAGATTTTAAACTACATGAGATGCTGGAAGGGGGGGGGGGGGGATCATGATATGAGAGTCAGAAGAGACAATAATTTAGCTGATAGATTATTTATTATAACTATAGTGTATTTGAATAGCATATTGTGTATTAAGAAATTTAGAGTTTTATAGATTAAATTATGCATGTTTGGTACCACAGAGGGGGGGCAAAGGGGGAAGCAATATTTTCTGGAGAGGGAGCTAGATGATTGATTAAATATTGTTGCAGTAAAATAACAAATAAAGAAGTGCATTTGAAAAAAAAGTATTTTTTTTTCAATTTTGCTTAGATTTTTTTGTGGGAGGGTGGGGGGGGGGGGGGGAGAATTTAGATTTTTTTTTTCTTTTTACATATCGGAAAGCTGTCAAAATATGGAAGATTTTCGACCCTGTATTTACCTTATTTACTTCTAAATTAATGATAAAACAGGTTTTAAAATATATATTTGTTAAATCTTGATTATAAGCCCCTCCCAAATTTAACTGCTTTTTCTTTTGAAAAAGGAGGGGACTTACAATCAAGATTTTACGTAATGAATTTCCTTCATTTTTAAATAAATAAAAACTCACTATTTATAATGCTGTGTAACAGTAAAAAAAAATTACAAACACGGGAAAATTCTTTAAATTTCATGGCATAGCGAAAAAAATTCACAAATTTTATGATTTTCAAAATTTTTTGGGCTTTAAAAATTGTAGAAAGAGCATAATTTCTGTTATTTAAAAAAAAAAAAAAAATTGTATAACCCACACCGTGTATAAGTCGCAACGGCTATTCCAAATGTTTTTTTCTTGTATAAACCGAATGTCACCCGAAAATACAGTAGGGGAGACTGGGGATACTTGATCCCCACTTTCTTTTTTTATTTTTTTCTCAGTTGTCATTTGATATTTTTAAGAATTTTCTTTTTATCAAAATAATCATGTGTACATTTCTTATAAAATATAATTTTTTTCTTGGTATAAAAACAAATTAATTTCAGAAAATTGCATTTTTCAATTTTACAAAAGGGGGATCATGTATCCCCACTTAAAGGGATACTTGATCCTCTCGTTGGGGATACTTGATCCCTGTCAAAAATCAAGCTCATATTGTTTCATTATGCATACATCACAGCACTATAAGTTAGTAATAAACATTTAACTTTTATTTCTTTCATTTATGACTACAAGATGAATATTTAAACACTTTGTTGATGATTTGATGTGCAGATATTTATAAAAACTATTAATGCAATTTAATTAAAACAAAAGCTAAAATGAGAACTTTAGAAACAAAACGTAGAAAGAAATCAACAAATAGTTAAACTTTATTTTAATAAATAATAGTAGTATACAATAATACAAAGTAAAGGTAATGAATAAAGCTTTCAAAAAATAATAACACAGCCTCATTATCAGCAGGTATTTTGAAACTTTGAAAAGTCAAAGTGGAAGGTTATAGTTGTAGCAGTTCTTAAGCGGGGACCGCGCTAAGAAATTAAGACTATTCGCCAACACATTAGCCAAATTTGAAAATCATTAGCCATATTTATCTATTATTAGCCAAAAGTATATTAAAAGTATATTCGATCTTTTGACGAAATTTGTTTTTCCGTGATCTTTTGACGAAATTTGCGTGTTTTTTTTTTTTTGCGAGATCTTTTGATGAATTTTGCGGGTTTTTCGTGATCTTATGACAAAAATTTGTGTTTTTCCTCGATTCTTTGACGAAATTTGTGTTTTTCCCGCGATCCTTTGACGAAATTCGCAATATTTCTACAAACGATTAACAGTATTAATTTTTTTCGGCGACCATTTGTCGAAATTCGCGATATTTTTTATGTCCGAACTTTCGAATTGACGACTGATGTTTTAAAAAATTTTCGGATATTAATTTCGTAAATTTTCGGAAAAATCAAATCACCTCTAATTGGCCGGCCGAGAATAAGAAGAGGAATATAGACTGGAAATACGGCTGTACGCGAACTTGCGCTAAAAACGGAAATTCATTTACGTTTCAAAACATGATTATACAACAAAAGAGACCCTGAAAAATCATTCGCCAGCTTTTTTGCCATAATTTTTTTCTCGCCAATTTCACGATGTATTCGCATTTGGCGAGTTCGCGAATGGTTAGTGCGGCCCCTGCTTAAGGTTGCTCCTACCGTAAGTGGATTAGACAACTTAATAATGCAATCTGACTCATCAACTATGCTTTTATTATTTTTTCCCGGGAAATAGAATTGAGCATGCCTTTTCTTCGTAAAAAATTGTTCTCATATTCAAAAAGTCCCACTTTTTGTTCTACTTGACCTATGTAATGAAAGATTTTCTTTTTTGTAGAAAATTTTAAATAAAATTAAAGTATCATAAACACTTTTTGCTAAATTGATGCTAATGTTCTGTATTTAGTAACAAACTGAAGTATTTGTCTTTGTATTAAAAGTTTAGCTATTTAGGAATACATGATCCCTAGGATCAAGTATCCCTAGAAAAAGGAAATCAAGTATCCCCATTTTGTGTTTAGAACATAAATGTATATCTTAAGTGGTAAATAAACAAAACTAATTTGTTAAAAAAGTTATATTGAGAATAGTAAAATGATATGCAATTAAATTTATAAAATTTCCAACAAGAGAAAATAAAAACAAAATTTTAAAAACCTTTAAAAAAAGTATCTTGCAACAATTAAATGTTTCCTTTTCATGCTGAAATAAAATGTCTGTAAATGATTTTATGTTGCTATATTATCTGAAATAATGCATCTTAAAATATGTTGCCAGATTTCAAAACTCTACATATTGATTTTAGTATACTTTATGATCAGGAATAAAGTATCCTGAGGGATCAGGTATCCCAGTCACCCCTACTTGAAAGAAAATCCTTTCTTTGTATATCATGGGAAAGCTTGTGTAACGCTGAACTCAAAAATACATTTCTTTTAATTTTAGGTATTTTCAGAGATATCGTCAAAAATGTAATGCAAAAATATGTTCCCCCCATCTATTTCCGAATCTACTGAAACTAAAATTATGAAAAAATTAGAGGTAGTAGACATTAATTTAAACCTTGCAGGAAAATTATAGCGATTACCCTAGGTCACATAATTTTTGAGAAAAATGCTTTTTTCCATTACCCACAAATTTCGGTTTGAGGGCATTCAGCAAAGTTGTTGAGGAACGCTGGAGGTACCTGGGTCATTTTCAAAATAAGTACAATTTGATGTCTTACTATTCTAAAATTTATAATATTAGAAATACAAATAGATAAAAATTTCAAACCCATAATTGTTCTTTATTCCTTTTTTTAATAATCCAAGTGTTAAACCAAGTAATTTATATAAAAATAAATTAGCTAAAAATTAGAAATAATTGACTTTTCAATGGGAACTATGCTTGTTTCAAATCCAAACTTTGATTTTTAACATGTTATAATTTCTAATCAATAATAATTATTTTCAGTGATTTGGGCAATTTTATTTTGAAAACAATATAAATTTTGAATACTTATAGCAATATGTCTAAAAATTGATTTTAATATGGAATAATTTTATGAAATAAGGCTGTCTTACAAGTTTTGTGTCACTAATCTAACAACTAATATTTTTCAGTTTTAAATACTACTCTGATGATAAAAATTGAAGGAATTTGCTTTTTTATGTTAGCAACATTGTTTGTAAACAAAATGGTGGAAAAACTAACTGCCTCCATGTGGTCTACTATTTAAAAAGGGAAATTACATTCCTAAATCAGCTAAGTTCTTTTACTATGTGTCACTGGTCTAACAAATATTCTATTAAACAGATAACAGTTAAATCAATTTAATAAAAATATTATAATACAGTAAAAAAAGTTTTGTTTAACACCCTAAATCATATTACTATTTTGTAATAAGGAATAAAAATGTATTTCTTAAGAAATGTCACTGGTCTAACAGTCACTGGCCTAACAATATATTTGTTAAACTAGTGACGAATCCTGTTATGCCAGTGACACAATGCTAAGCAATAAAATAATTTCATGTAAAGAATGTATTTTAAAAGTTATATTAATAATATTATGACTATTGACAACTTTAATAAAGAATGTCTTTGGATTAAAGCAAAAATGTCATCAGTCTAATGCAAAATGTCACTGGCCTAATGCATGCCATTGGTCTAATACTTTTAAGTAATTAATGTATTCATGTTAATGAGTCAATTAAGCTCAGCCACTGTGTTATTTGAGTTACAATTATGTTTTATTAATCATAGTAAAATAATATGTGGAAAAAGTTATACTTTAAAATTAAAAAAAAAAATTATGAAAATATACCTTATTTTGAAAATGACCCACCTATCATAGCAGAAGTTTAAAATCATTATTGATAATGATTTTTGAAAAAAATTGTCGATAATTAGCCGAGATAATTAGCCCTTAAAGAGACGGATGGTCTGGACATACATGATGACAGCGGTGGCGTAATCTATGTACCATCGGCTTTTAAAGCCTAGATAACAACTTTTAATGATATATTTGGGTAATGCAATGCCCAGTAGCAGTATAAAAGCAATAAACATCAAATTGTTAAAAACAGACTGAGAGTTAATCATAAATACTATGGAATTCGAGACTAGTTTGCATTGAGTGGATCTCTCAATATGCCTCCCGTGTCTTTAAAAGTTAATTAAAAACCTATCTGGAAAAACACGACACAGACCAAAGCGGCATTGCAACTTTGCAACCTCCTTTCGAGGCGCGCATAGCACAATGCCAAGTTTAAACTTTGAACATGTGTTTTGTTTTAGCTACACTGTAAAAAGAAAAGATTATTGCTACGCTGAATTTAGTTTTGTGAAATGCCAAATGAAATTTAAATATGCACTGCTTTTATTCTCAGTACCGAATTAAGTTCATCATAAACAGATTAGGATAAGATTAAAAAAGAGTTATACAGAATAGCAATATTTGACATTATTTAGGCTTCATATCTGTTTGAACTTTTATGGTATACCCTTTTATGCTTTTCTTGTATATTCAGCTATACCTAACCCTATGTTGTATAGTTTTTTACAAACTACTTTTTTGTTATTCTTTTAGCAATGATTTTTTTTTTTAAATAACACATTATAAATATTCATATATTAATTGTACAGAATCCTCTGAGTGCGAGTAATACTCACACTTGTGACATTTCAATAACAGGTCATTTTAATAAAAAAATATTTGCCTATTAAAAGTAAAAGAAAAACTAGTTGGTTTGTTTATTAAAAAGTTTTTAAGTATTTATCTTTACTGTAGTCACTTTTGGTAAATGTATTTTATTTTGAATATTAAATGTTTAAAGGATTTTCTGAAATGGAAATACTTTTTCTTTCGGGTGTGAGGCCAATGCAACCACATGTTGCACACTTCTAAGACAGATATGGTCGGTGGGCAATCTAAAAAAAATATACTAAATGTAAAAAAAAAACTTAGCATTTTCAATTAAAAATGATTTTTAGCTCCAAGCCCTTAAGAGACTTTAGATAAGAGAAACACTTTTTTTTATGATGGAACTGCAGTCTATAGACTCAGAAATGTGTGAACTATTGAAAAATCCAAAATTTTGACACTCACCCATACCTCAAAAACTGTGAAGAAGGAAAATAAATTGCATGAGTGTTTGTACCATGTTAGGGGCAGTATGTATACACAAAGTTTACCCAAAATCCCTGTTGGTGTGTCACAAACCATAAAAAAAATTGGTTGAATAGACATGGAATAACCCTTAGAGTAAATTTGTGAAAGTTTCTATCGTAATATGCATTGTTTGATTCAAATTAATGAATATTTCAATTTACTTAGCTTGTCTCTTGAATTTGTTAATTTTATTATGCTTCAGCTTGTTTTTATTTTTTACTGCAAAAGCTTTTACAAAATTTAAAAATCGTCTGATTTTTTGTCTAAAATCTTCAGTATTCACCCAAGTTTAGTTGGCAGGTATGTGATACTGATCAGCAAGGAGGGCGGGATGACATTGTTACGCCTTCATTGGTATCTTTCTTTCAATATTTCATAAATTTTCAAGGAAAAAAGTACTTTTAACTTTTCATTATAACATGGATTTTTCATTTGCCCTTTCAAAAATTGAGAAAAATAACCTTAACTTTAAATTTTAGTTTAATTTTTTTGCCTTTTAAAATTTACAAATTATTTTTAAAATTTTTATTAAAATGTTTATATTTTTATTGATTGACAGTGACATTTTGAAATCCATACAGATTTTAGATCTCAAGAAAAAAAAAATTGATGATGGAGCTGCAATAAAATATACAGATTCAGAAATGTGTGAGTTGTGTAAAATCTAAAATTCCCCCCCCCCCCCTCTGCAACCATATCTCAAAAACTATGAAGGAAAGAAAAAAAAAAAAATGCATGGGTTTATGCAAGTTAGGGGTAGTATGTACACATTTTCTCCAAAATCCCTATCCATGATTTATAAATCATAAAAAAATTGGTTGATTTGACATGGAATTACCCTTATAACAAGTTTGTGAATGTTTTAATCATAATACACGTACATTGTTTGATTTCAAATTAGTGAATATTTCAATTTACTGTAGCTTGTCTTTTGTTTATTCATTTTATTATGCTTCAGCTGGTTTTCAATCATTATTGAAAGTTTTTATAAAATTTAAAAAAATCTTCTGATTTCTTCTGCTTTCCTTTTTTTGCCCAAATTCCTCAAATTTTTTGTCTAAAATCTTCTAATTTTCACCAAAGTTTAATTAGCAGATATATGATACATACTGACCGTCAGGGGTAAAAAAAGAATAACATTGTCACTCTTTCATTGGTATCTGTCCTTCAACATTTTGTAAAAACTTTCAAGAGAAAAATGTACTTTTAACTTTTCATTATAACAATGAGATATAGAACTGTACAGGTAGAAAAAGTGTAGAAAGGCTAATTAAGTTACTTGAAAAAAAAAATTTATATCGTGTGAAAGCTTTCATAAAGCTGAACTTAAAATTTACATTTCCTTTAATTTTAAGTATTATATTTTCAGAGATATAATCGAAAATGTAATAGAAAAATATGTTCCCCCCCCCCCCCCATCTATTTCCAAATCTACTGAAACTAAAATTATAAAAAAAATTGAGGTAGTAGACGTCCCGGTAGCAGAAAGTTCGCGATGGGAGACGGACGTCACAGATTTTCTTTTCTCTTTTGCAGATTCTTTTTCATCGAACCTTTATTTTGCTTCATATTATGTTTAGTTCTTTATTACTTAATACAAAAAGTTAAGATTATTATTAATAAAAAATTATAAAATGCCTAAAAACGCTACAGGTAAGTGATTGTTTGATTAATTAACACTTCAGTTATAAAAATATTTTACCAGCAGATTATTTTTTTCCCCCTGAAGTATCTGTCACAGACACTTGGAGAAATTTCTGCTACTAGGGTAGACGTTAATTTAAACCTTGCAGGAAATTGATAGTGATTACCCAAAATCAGTTAGTTTTTGAGAAAAGTGCATTTTTCTGTTATTTACAAATTTCGATTTGCTAGCATTCAGATAAAATGTTGAGGATCGCTTTAGGTAGCTATCGTAGCAGAGGTATAAAAGCCTTGTTGATACTGATTTTCGAAAAAAAATCGTCCGTAATTAGCTGAGATATTAACCCTTAAAAACACGGGCAGATTGAACATACATAATGACAGGGGCGGCATACTCTATGTACAATCGGCTTTTAAAGCCTAGATAAAAACTTTTAACAATATATTTGTGTAATGTAATGCTCGGTAGTATTATAAAAGCAATAAACATCAAATTGTTAAAAACAGACTAATTTAATAAGAATTAATTACATAAATACTATGGAATTCGCGACTAGTTTTCATCGAAAGGATCTCTCAATACGCCTGTGTCTTTATAAGTTAAGTCAAAACCTACCTGGAAAAATACGGTGTGGACCAAGGTACCATTGCAACTTTGAGACCTCCTTTCGAAGCATGCTTTAAGTTTAAACTTTTAACAAGGGTTTTGTTTTAGCTACACTGTAAAGAGAAAAGATTATTACTACGCTGAATTTAGTTTTATGAAATGCCAAATGAAATTTAATATGCACTATTTTTATTGTCAGTACCCGATTAAGTTCATCATAAACAGATTAGAATAAGATTAAAAAAATAGTTATACAGAATAGCAATATCTGATGTTATTTAAGCTTCATATCTCTTTCAACTTTTATGGTATACTCATTTATACTTTTGTAGAATAGTAGTAATAGTTTCTAGTTAGTACAATAGACCTCTGGTCACTGTGCTTGGTTCTTTGAACCCCCCATCTCTAAGTTTTTCTAGAATATACAGCTATAGGGGAGAAGGGGGCACATGTGAACAATTTTTACATTTTTGACTATTTCTCAAAATTGTTATGAGCTATTTAACTAAAAATTGATTTATATGAATATTTAGAATTTGTTTGTTCTTTTGTTGAAACTTTTGGATGCATTTGTCAAGAATTTCTAACTTATATCATCATTCTAAAAACTGTCTAAATTTGTTCACATGTGCCCCGGTGGAGGGGTAGTTGTGAACATAGCTGGGACACATGTGAAAACATGCATAAATAAGACAAAAATAATTTTTTGTGAATAAAAACTGTGATAAAAACTAATTAGATGCCCTCTTTCTAGTTGTGTGAATAAATCAATAAATGTTTCAACATAGATACAAGAAATTATTCGTAAAATTGTACTCTAATATGCTTACTCCTTTTGAGTCACTTTTAATTGTTATCTAACTTCCAGTAAATTAAAACTGTGAAGCAATCTTAAAAACATTGAATATATAGTTCAATGTTTGACAAGGGTTTTTAAATTTTAAACTAAAAAAAAAAAAAAAAATAAATGCATTCACAGACTTAAAAAATACACTTGTGAACTGTTCACATCTGCCCTCATATGTTCTGTTCACAAATGCCCCATCTACCAGCTTCAGCCTAACTTATAAAAAAAAAAAAGATATTTTAAATTGAAATAAGGAAACAAAACTTTTTGTAGACTTACCTAATTAATGCCACTATAGAATGCAATGCTGATATTCTTCTTTAAAAAATGTCCTGAATGAATTTTTACTTCAATAACTTAGAAGACTTTTTTACTTCACACTTTCTAAAACAAACAAATTAAAACTACCAGAAATCAAAATGGCCTATTGTTGTGAAAATTCAGCCAAAAGATGGTACCAGTACTACCATCAATTGGTAATTTTTTAATTTTTTTTATTTCAAATTAACTGAGTGAAATATGTACTGTTCACATGTGCCCCCCTCTCCCCTACCTAACCCTATGTTGTGTTGTTTTTTACAAAGTCTTATTTTTCTTTTAGCAACAATTTTTTTTAATAATACAGTTCATATTTCATATATTTATTGTACGGAACACTCTGAGCACGAGTAATACTCGCACTTGACCTTTTATTATTGCATGCAAACTGAAAATATCACCCTCAAAAAATGGCTTACTGTAATGGGTCATTAAAAAAATGGACCATCATGCATTTTTCTGAAACTTGGTAAAAAACATTGCTTCATGTGTGTGCTTTAATTAAAAAAAAAAAAAAAAAAAAAATGAGATAAATTTTTTGTTTTTAAATAAATGGCTTTTTTCTCATAGGATGTCATTTATCAAACAGAGACCATTTTAGAACATGCAAATATTCCTAATTTAAGAAATAAATGTTAAAACTAAAATTTTCTAGCATATGAATTAATCTGTTTGTATGTGTATATATATATAATTCAGTATACCAATACCAATTTGCAGCTATTTATACTAAAATTTACATTAAAATAATAGTAAATTTTCATCCTACTACTTTTTATTTCATATAAAATGAGAATATAATTCTCAAAAAATATCTACATAAATACCAGATCCCTTACTTTAATGGACTATATATATATAAAAAAAAGTTGAATAATTTAAATAAAATATTAATTCATTGAATTGACATTTATTGTTTTTAATTCACATTGAGTTAACCCTTCATGTCCCAAATTAAGAATTCATGAAAATTTCACCTTTCAAAGTATTTTTCGTGGGTTTTTGAAACTACATTAGAAGATTTACACAATCATTTAATAAATTTTAGACACATACATTTTAGAATTTTGTCAATTAAAATTAACGACCTAAATCTGAATGTATAGGGATTTTGTGCAATATTTATAACTCCACACAAATATTTTATTTAAAATATTTGTAAAGTTTTTATAGATTAAGAACTGTACAAATACAGCTGGCTCTTGTTAATTCGAACTTGTCGGGACCACAAAAAATGTTCAAATTATCCAGAGTTCGATTTATGGAAAGTATGACAGGAAAACATGTTTAAAGGGGTACTATTACAAAAGAAATAATGTCATAGTATTTTTTTAATTTATTTCAGCTGTTATCATTAGAATATGACTTAATATTATATTAAAAGATATAAATACATAAACTAATTAATAATATTAAAATAATATAAATAAAACATACAAATTAATAATACACTATAGAACAACTGCATTTAAAATTTATTAATTGTACTATAATATTCTTACCTGAAATTAGATGAACATAAGAAATTATTTACAATTATTTATCATCTCTATGTAAAAAATTATCAATTGTTGTTTGGTTATTCCTATTCATTTCTTACTTTTTAGTCGGTTTTTTTTTAATTTGTAACACACAGTTAAGTTCTTTGTCTGATGACAGCTGCATCAGGATAAATGTACGCAAACACTCAATTGATTGTGCAATTGACTTTTCTGCGGGTAAGGAAAAGACTTGGAACATAGTAACAGAATTGCCAGAATCTGATTCCATCTCTTCATTGCATTTTTTGTGAATTGTTTCATCAATTTCTTCTGCAGTTAAGGGTCCAGATACTTCTAAACTATTGTTGGCTGCTACATAACTTTGTGAACGTAATATCACACTGGAACTTTTCAGAAAAGTTTCAAAATTCTATTTCTTTGAAAGGTCTGTCATTTTCGTCATTTGCATTACAACCACTCTTTTTAGATGGATGGATAAAACCAGCGCATTTTTCTATTGTTTCAGGTTGTATGGCATCCCACGCCACATGCAAATCATTGATGGCCCTGAGTAATGCTATGTCGTAGCTTTTTTTTAAAGATCAATCGAAAATAACATTTGTTCTAGAACCCTTTTACGATAATGAGTTTTTAAATTTTGGATTATACCTTGGTCCATCGGTTGCAGTTGTGCTGTAGTATTAGGGGTAAATATTCAATCTTTATAGAGCCCAGTGTTGGTAGTTTACAATGACTCTGCACATTATCTAGCAGCAATAGAATTTTTCTGTTTTCATGAGAAAATTTTTTATCCAGTTTTTTTAACCAACTGATGTAGATTTTACGCGTCATTCAGGGTTTGGCATTTGCCACATAATCAATAGGCAGTGTTTTAACTCCTCTGAAACAATGTAGCTTAGTTGATTTACCAATAACTAACAATTTTAACTTCTCACTTCCATCCATATTGGCACCTACCATCACAGTTATCCTATCTTTTCTAAATTTATCACTTGCGCACGTTTCACCTTTAAATGTGAAAGTCTTATCAGGAAGATGTTTATAAAACAAACCTGTTTCATCGGCATTAAACACGTCTTTCATTACATAGAAACGAGGTCGAGTAGCTTTTCTCAGAATTCCTTGTAAGCAGCGAGGTCTACAGCACCACTTTCACCACACACAGTTTTGTGTACAATGTTATTTCGGTGCCTACCTTTTTAATAATTTCTACTTTAGCTTCTAGAATTAACGATTTGTAACTTCCACGTGAAGCAATGTTTTAAAGAAACAAGATCTTTTGCTTTCTCAAAAAACACTTTAGCAGTAAATAAAACGATTGACTGAAAAATTCGATCCCTACACAGAAGATAGAATGTAGTGATAAAATAGGTTTCCCCTATCTTTAACAGATGTCACCCTGTGCATTTCTCAGAATGTCACTGGGTCAAATGCTAGAGAAGGGAATAGGAACAAACACAGTTGAAGAAGGGGTGGAGATGTCATTGATGGACCGACAGGGCACTAAGAAAGCGGATATCAAGTGCATGGGATTATTATACTAGTTCAGAACAATTCTGACAAAAAAGAAAGAAAGTTATTTCAAGGATCTGAAGTCCATGAGAAAGTAAGAAAAAAATAAAATTCTCCTTAGTTCGAATTCAATGAAGTCAAAAGAAAATGAGTTTGGATAAATGAAAATTTTTAATGTTATTC
Source organism: Maratus speciosus (assembly GCA_963932465.1). Taxonomy (NCBI): domain Eukaryota; kingdom Metazoa; phylum Arthropoda; class Arachnida; order Araneae; family Salticidae; genus Maratus; species Maratus speciosus. Next base: position 257,562,164 of record OZ010787.1, read on the forward strand.
TGCCATTGAAAATTTCGGACTTCATATTTAGTTCGAATTAAGTGAAGATTCGATTTATCCAATTTCGAATTAGCGAGAGCTGACTGTATAATGTTCTTACAATAGAAGTATTTCCAAACTGAAACTTTTCATCTGCAATCTTCCAGCATCAAAAAAGTTGAAGAGATCCAAATGAATTTTTGTTCTATTTTTGTGTAGTGCAATCAATAATGCTTTTGGAACAAGATAAAATAAAGTATCTATTACTCATTCTAAACTGAATTACTACTAATCAATGTATTAAATGAATTTTATAACAATTTTTTTTAATGGTAGTGGAGAGTTGGGAGGAGTGGGACAGATTCCACAATTTTTTTTAAAATTCACTATTTAAGTTTTACCAAGAGTACAGCTTATAAAAATCTAATAGTATGTTACTTAAGCTATATTTAAAAAATACAAACACAGTGAAATACAAACACTTGGCTGTTATTTGCATGTTTTAAAATGTTAACATTTTTGTCCCACACCTCCCTCACATGAGCGAGGTATGGGACGCACATGAGGGAGGAATGGGATACTGTTTGAAAAAATTTAAATGAATGCATATTGTATTTTTTTAAGTCAAAACTGAAAGCAAAGTAGGACTGGGCTTGGCTGATTTCACCAATTATTTGTGGTTGAGGCAGTTTCACTATGATATCCTTTTTCTCTACTTCACTGAAGTCATTTTCTTGTGGGAAGTGAAATTTTTCATCCTTTCTCATAAACTAAATATGATAAGACTCCTTATCACTGTCTATATCCTCAACTCTGCCAATATAATAAACAATTGTCTTCTTCATCAAAAATTTAACAAGTACAAAGTCATTTAATCGTAATTTTGGATCATCAGTTAACCAATCAATTTTTTCAGCAATTTCATTATCATTGTGAGTAATCAAATCAAAAGAGTTATCAGAAAAAAGAGCATAAGAGTTATAAGAAATCTGTAGAATCATGCAGCCAAAATTTTCCTTCAGTGGAATCATAAGATAATTCATTCTCTTTTTTTCTGTTTCTTCCTTTTCACCTTCAGAGTTTTCTTTTTACACAATTTCTTTTTGTCAGCGGCTGTTTTTTCAATATCTTCTTTTCCTGGCGTGTCAAATGATGATTTTTTATCTTTCCTTTTTTCTGCCTTTCTTTATTAGTTTTTGTGGTGATGCTTTGGGATATGGGCGTATATCAGAAGGACTCAAAGGTATTTGAGAACATGTCCCATTCATCCCTCTGCTGAATATTTTTTAAAAAGACTTATCACATATAGCATGCTACATTTAGGCTTAACTTGACTCCTAGTTTACAAACACTATATCTTTAAGTTTATTATACAATTATAATATTTTTATTTTAAATATAATATAATTGAAAAAAATCATTTAAAGAATAAGAATTTGTACTGACTTCTGAGGTATGAAAATAAGATTTTCCCTTTTAAATACAAACAATAATACAGCTGGTGTAACAATTAGAATTAAACATACAGTTGTAGATGCTCCATCTAGTGGACAAACTTGAACTAAATTCTAACATTTATTTTGGAAATAAATGCTGCTGTCCCACTCCTCCCAACTCTCCCCTACTTTAAAGTATCGCCGGCACATAAATGGTTAAAATTTAGAGGAAGAAATCTAGACAAAATTAGAACAAACAAAACATGTGTAATACAAATGTAGAGCAAAACATTGAATATGAAGTAAAATAAGTCTAACTTAGGCTGGGATTACGGTGCCTCACTATCTTAAATCTTACGCTCGATCGTAGGATGGGCATTCCTGCAATCGATCATAACTTGGTATTACTGTGCCTCACTGTAAGTCCTCGTGCTTCGGCGTAAGACCTCCTGCAGTCAGCCAATCAGAGGCCACAGTTACATTTGTTGTGGTTGCGTGCACATCCACTTGCATCTTATCTTACGGCTGCTTCCAAGCTGTTGTAAGATCGCGAGGCACCGTAATGCCGTTTACGTTTTGTTTATATCATAAGTCTCTAAGTTGATCTTAAGTGAGGTAGCGTAATCCCAGCCTTACATGGATAGATCTAGACAAAATAAGAATATAGAATACCTTCATGCATATAACTTTATAATATAATGTTGAACGGCAAGTTAAAACTAGGTCATTTCAAAGCACGTGAGTCACAGTTAGAATACATTGTAAACATAAAAACAACTTCACTTTATAATTAAAAAAAAAAATATATATATATAAATTTTTTCACATTTGTCATAATCGTACCATTTAACAGTGATTTTAAATTTTGGATTTTCTGTAGAGTTTTTTTATTCATAGTCAAATTTAAAACTACCAAGGATTAATCTCTTGAAGTTTAAGAATTTTTGTTGAATTGCTCAATGTTCTTCTGGTGCAACAGTATATGTTTTTCCTCTAGCAGTCACTGGAGTAGGCACTACTTTTATATGGAATCCAATAAACTTCTGAAGATTTTGGCTATGAATATGATGAACTAGGGCCGTGAGAATGCATGAGCATAATGTTATAGTAATTGAATTCCTGACAATAATCCAAAATCTCACCAATTAATACCATATATACATGCAACATATAGGGCTGCCAACCTTACTACAGTAAAAAAGGAAGATTTTCATTGACACCAGTTAGTTTTGGCTTTATCACACTACCATCTTTTATCATTCTTAGTATGTAAATATGTATTGAAATAAAAATTACATAAGCTGACATATTTATATCTGAACATTTAATGCATCTCGAATGATTTATCATATATATACAGTAGAAGCTGTCTAAAAGATCACACACATGTAAAATTTCTTAAGTAGGAAATTTTTAAAGTAAGAAAAAGAAGTTTGACTATAAAAATTAAAATTTCTTGTGCAGAAATATGTCTTAAATAAGTTCCACTGTATATATACAATAAAACCTCTTTATGTGACTTGCATTTATGGGTTTTAGGTAGCTTTCTTTACAAAAAGCTACCTATTGCAGCCGTTCGGAGGAAAGCGATTTCAAAAAATTTTGGTATATTTTCATCGATCATGACCCCCAGACCCCGAAACCACCCTCCGTTCAAAATTGATATATATATATATATATATATATATATATATATATATATCTGACCTATGTCACACTGTAACTCTCGTATTTATGAACCGATTTGGATGTAATTCGGTGTGTACATAGTACATACCAATGTCTCGACCGAGTTCGTTGGCCAGCTTCATCCGCCATTTTGTTTCAAAATGGCTGCCATTTAAAAATTTAAAAAAATTTTTAAATTTAAAATGTGGTACCAAAAAATTGAAAATGGAAAAATATTTTTTTCTTATGTATTTGACCTTTATACAAAGACTCCGTAGCAGTTTTTGTTTCGTCTATATCTTAAAAAATGGCTGAGTTATAGCATTTTGAATTTCTAGCGAAGCTGACATTTTGAAACGTCCTGAATTTTGTCACGCGATAAAAGGCGTATTTATGAACCGATTTGGATGTAACTTCGTTTATACATAGTACAGACCAATGTCTCGACCGAGTTCGTTGGCCAGCTTCATCCGCCATTTTGTTTAAAAATGGCGGCCATTTAAAATTTTAAGAAAAGTTTTAATTTGAAATGTGGTACCAAAAAATTGAAAATTGAAAAAATATTTTTTTTTTATGTGTTTGACCTCGATAAAAAGATTCGGGAGCAGTTTTTGTTTCGTCTATATCTTAAAAAATGGTTGAGTTATAGCATTTTGAATTTCTAGCGTGACTGACATTTTGAAACGCCCTGATTTTTGTCACGCGATAACAGGCGTATTTATGAACCGATTTGAGTGTAACTTGGTCTGTACATAGTACATACCAATGTTTCGACCGAGTTAGTTGGCCAGCTTCATTCGCCATCTTGTTTCAAAAGGGTTGCCATTTTTAAAAAAAATGTAATTTAAAATTTAAAATGAGGTTTTAAAAAATTGGAAAATGAAAAAGATTTTTTTTATGTGTTTGGCTTTGATACAAAGATTCTGGAGCAGTTTTTGTTTCTGAAAATTTGTTCTTTTGTTTATATTTTAAAAAGTTGTTGAATTATAGCACTTTAAATTTCTATCATGGCTAACACTTTGAAACGATCTTGTATTTGTCTCGCGATACCACACGTATTCGCCTATTTCGATGGAAGAAGGCATGTGGATAGTATACATCAATATCTCGACCAAGTTCGCTGGCCAGCTTCATCAGCCATCTTGTTTCAAAATGGCGGCCATTAAATTAAAAATATATATATATTTAAAGTGAGGTGCAAAAAAATTAGAAATTGAAAAAGGTTTCTTTCTTAAGTATTTGACCTTGATATAAGGATTCAGGAGCATTTTTTGTTTGTCTTTATCTTAAAAAATGGCTCAGATATAGCAGTTTCAATTTCTAACGTGGGTGACATTTTGAAAAATCTGATTTTTTGCCTGCGACAGCACTCGTATGTATCAACCGATTCCGATGTGAGTGAGCATGTGCACAGCAATTACTAAGGTCTCGACCGAGTTCACTGGTTAGCCTCATCCACCATGTTGTCTTAAAATGGCAGGCACTTTAAGAAATCGCCGAATTTGGCAGCGAAATATAAGTTACTTTAAATAAAAGCAGCTTGGATAAAGCTGACTAATTTTGCGAAATTCTCATTCATAATGATTTAGTATTGATAAAAATTAGTATTGAATCTCCTATATTCGGTTTCCACTTAATTGAGCTTCGTGTGTTTGAATAACATAAGTTGGCTTTTTTAAAATAAGGAATATGAAAGCTACCTCTTCCTCCCGGCACTGGCCGGAAGGACTTTTTCACAATTATACATTACATTCCTTATTTTATTTAGTGTTGAATTTTTTCCAATTGTATATTTTTCAAATTTTTTTTTCTACTGGTCCTATGAAAAACGAATAAATGAGGTATCATTATAGCTTTATCTTGATACAGATGTCAGAAAAATTTAGTTTTGGCTATTATTTCTCAAACCAGGGACATTTATGTGTTCTAAAATGGTCACTGTTTAGTGACATCCTACGTGTAAAAAGCCATTTATTTAAAAACAAAAAAATTTACCTCTCCATTTTTTCTTTTTAAAGCATACACATGGAGCAATATTTTTAGAGAGTTTCAGAAAATTTCATGATGTTCCTGTTTTTTAATGGCCCATTACAGTAAGCTACTTTTTGAGAGTGATATTTTCAGTTTTCATGTAATAAAAAGTATTAAAATGAAAATTTACTATTATTTTGATATCATATATGCATCCTTAGTACATATAGCTTCAAATTAGTACCAGAAATATAGAATTTGAGACATTAGTTGCCAAATTATGGACATATATAGACATTGGGAATGAATCAAAAATGGCTGCCATTTGGTAAAAATGACCAATTTTTAAAAGGTATATCTCAGCCAATATGTGAAAATTATTTTTAAATTTCAGATTTGAGGGTTTCACTACTATGTCTACCCATGTTAAAAAAAAAAAAAAAAAAAAAAAAAAAAATCTGACTATGGGGCAACACCCATTGGTTGAATTCGTATGGAATGACCCACCTGCTTAAAATTATTTGTAGGATGGGGGGGGGGGGGGCACCCCCTTTAGATATCCACACTTATTTTATGCAGTGGCTAAACTTTTACTGTCAATTTATTTAGACAAACACAAGATGATTAGAAATCTTCAGGGTCAAAATGATGTTACATGACTAAAAGTGATTTTAATCAAAATGTCTTGATGTCATTGCATGAAAAGCTGGCATACCAGAATTTTAGTCATGTTAAGAGATTTTAACACAAAATAACTTGAGTTGGGAAAAGACTGTTGAAAATCCATTATGTGAAGCCTGCATTCAGGAAAAGCAACACTGTGTGACATTTCCTGAAAGTAGGTCTTAGCCAACAGAAATTTGAGATTGATTATCCATGCTGATATTTGTGGTCTTACATAGATTTTCTCATTGGTTGATTACTGCTACATGTTATTTAACCTTTTCAGGATATGCGCTACATATACATTCCATTTAGGGTGCATATGTTTATTTTTTAGTATCAGAATATTTTAGTCCTAATCTTTGCCATGTCTAATTGTAAAATTCTTGGAATAAATAAGGTGAAAAATATACTGTGTGGAATTACTGGTATTAAAAATTAAAATGGTGTTAGATGATGGCCATCCTGAAGGAGTTAAAGATTATTTTCCCCATTATCGACATGTTTATATTTTAAAACATAAAGATTATGTCTGTTGCAGTTTTTTTTTTTTTTTCAATTTTTAGCATTTTGAAAAAACCAGATGGGTAAAAGTGTAAAAATTTCAAGATCTGGTAATGGGAGTGAATTTGTAAATCGCAAGTTGAAAGAACTGTTAATAAAAAAATGTATCCAGTATCAAACTACAGCGCCTTATAATCCAGAACAGAATGGCTGAGTTGGAAATAAAGTGAGAACAATTATGGAGGCAGGAAGAACAATGTTGCCACTAAAAGTCTTGATAAGAAGTTTTGGGCTGAAGCAGCCAACAAAGCTGCATATATAGTCAACAGATCTGGAAGAAGTGGTGTTCATGACAAGGCTTCTCTTATCAATTGCGGTTCAACAGATTACAATTTAACAGATCTTAAACCACTATTTAGTACAGTGGTTTGGGTGCATGTGCCAAAAGAACAATGTCCAAAATTGGATGTTTAAAAATGAAAAGGGGTTGTTGGTGGCTACAGTGAAAGCACAAAAGGTTTGAGAGTTTATTTTCAATATAGCAACACTGTTGATGTAAAAAGAGGTGTAATTTTTATGCCAAGTGAGGCTTTTTCCTTGAGATTGTGTAAATTTCAAAATTAATAGTTTTGACACTGCAGATGACAAGATGCCAAGTGAGGCTTTTTCCTTGAGATTGTGTAAATTTCAAAATTAATAGTTTTGACACTGAAGATGACAAGCATAGTCAGATGAGATATGAAACTGACTCAAGTGATAGAGAGTCAGTTGGACAGAGAATTAAAATAAGGCTTCAAACAAGAAATAAATTAAAACTACCCACCAGATTTGATGATTTTGAAACAAGTTTTATAACAGTTGCAGATTTAGAGGAGCTACCATATTTGAAGAAGCAGTCCAGTCTAGTTTGAGTAAACAGTGGCAGGTGGTAATGGAGAAAGAACTTAACTCATTAAATGAAAATTATACTTGGAGTGTTATTAATGTTTGTAATCTAATTGTTAGTAAGTGGGTGTTTAAAATTAAGTGGAACAGCAAAGCTAGGGGTTTTCAACAGAAGGGTTTAGTGCATGAAGATATTTATTCTGTTGTAGCAAAGTTAAATATTTTTAGATTATTAATAGCTGCCAGTGTAAATGTTAATTGGACTGTATTTCAGATGGATGTTTGTAGTGATTTTCTACATGGGGAATAATGAGGATGTTTATGTCTTTGCCTGATAACTGAGATCTCTCATAAGGTAAGATTTGTAAACTGAAGAAATCTGTATTTGGTTTAAAATGTGCTCCTAAATGCTGGAATGCAATGTTTGACAGATTTATGTTGTCTGAATGTTTTATTAGGTCAGAAAATGATTATTGTTTGTATTTTAGGATTTTAGATAGTTGTAAAAAATTTTTAATTTATGTAGAGGATCTTGTTATTACGGCCTCTGATATTGAATAGATTAATGATTTTTAAAAGTAAAATGAAACGTAATTTTGAAATTAAAGATATGGGTCACATTTATCATTATTTGGACATTTTAGTTTTACAAAATATTGATGAGAATATTTTAACTTTATCTCAAAGCAATTATCTAGAAAATATTTTAAAGCATTTTAATATGTTTAATTAGTAAAGGTATCTCTACTCCAATATATAGTAATTTTGATTATAGTAGCCTTTTAAGAGAAAGTCTTGAGATTGAGAATAAATGTAGAAAATTAATAGGTTTGTATTATGTGTACTATGTTGGGATTCACAATGCCTCAATAAGCTTGAAAAACATGCAACTTATGGAAAAATGTTCAAAATGGCAACCCTAATGTACAAGTATTAGACAAAATGATTCAAACACTGACATTTTCATACAGTTAATTTGAATTAATTGGGACTCGAGTATTACAAAAGTTAATGTCCTCTTTTTATTTTAATTTTTTAATTCTAATTTAAAGAATTTGAATATTGAAAACAGATTTATTTTTTAAAATCATGATGACATGTGATAAACATAATGGACTTCTAAAGAGTGAGGATTATTGGCAAGCATTTATGTGTCGTGTTCATAACTTTTCTTTTTAATCATAAGCATGTTTTATATTATGTTGGTAGCTATTTGTTCTTTCTGGTATTGCTTGCCTAATTTAAATATTTTTTCAGGTAATTCACTTTATGAGCAACTTGATTTTTTCCAAAAAGAAAATCTCCGTTTAAGAGTTAAAAAAGCTAATTTAGAACAAGATGTTGTTGATATGCAAAGAAACTCAGATGCAGGGTAAGCATTATTATTATGATTCTTAAAAATAATTAGAAATATACTCTCATTAAAAAATTACTTTTTATTTAGTTTGTAAGTCAATGGTATCTTGGCTAATGAATGCTTAGGCCAACAATCATTGTTTTTCTAACTGCTAATCAACTTGGATTTGGCTTATCCATGTTTCGTTGAATATGTGCATTAACATAACACATGAGCTTGACTTGGTATTGACACTTTCAAAGCCATGTTAGCTGTCCTAAGTAACTTTGCCAGGACACAACAAAATACAAGTCAAGATCTTCTCAAAAAAGTGCACACATCAGAAAAATACAACTAGTTAAGAACAAAGGCAACTCCTCAATTTCATGAATGTAGTTGTTTTAATGTTATTATCTTAGTAATAAAGGCAAACTTCCTGTCAAACTGTACTATCATTCTGACTGTAGTTAAAAAGTATTTCTGAATTCATTAAAAGAAGATCTGGTAATCTTACCTTAGATTAAGTGGTGTTCGGCAGCAGACGGCACTTCCTAGATTGCTTGAACAGAAAGAGTCACTAAATATTTTAACATAATGCTGGTGAAGAAATCTCACACAATGCCACCTGGTGAAAATTTAGCAAAGGAACATTAGGTAGAATTTGTTAACGCAGCTAAATATCTGAAAAATTAGTTGCCTACGAATGCTATGAAATTCAAAAGGAAAAAAAAAAAAAAAAAACCTGATCTCTCCCTTCTTAGAATATGCAACTGCAAGGTGGTGACAAACATACCAGATGTCTACCCAGAGCCATCCCTAATGAGAGTAAGATCTAGTGCATTAACTCTTGTCGAGTCCTTTTTTTTCCAAATGAACCCCCCCCCCCCTAAATCTTTTTTTGAAAATGCAGGGGTAGTACTTTTCCTGAAAAATGAAAAAAACGTCCTGAAATATGGTAACTTGCCCTGAAATTTCGCAAGTTTTGTACTATAGCACTAACAGTCATTATATTTCCGCGAATATATATATATATATATATTTTTTTTTTTTTTGGCACAATTCAGCGAATCCTTTATTTTTGAAAAAAATCCACAAAATCTGAATTTTGGAATTAATAGGCTCATAGGAGAACCAGAAAATAGTGCAATATTTTGTCATGTCATGATGAAAAACTCGCAAATTTCGTCAAGTGGTTGCAGAAAAAAAAAAAATCTGAATTTGTCAATCAGATAGGAAGGAAAATTGTGAATTTCATTAATCGATCGACGAAAAAAATTGTGATAGTTTTCAATCTACCTCTAGAGAAATGGTAAATGTAGTCGATCATTTGGTGAAACTCGCAGAGATGCCACTTTTCCATTTTATGATGGATTTCCACTTTTTTTGCTTTTCTAAAAATCAATCAGCGTTTCCCACAGAATCGTGAAAACAAAAAAATTCACGTTAATGTGTGCTGCAAAATAGACTGAGAATTTCATCATATGTTCGCCGAAAACAATCATGAATTTCAGCAAATGATCAGAGAAAAGAAACACAAATTTCGGCAAACAATCGGAGAAAAGGAACATGAATTTCAGCAGACAATCTGAGAAAAAGAACACAAATTTCGGCAAATGATCGGAGAAAAGGAACACAAATTTCGGCAAACGATTGGAGAAAAGGAACACGAATTTTGGCAAATGATCGGAGAAGAGGAACACGAATTTTGGCAACTGATCGGAGAAAAGGAACACAAATTTCGGCAACTGATCGCAGAAAGAAATTGCGAATGTTGGCAAACGATCACAGAAAAAATCTTGAATTTTGGTAAACAATGTCAAAAAAAAAACCCCGCAAATTTCGGCAAATGATCATGGAAAAAAGCACGAATTTCGCAAAGGATTGAAGAAAAAAATGGGAATTTCAGCAAACGATCGCAGAAAAAATCTAGTTTCAGCAAATGATTGAGGAAAAATACACAAATTCGGCAAATGATTGAAGAAAAATACACAAATTCGGCAAATGATTGAAGAAAAATACACAAATTCGGCAAAAGATTGAGGAAAAATACACAAATTTGGCAAATGATCGAAGAAAAAAAATCTGAAATTTTGGCTGACAATCGTAGGGAAAGAATCTCGTATTTCGCAAAAGATTGCGAATTTTCGTCAAACGATCCGGGAAAAAAAAAATCTTGAATTTTAGAAAATGAACACAGAAAAAAAAAATCATCAATTTCAGAAACCTATAGAAGAAAAAAACACAAATTCCTCTCAACGATCATGCAAAAAAGTGCGAATTTTGTGAAACAATCATGAAAAAAATGCAAATTTTGGCAAAAAATCGCGAATTTTGACGAACGATTGCAGAAAAAAGTAGTATGCCGGGTAAATGTGTCCTGAAATATCGATAAAAGTATGTCCTGAATTGTCACCTAGGACCAGTACTACCCCTGAAAATGCATTCACCACTCATTCAAATTTGCATGAGGTAGTTATGTGTCAAGAGAGGAGGACAGGATATTAGAGAAGTTTGATTAAATAGTAAAATATGCATTTATGGTAAAAAAGCTTTAACTTTTACATTGAAAGAAAAATATGTGTTGTTATCAGATAGTGGATTATATGCACTTGAAACTTGTCAAAATATGCATTAGAAAGTCTCCAATATACTGCTAAAAATCCAAAGTATGCACTTATGACTTCTAAATGAACAGCCCCCCCCCCCCCCCACACACACACACACATACACACACAATCTTTTTCCGAAAATGCATTCACCATTCATTCAAATTTGCATGATGTAGGTAAAATATACATTAATGGTAAAAAATCTTTAACTTTTACATTGAAAGAAAAGTAAATATGTCTTCTTATCAGATCTTATTATTAAAATATTATATATATATAATATTATACATTTATACATTATTATAATCTTAATTTAATTTTGGTAATTTTCTGTTTTCTATAAATTTTATAATATTTAAGCATAATTAATAACCAAATCATTGTTTACTACTTTAAAATAAATTATTCTGGACATTATTATTTAGAAGAAGTTTTGTTTCTTTAGAAGAGGGAAAATTATCTAATTTAAATAGTAATAGTAGCAGATTAACTATCAGCATTGGATTTTAGGTCAGAGTTTTTGAACAAGACAACAAATTAGATATTTCTTGCAATCAAAATAATCAGGGAATACATAATTAATGAAAAGCCACATATGTGTAAATTTAGAGCCTATTTTCTATAAATTTTATAATATTTAAGCATAATTAATAAATTATTGTTTACTACTTTAACCTTCTGAGCGGTTTGGGCATATTTTTTTGCTTGCCAAAAACAACTTTAATCTGTTGTAGACAAAAATATTTTAAACAGAATTGTATTTCAAGATATGTATCAAATAAAGGGGCATGAAATGTATTTTAGAAACAAACTGGGAAAGAAAATTAAAATTATTTTTATAAGCAGTTTTAGTAAAATTCAGGAAAGCCATCAAGACTGTCAGAAACTCAAAATAACTACTCAAAAAATGACATAGAAATGTGCCGCTAAACTGCGATGACACGCCCGCAGGGCGGCTATACTTACTCTTAAAAAATACACACTAAACTTCAAATTTAAACCAAAACAAATTAATAAATCTTAACTTTAATGAAACATTTATATATACAATTCTTAGACATAAAATATATCACACTGCTTAAATTTTGACTATGCACAATATGCTAAAATTTAGAATATAGAATATTTACACAATTAAATTTAGAACAAACACACAATTATAATACACTATATACATAGAAATAACAACATTTACGGAAGTAATCATACTAAAAATCACAAATTACTCACTTAACTATACGCAAAAAAGACTAACTTTCTACAAATGTGACGCAGCTGTAATTGCTTCCCTTAATTTCAATTTAGGTTTTATCCTGTGGGCAGACGGTATCTCACCTACTGAATAACTCAATTTTTTGCAGTTAATTTTTATATATAAACAGGACATATAACTTACGCCCTACGTACATTTCTACGCTCTTATTCGCAGCAAATATTTCAAGGGTGATTAACGCAACAAACAATTTGAAGGGTTATCGGTCAAAACCGTTAATATCTGAACTGAACCCTTTTTCCTTTCTTAAAACTCCACATTTTCGCAGCAAAAAACCTAGTATCACTCTAGCTCTGAAGCTACATGTCTGTTCGAATAATAAAATACCTCTACCCTCTTACGTCATATTATTACATTAACCCTAAAAGCGCACAAAGAGAAAAAATGTTCTCATTAGCAAAATAACAGGCAGGAGGAAAAAATTACTTTCGTTACATGCAAGATTTAAAAACACATGGCCCTTGCCAACATCCTCCCACCTTTATTTTCTTAAAATCAACTATTTTATAATTCACAAAAAATTCTTTATATTAGAAATTATAGTTAAACTTAGCATTACTAGATTAAATAAAATGACATGAAAAAGAAAATAATAAGAACTAATTAAACAAATTACAATATAAAAATGATATGACATGATAAATTAGAGTTCTCAATAACTAAATTAATGAAATAAAAGTCATTATTTACAGTCTTACACATTATTTCTTACGTGGTTTGAGCAACCTTCTATATCTGGATCTATTTACCGTTCCTCTGAAGTTGGTTCCGTTATCTGAATACACAGTTGACAGACGTCCTCTCCTGGCGATGAATCTTCAGAAAGCTTGCAGGAAGGATTCCGTGCTGAGTGCCGTGAGGGGCTCAAGGTGAATTGCGCTATACACTGCACAAGTGTATAATACGATCCAGGCTTTTCCTTTTGGCTTTAAAAGTAGAGGGCCACACAGATCAATTCCTGTTGTTTCAAAGACCGCAGAATCCCTTACTCTGTCAAGGAGTAACTGTATTGGTGGAGCAGTTAAAGCTTTAGCCGTGAATCTTTTGCATATGACACAACGGTTGATGCAAGATCTTATATTTCTTTTTGAAGAAATGATCCAGTACTGCTGCCTTAATTTGGCAGCCAATATCTGCACACCCGCATGACAATACTGCATATGATATTGCCATATCAAGCAATCAGTTAGGTAATGTTTGGACAGAAGAAGAACTGGATATAAAAAGGACAGTTCATCATCTCGTTCGATGATTTTAGTTTTCACACGGAGAACATCGTCATCACCTCGCACCACCAGCAGACCATGGACGGAATTTTCTTTCTCGTGAAAATACTTTTTCTGCTCTATACCCAACAGAATCATCTCAGCTTTAGTTTTTTTCTTTCACTGTTAGGGTATCAGTATTATAAGAAGGCTTCTTTCTCAGTTTATTTACAAACCGCAACATCCAGCAGAAAACTCTCACTATTTTAGAAAAACTAGAAAAACGTTCGTACCACCCAGGCTTCTCTATTTTCACGTTTAGGTTAATAATTTCTGTTCTTCTTAACTCTGATGTGATTAATTCTTCATCTGGAGAAAATTTAAATTCTGGCCATTCCTTGGGAGTTGTTTTCAGAAATGCAGGCCCCTTCCACCAACCGCATCGCAACAAATGCTGGGAAGTACAGCCACGAGAGGCTATATGAGCAGGATTCAATTTTCTTAGGATGTGCATCCAGCATGCTTTCTTCGACAGATTTCGAATCTCCTTGACTCTATTATTTACGAATACACTCCAGTTTTCTTATCGCTGGATCCAGCAAAGAGCTACCGTCGCATCCGTCCAGTAGTAAATTGGAACTTCTCCCAAGAACACAGCATCAGCAATGTATTTGGCTAGGCGTGCGCCTAAAACACATGCCAATAACTCGAGGCGCGGAATTGTCACCTTCTTCAATGGAGATACATGAGATTTTGCTGCCACGAATCTCACATGAACCTTTCTGTCGTCTTCACTTCTTAAAAATATAACGGTGGCATAAGCGCTTCTACTGGCGTCACAAAAGACGTGTAGTGACCAAGTATTTCTTTTTCCATAACCTATTCGATGAGGAAACCTAAGCTGGGAAATACTAGACAATCCTTGGTACCATGTTAAGAACCGAGTTTTTAATTCATCTGGCAAAGGTAAGTCTTAATTTGCCTTAGTTGTCCATGCTTCTTGAAGTATTAATTTTGCAGGTACCATTATTGGCACAATGAAGCCTAGTGGATCAAATATCACATGAATTATAGATAAAAGTTTTCTTTTTGATAAGTCTGATGAGATTTGCTCAGGTTTGAAGGGTTAGAAGTTAGTTCAGGTTTGAAGTTAAACTCATCCTTTATACGGTCACACTGAAGACCTAAAACGGGAGAGACAGTATCAGTGTTCTGTGAAAATAACGTTTCATTTTCGGGACCAAAGGTCCACATACGTAAATCCATTTTTGCTTCTTCCATAATGTCAGTTGCTTGTTTCATAAATTCTTCAAGCTCTGCACTCGTATCAACTGAGGTTATGCAGTTATCTACATAATCGGAACTTGAAAGTTTTTGGGCAACAACTTCGAATTCTTTAGGTATATTTTTAAGATGGAATGAGATCACCACTGCCAACAGGTATGGGCTACTGGTAACCCCAAAAACAACTCTTTTATGCCGGAATTCACAAATTTTGTTATTTTCCCACCAAAGAAATTTTAGATAATTTTGGTCTTCCCGCTTTATGCCAATCTGTAAAAACGCTCGTCTAATATCAGAAGTTATGCCAATCGCCTTTTCTCTAAACCTCATTAAAATCACAGGGATTTCTTCTACAAGATTCAGCCCTTTTATCAAACAATCATTTAGCGACAACAAATTATCTGATTTGCACGAAGCATCGAAAACGGGCTTAATTTTGCTAGTTAAACTATCTAATTTGATAACTGGATTATGTGGCAAGTAATGTCCCTTTTCATTCTTTTCAGATTCTGGGATTTTTTCTATTACATCTTCCGACAGCCATTCCTTAAATATCTTATCATATTCGTCAAAGTTATTTAATTTCTTCAATTTACGAGTAGTGGCAAAAAGCTTTTTTTCTGCAATATGCCGATTAGATGAAATGTTAGGGAGAAATTTTTGAACCCAAGGCAAACTTACGCAATATCTCCCATCTTCGTTTCTATGACGCCCCTTCAAAAATTGTTCTTGCACTTATTGATCCTCCACCACTTTGGAAAACGTTTGCACTTCATCGGCAATGCCAATTGTTTCCAAACTCCATATATCAGAAACTTTCATGTTTTGAACATGAAGATTGGTTACTAACATGGATTGGGTACCCTCAAAACTCTGAACATTTAATCCTATTGGTTCTCCACACAAAGCCCAACCCAATTTAGTATTAATGGCTGTCAAACCCTCATTAAGTTGAATTATATCACCCGTAAGAATTTGTCCATAAATATCACTACCTATTAAGATTTCTATTTCAGGGTAACCGTCACCCACATCTGAAATCCAAATTCTATGCTTTTTTAATTCCTTCAATAAAGGATCTTTAGGGACGCGTGGTATCCCTCCACAAATTTTTTCCTGATCTAGAAAGGAGAACTGATATTCAGTACGTCTCCCTACAGGACTTAAATCTCATAGAATATCGTTTATGATTTTTAGACTCAGTTCTTGTTCCCCCAAACAGGGTATGAGCTAAATTCTCAGATGAAAGGCTTTCTAATTTTAAAGCTTCGGCTGTAGATTTCAGCATATACGACCTTTGAGATCTGCAATCTAAAAGACATCGGACTTTTTTCCTCATGCCCCCTGACACTACTTCAACCATTAATGTCATAAGGAGGACTTCTTTCATACACGAAGGTGTAGACATAGTAGCTTGTACCGTAGTCGACCCTTTTGCACTCGCTACACTCTCACTCTGTTTTTCCTGAATCTCGGGACATAAAATAATGGGATGAGATCGCTTGCATACATGACATTGTATAAATAATTTACAATCTCTAGCAAAATGTCCAGGCTTAAGGCAGCGTAGGCAGCACTTTAAATCTCTTAATTTATCTAACTTTTCCTTTAGGGGCAAAGACCGAGCCACAAAACACTCTTTACTCTCATGAATTTTTCCGCAAAATACACACATTTGCTCCATGGTTGCTACCAAACTTGCAGCACTCATGGGGGGTTTTTTTATTTTTTAATTTGACTTCTCTAGGGCATTCTTCATGTGAGGGAGGAGAAATTTCAAACCCTGACCGTGCAAGTTTGACCCTCTGTTCCCCTTCAACTTCTTTTCGCAAAAATTCTAAAAGATTTGAGAGATGTGGTCCCTTGTTACTAAATAGAACGCTTCTCTGCCACACCCTAATCATTTCCACAGATAAACATGATTCAACCATAGGATACAGCCACGCAGTATTGGAGTCTTGGTGTACACCTAAAGACTCAAGTGCTCTGAGATAGGACTTAATTGTCAAACAATGACACCAGGGGCAACTTATCTTTACCTTGTAAACGTACGTTTTGGACAATTAATTTTAACAATTCTCTCACATATATCTCAGTTAAAATTTCTTTGTTACCAAAACGCTCCTCAAACGCAGAAATGACTTTCGGATAATTGTCCGAAGTTAAGGGATAACTCTCAATTAACTCATAAGCTCGAGTACCCGGTAACATTGATTGAGCTAAATAATGAAATTTGTCAACATCATCCAGACTCTTATCCTCGTGGATATTTTTAAATTGGCCCCAGAACAAAAGATAACAGTTGGCCATCGAATTTTTTAATTTGAATTTTCGGCAATTTGTGCTGTTTTTCATTACATGTATTTACACTACTATCAATATTAGAGCTCATATTAATTTTAAAGTCCGAATTATCTGTTTTTTCTTTTATTCGGTGACTGAGCGTTATAAATTCATCAGAGTATTCCTCGCACCTTATAACTTCCGTTTCTAAATTATCATCAGTAGCCTTAGCTGCTATCATTAAGTCTAACATTTCAGAATCATAAGATTTTAATTCAGTGACTATTGCTTGTAATTTAACAAATTTATCCTCTAAAATGGATTTATCCGGTTGCTCTTTTTCTAATTCGTCCTTTAGAACCTTAGCTGTTCTAGTATAAGAGCTACGTGCCGTTGCACGTTTTTTCTTTAATGTATCAACATTCATTTTTTATATAAATGAAAATATACTCAAAATCTCAAATACAAATATTATCAATATTTCTAACAATGACTCATAAATTCTAAACTCAACACTCACAACATTATAATTATAATTTAACACAATAAATAAAAATTTACCGCACGATGAGTATGAAAACAAAAATATATTATAAATACTAAATATGCGGCATCAGTTATTCTTTCTAACCTAAATACACCTATCCAATACTATGATTATTTCTCATATTCAAAATCAAAAATTATAATCAAACTCTCAATCCTGGCAGGCTCGAGTTTCTATGTCAGAAACTCAAAATAACTACTCAAAAAATTGACATAGAAATGTGCCGCTAAACTGCGATGACACGCCCGCAGGGCGGCTATACTTACTCTTAAAAAATACACACTAAACTTTAAATTTAAACCAAAACAAATTAATAAATCTTAACTTTAATGAAACATTTATATATACAATTCTTAGACATAAAATATATCACACTGCTTAAATTTTGACTATGCACAATATGCTAAAATTTAGAATATAGAATATTTACACAATTAAATTTAGAACAAACACACGATTATAATACACTATATACATAGAAATAACAACATTTACGGAAATAATCATACTAAAAATCGCAAAGAACTCACTTAACTATACGCAAAAAAGACTCACTTTCTACAAATGTGACGCAGCTATAATTGCTTCCCTTAATTTCAATTTAGGTTTTATCCTGTGGGCAGACGGTATCTCACCTACTGAATAACTCAATTTTTCGCAGTTAATTTTTATATATAAACAGGACATATAACTTATGCCCTATGTACATTTCTACACTCTTATTCGCAGCAAATATTTCAAGGGTGATTAACGCAACAAACAATTTTAAGGGTTATCGGTCAAAACCGTTAATATCTGAACCGAACCCTTTTTCCTTTCTTAAAACTCCGCATTTTCACAGCAAAAAAACTAGTATCACTCTAGCTCTGAAGCTACATGTCTGTTCGAATAATAAAATGCCTCTACCCTCTTACGTCATATTATTACATTAACCCTAAAAGCACGCGAAGAGAAAAAAATGTTCTCGTTAGCAAAATAACAGGCAGGAGGAAAAAATTACTTTCGTTACATGCGAGATTTAAAAACACATGGCCCTTGCCAACAAAGACACTCAGAGGGTTAAAATAAATGTGTTATTTATAATAATTTCATTAAAAGACATATGCACATTAGGGTCAGGTGGGGTAAAATAAGTAATGGGCTAAAAGAGGTAGGTTTCAAAAATAAATTTATAAAAAAAAATACAAATTGTAGTTTTTTGCAATTATTTTGCAAAATTGGTGTGTTACAGGTATCAGTTATCATTTTTCAATGAATAGAATAACAAAATATTTGTTGCTACATAATTATACTTGGTAGGCATTTTAAAATTTTGGATGATATGTCTTGGTTGTAAACATGAAAAAATCTTTAGATTTAAAGTAAAATAGCTTTAGCTATTAGCTCAAAGTTTCAGCTTATTTATCCATCATATAGTATAAAACACTTATTCGGGATTAACTTGCAGCATTTTTTATTACAAAAAAGTGTAAAATTAATATTTTAGAGCAAAAAAACCTGTGTAGGGTAAAAGAGTTATATTGTTAGGCTTAGCAAACAAACAGCACTTTTTACTTTTCTGATAATTTTATAATATTTTTTTACATAACATTTGACATTTAAACAATAAAGTGCTCTAGAACTATTTACTGTAATAGTTTAATAAAAATGAATTTAATTTGATAGATTAATACATAGTTAAAAAAAAAAAAAAAAAAAAAAAAAAAAAAAAAACATGCAGCTTTTTGCATACTTTGTACCAATTGTTATACAAGAATTTTTTTAAATGACAGGAAAAAGAAGATAAATAGAAGCTTGAAATAATAACTAAATCATGGTTTCAAGTCTTGCCAAGATAATTATTGATCATTTAGAAGTTTTGTTTCTTTAGAAGAGGGAAAAGTATCTAATTGAAATAGCAATAGTAGCAGATTAACTATCAGAATTGGATTTTAAGTCAGAGTTTTTGAACAAGACAACAAATTAGATATTTCTTGCAATCACAGTAATCAGGGAATACATAATTAAGTTTGTAAAAGAGGGTGGATGTTCTTATTCCATATTTCCTGAGAAAAATGACTTGTTTGATGTATCAGAAATTGCGGCTGTCCATTCTTATCCACCCCCAAAGCAGAACACTTTGCAATGTTCTGCAATGAACTTCAGCTGATCAAAAATGTTCTGCAGGAATAAAAAAAGACAGGAAGATTTTCTTATATATGAAGAACTGCAATTAATTGCATCTTTTATAAAAATGCAAAAGGCATTTTGTAAAGCACTGACATACACACACAAAAAAAACTATTGGCGAATTTTGCACTTTTATCCCAGTCGAATGAATAATTTCGTGTTTTTGTCCAACAATCGATTTACAATTATTGCAATATTTCATATTTTTCCCTCTGTCAACTGCCGAATTTCACGTTTTTTTCTCGAACCTAATTGTTGAATTTCACAATTTTTTTCCTACACGACTGATTGAAGAAATTTGAGATATTTTACACAATTCACTGACAAATTTCTTATTTTTTAATTTCAACCAATAGGTGAATTTTACTCTGGCAATGCACTGATGAATTTCGTGGTTTTATTACTTGTGACCAATTGGCCAAAATCGAGGATTTTTTTTCTATGACTGTTCATCGAATTTTGCATGTTTTTCCACAACAGGTTGAAGAATTTCACGATTTGTTCTCCATGATTAACTGACGAATTGCGTGAGTTTTTCTCTTAACCAAATGATGAATTTTGCAATCTTTTTAAATGAATGATTAAAAAATTTTGCATTTTTTTTTTCCCCCAGCCATTGAGTGACCAATTTCGCGATTTTTCCTTCGATTGAATAGTGAATTTTCTTGAAAATGAGAATTTAAAATTTTCTGCAGAGAAGTTGCAGAGAAGTCTGTTGTTCTGCGACATATGTCACACTTTTAAGCATATTCTGCTTCGGGGTTATCTACCAATGAACTATAATTAGACAGTTGTTTCTTAAACAGGGGCGCCATTTGAGGGGGGCTGGATAATGCAATACCCCCCCCCCCCCTCAGGAATTTGACATTTCAGAAAATTTATCAACCATCAAATGCAGGGATGCACCGAATAGTGATTTTGGCCGAATACCGAATATTTGGCCTGCAGGTAAACTGAATACCGAATATTCGGCCAACCAAATAGTAACTGTTAGGCCGAATACCGAATATTAGGCCAGCTGAATAGATACTATTCGGCTGGCCAAATATTTTTATATCTCAGTGTTTAACGTTAAAAAGTTAAATTTAAAACAATTTTATATAATATTTTGCACAAATACTTCCATTTTGGCAAACAAGACTATTTTTATAAGTAAATTTTGTACTGAAAAAAGTATTTTTTGAGTTATTATTTAAGAAGAGGATGGTTTAAAAATTTTTTAGATAAGAAAATTTAAATTCCATGCCTTCTTCAATTAATTCAAACAAATGAAAATAATTCTCTTATATTGAACATGAAGCGACATATCATTCCACTCCTTTCATCAAAAATGAAAGGTGTACAAGCCGTAGCAGAATTTTCATTTATAACTGTATAAAAATGAAGATATTTTAGCGAAATTTGCATCACATTAATTTGCTTGTATAGAATGATGATATCCTTGGAAGAGACTGGATTTTGGCCAGTGATACAGTATAAGTATTGTTAGATGCATTCTTAATAAAATAATGTCTAGCTCAGTGCTGTTTAGATATGAATGGTTACTATTTCCAGCACTTTTCGTCATGTTATCATATTTCACAGAAATTAAAGTAACTCTGTTGACAATATAGTTACAATACCTTCATTATTGTTAAAGTAACAAAAGAAAATTAAAGTTTGACTTGGGGATACACTGTATTTTTGACTGAATAAGTGAATTGGGATCCTGATTTACTGGACAAAAAATTGCCTGTTTTGATGCGTATTATTATCCCTGAAATTTTCTTCCATTTTGTTTAGAAACACCTTGTTTGTGAAAAAGCAAGAAACTGATTATTTACCAGACAATGTTCAGTAACTTGTATTTCTACATTTAATAATTCCCATGAACAAATGACATTAAGTGACATTTTTAAAACAACAAATAAATAATATAAAATCATTCTCTTTTATTTAAAGATTCTAATTATTCTGAATATCTTCATTAATTGACAATTAAAAGTAGAAGTTGTGTAACGTTTTAAAAAATATTTTAAAGAGTTTTTTAAGTATTTGGTTTGTGCGAATAGTTTGATATTCGGTCTAACCGAATATTCGGTAGTATGGCCGAATACCAAATAGATACCGAATATTCGGTGCATCTCTAATCAAATGTCAGACTCAAACAAACATTAGAATATTTGCTGAAACACTAAAATAACTTATCAGATTTGATTGGAATGAAAACATATGCATTAAATAAATGCGTATGCATAGAAATTAATAATTAAAAAAAAAAAATTCCTAAAGCCTTACTATTCGAATTACCTTAAGGTGAGACATATCTTTAATGAGTACTTTGGTTAATTTAAAAAATACATGTGAGAATTTCTTTTATCAGTTGCTTCTCAGCTGTGTGCAAATTGATCATGGAAAAACTCGTCAAAATCATTGACACAACAATCACAGTGATTTTCTTCTAGCCAATTCTGGAATAAGCGTAATGAAAATACTAACATTTAAATCCCACTGATGACGGTCTTGTGATGACTGAAAACGTTCTGGGTTTTTCTAATGTATTTTAAATAATTTTAAATTATATGCATGCACATGAAAGTAATTCCTGTGCATTTATTTGTGAATTTTATATGAATATTAATTATAAATTTTACCTTTTCTGTAGAAAAATGAAGATATATACATAGTATTCATTAATGTTCAAATATGTAGTTTTTTTATCGGAAAAATATTTAGAAAAACTTCTTTTTCTTTGAAAAATAGGATTAACATGAAACAATCTCATAATAGTGAAAACACAATCCGAAACAATTGACGCTTTATCTTTACTTGCAGAAAATCACTAACGAAAATTTTCTTATGCTTATAGATCACAAAATTTGCTATTTTCGTGACCTATTCATGACGTTTCTTGGCTGATTATCTCATGACTGATTGAATTTCATGATTTATTTTTCGCGATCATCTGACGAAATTTACGATTTTTTCCGCGATCGATTCACGGAATTCACGATTTTTTTCAACAAGCGTTATACGAAATGGATTTTTTACGTGCGAGCACTTGCTGAAAATCACAATATTTTTCCATGACCAACTGATGAAATTCGATATTTGTTTTCGTGATTTTTTTGACAAAATTCACGATTCCTTATCACTATCATTTACAGAAATTCGTGATTTTGTTTCTGCCACTGACTAATAATGTTTGTGATTTTTTTGTGCGAGAGTTCGACAAAATTTTGGATCTTACTACGCGAGCGTTTGACGAATTTCTCCCCAATTTTATTGTGCGATTGTTCGACTAAATTTCGTGATATTTTTGCGCAATATTTTGATGAAATTCACGATTTTTTGCACAATCCTTTTACGAAATTCGCGATTTTCTTCGCAATCCTTTTACGAAATTTAAGATTTCTGTTTGTGCAATCATTTGACAAATTCTGTATTTCTTTTTGCGATCTCTGCTGAAATCAGCGCTATTTTCCACGGTCGTTTGAAGAAATTAGAGATTTTTTAAGATACCATTTTGGAGGCTTTTTTTTCAAATTTTCCAGGATTCGCGATTTTTTTCTGCGACCCATTGCCGAATTGATTTTGCGGATTTTGAAAGAAAGAAAAATCGCGGACTTTCACGAAAATTTAAAAAAATTGTGGAATAATCACATGCTTGGGAAAGTAGTTATGGAGACAAAATCACGTAGAGCATTTTTTATTGTGTGGGATTTTCTTTCTGTGTGATTTGTGCAGTTTTGCAAGTTGTGAAATTTTCCACGTTCCCTGTTCCTCAAAGAAAAATTTTCCTCCTTCTTCGTCAGGAAACTGATGAAATGGCGCCCTTGTAAGTAAAATTTCGAAAGGGACTAGAAAAAGGCTCCACTTAAACTCCGCTTAGCAAGTATAATTGTATGATGTTTTTTCAACGAAATTTGATTTTTTCCCCATCTAGAAAGAAATCTGTTATAGACAGGTTTCGTTTTCACAAGTTTTACTCTAATACATCTCTTTTCAGAGCTATACTATAGAGCGGATGGTTTAACAGTCAGTGAGGATACTTGTAAAAATGAAACCTGTCTATAATAGAATCCTGTCTAAAAAGAAAAAAAAAATGTCCAATATATTAAAATTTTACTTTCTAAGACGGAAACCTGTTTAAAACGAAATATTTCATTGGTTCTGAGTTTCCGTATTCGAAGTTTTTGCTGTTATTGTAAGCATAAGTCAGTAAACGTTTCTCATACGGGGGGGGTAGACCCCCTGGATCCTACCCCTACCCTTAGCTATATAGAATCCCTTAAAAAATGTTTGCCCCCCCCCCCCCCTCCAAGAAAGTTCTGAAATGGCGCCCCTGTTCTTAAATCAGTTGTTAATATTTACAGCATTCTAAAGAGTACTTTTAATTAGATTCATGTGCAATTATTTATTTAATTAAAAGAAATAGAAAGATTTAAAATAAGTGTACTTATTTTACTGTTATCTATAAATAAGTATACTTATAATAATTAAGAGAATGAATGTTTTTACATCTGAATAAATCATATTCATGGTTGGAGTAGCACAGGTTGGGTTTATTCCAACTGAGGGAAAAATGTCCAGACCAGGACTCAAACCTGGATATCTTGGCGTGCCGTGCACAGCACAGTTTGCAGCCATGCCCAGCAAATAAAAAGTGAATTATGTCAGCTAGGTATTGTCCAGACAGCTTAAATGGTAGAGCATTGGCACGGCACGGCACGGCAAAGTATCCAGGTTCGAGTCCTGGTCTGGACATTTTTCACTCAGTTGGAATAAACCTCAACACTGCTACTCCAATTATGAATATGATTTATACATTTGAAAAAACATTCCTTCTCTTAATTATTATGACCTAATAATTACATGGCATAGAGGAGTTTCTGTGTTATCAAAAACATCTTCATCATGTAAATGCTGTAGGCATAGCTTGAATGAATGAATCTAGTGCTGCAGTTCGCAGCCATGCCCAACAAATAAGAGTGAATTATGTCAGCCAGGTATCGTCCAGATAGCTTATTGCAGAGCATTGGTGCGGCACATCAAGGTATTCAGGTTCGAGTCCTTATCTGGACATTTTTCACTCAGTTGGAACATATCTCAGCTGTGCTACTCCAACTATGAATATAAGTAGGCTTCTTTTACCCCACGGCATGGGGTAAAATAGTTAATTAACAGTGTGTTTTAAAATACCATTATCAGTAATAATTTGCAATTTTATTCTTGAAATTGAACATTGCTCTCAAAATTTCAAGGTCATTTGCACATTCTATGTAATTTTTTTTTTTTTTGCAGATTAAAATAATATATTTTTGGCTGACTAAGTATGAAAAAAAAAAGTGTTATTTTTATAACTATTTTATCCCTCCTGACCCTACCATAGATTTTGTCGCAGTAACAAGTAAATATTTTACAACAGTTAAATTCTGTCTTTTATCACCTAAACTTGTGGTTGTTAACTTTTTGTGTTGTACGAACATTTTACATGAGCAGAAATACATAAATACAAAGTTTTTACTAAGTGAATAACAACCTGAAATATTGATAAAAGTATGTCCTGAATTGTCACCTAGGACCAGTACTACCCCTGAAAATGCATTCACCACTCATTCAAATTTGCATGAGGTAGTTATGTGTCAAGAGAGGAGGACAGGATATTAGAGAAGTTTGATTAAATAGTAAAATGTGCATTTATGGTAAAAAAGCTTTAACTTTTACATTGAAAGAAAAATAAATATGTGTTGTTATCAGATAGTGGATTATATGCACTTGAAACTTGTTAAAATATGCATTAGAAAGTCTCCAATATACTGCTAAAAATCCAAAGTATGCACTTATGACTTCTAAATGAACACCTCCCCCCCCCCCACAATCTTTTTTCGAAAATGCATTCACCATTCATTCAAATTTGCGTGATGTAGGTAAAATATACATTAATGGTAAAAAATCTTTAACTTTTATATTGAAAGAAAAGTAAATATGTGTTCTTATCAGATCTTATTATTAAAATAATATATATATATATATATATATATATAATATTATACATTATTATAATCTTAATTTAATTTTGGTAATTTTCTGTTTTCTATAAATTTTATAATATTTAAGCATAATTAATAACCAAATCATTGTTTACTACTTTAAAATAAATTATTCTGGACATTATTATTTAGAAGAAGTTTTGTTTCTTTAGAAGAGGGAAAATTATCTAATTTAAATAGTAATAGTAGCAGATTAACTATCAGCATTGGATTTTAGGTCAGAGTTTTTGAACAAGACAACAAATTAGATATTTCTTGCAATCAAAATAATCAGGGAATACATAATTAATGAAAAGCCACATATGTGTAAATTTAGAGCCTATTTTCTATAAATTTTATAATATTTAAGCATAATTAATAAATTATTGTTTACTACTTTAACCTTCTGAGCGGTTTGGGCATATTTTTTTGCTTGCCAAAAACAACTTTAATCTGTTGTAGACAAAAATATTTTAAACAGAATTGTATTTCAAGATATGTATCAAATAAAGGGACATGAAGTGTATTTTAGAAACAAACAGGGAAAGAAAATTAAAATTATTTTTATAAGCAGTTTTAGTAAAATTCAGGAAAGCCATCAAGACACTCAGAGGGTTAAAATAAATGTGTTATTTATAATAATTTCATTAAAAGACGTATGCACATTAGGGTCAGGTGGGGTAAAATAAGTAATGGGCTAAAAGAGGTAGGTTTCAAAAATAAATTTATAAAAAAAAAATACAAATTGTAGTTTTTTGCAATTATTTTGCAAAATTGGTGTGTTACAGGTATCAGTTATCATTTTTCAATGAATAGAATAACAGAATATTTGTTGCTACATAATTGTACTTGGTAGGCATTTTAAAATTTTGGATGATATGTCTTGGTTGTAAACATGAAAAAATCTTTAGATTTAAAGTAAAATAGTTTTAGCTATTAGCTCAAAGTTTCAGCTTATTTATCCATCATATAGTATAAAACACTTATTCGGGATTAACTTGCAGCATTTTTTATTACAAAAAAATGTAAAATTAATATTTTAGAGCAAAAAAACCTGTGTGTCTGTAATTATCAGAATTGGATTTTAGGTCAGAGTTTTTGAACAAGACAACAAATTAGATATTCCTTGCAATCACAGTAATCAGGGAATACATAATTAAGTTTGTAAAAGAGGGTGGATGTTCTTATTCCATATTTCCTGAGAAAAATGACTTGTTTGATGTATCACAAATTGCGGCTGTCCATTCTTATCCACCCCCAGGGGCATAAACCACCCTGGTTGCGTAGGGGGGTGTAGACTCATAAATTTCCGACTTCATAAATTTCCAAAAGTTTAGCATATATGATAAAAACGAAGAAAGGATATCGTAAATATCTTACGAAATTATTAAACTTTATAGATGATAGATGAAAGTCTCAAGATAATTATGACTGAGTGTATCGTGATAGTCAAATAGGTTTTAAAGCGCTGATGTTGATTCCTTTTGAATTATTATTGTATGTCTCTAAAAATTAGTTGTGAAGTACTATGATTAATATGTGTAGAAAATTGCGGTTTGGAACTCCAAACTGCTTTGTTTGATAGCGATATATCTTGTTTCTAAATGTACAAAATTTGATGAAACTGGATGATTGAAGAGCTGGGGATTCGATGCCCGTTTTTTTTTTACCAATAAAGGGCTTAAGAGGCTACTTCAGTCAAATGAAATGACGCATTAGCTAATGTTAATCCTATGGAAGAAATTTATAAAGATATCTCGGTCGCATTTCAATATTTTTAAATGATATCTTTTGCATTGAATAGTTGAGATCGATCTGTATGCAGGCCGTTTTTTACTTTTTCGATTTTGATTGCAGATATTTTTTATGAGGATGCTTTTACTTTCGAAACCGGTTCCGAAAATGAAAGTGTCTTCATAAGAAATACCTGTAAACAAAATCGAAAAAGTAAACAACGGCCTTTGTACAGATCGATCTCAACTATTCAATGCAAAAGAAATCATTTAAAAATATTGAAATGCGACCGAAATATCTTTATAAATTTCTTCCATAGGATTAGCATTAGCGAACGGATCTTTTCGTTTGGCTGAAGTAGCCACTTAATGCATTCTATTTTTTCTGTGTATGGCATATTTATTCACATAGATTCCACTCCGGATAGAAATTCAAATTCTGAATTAAGCATAAGGAATCCTGTTACCAGTGTACGATGTATGTCTACAACATAAAAAAAAAAGTCAAAATTTAAAAGATTGAAAATTTTCGAATGAAAAAAACTTATATCCATTTCTTAGTAGGGGAGGTAAGGGAGGTTTGATACATAGGGATGGTTGATACATTGACAATTTTTCTCAACAAATGGCATTAACAGCTATTCTAACGCATGTGAAGGCATCTTTTATTTACTGAAGCCATCATTAGCTGGACTAATCAGTGAAGAACTGACAACTCTTCTTTTCTTTTAATTTTGAAGGTTTTTGGAATGTCAATGTAAATTTTTTCACTGGCTGATTTTCTTTCATAACTCTTTTTATTGTGAAGATAATATCTTGTAATTTTAATTTATAAAGGACATTGTTAGGATTAGATTTACTAGAAAGTAGATTACCATTTTGCAACTGCATTTGTACAAAGTGATTGAAAATCCAATAAGGCATAATAGGGAGAAATGATACATTAGTACTAGGGAGAAATGATACACTTGTATATTTGAAATTTAATAGTTTTTTTAAGTTTGCAAACTAATATAGGACTGTAATATTCATTATTGTTTTACAGCAAGAGCTACTGAAATTGGTAAGGAAGAACAAAGAGACTATTCATAGACATTATGTAGGTTACATAGAAAAGCAGTGCGATGATAGATGGTTAGTTTGCTTTGCTCGTCATGTAGAAGGAAAAAAGTTTAAATGGCCTGAAAGGGAAAATGTTTCTATAATTTACGAAGGGCAAATTGAAAAAAACGTTAAATCTACCCGATTTTACTTATCAAAATGATAGAGTTATTAGATTTTTTTTAACCATTTCAGGGGTGGTGGTATGTTTATGAAAACACTTAATTTTAATTCCCAAACGCCAAATTAGCACCAGCATTTTAGTAAAATATTTTGGTAAATTCCTAATTAAATTTGTTGGTATTTGGGTGTTTTCAATTTCATCCGATATAATATAAATTTCTTGAAACACATTTTTAAATCAATCTAAAATTACGTAAAAAAGTTTAAAAAAAATTAGCTTCTTTTTTAATAAAATAAAAAGAAAACACAAAATTAGTAAAAAAAATAAAACCATAATTATTTTCGATTAAAGGTAAAATTCGTGTAAAGTGGAAAATATCCAGATTTAATAGGGTAAAGTACTAAATATTTGCAATTCAGTTTTGAATTTTCATCGGATATCACCTAAATTCCGTGATACACGTTTCTAACTAAATTTAAAGTTAGATTAAAAAAAAAAAAAAGAAGTTTCTTCACTTTAATCAGTATGTCTTAAAATTTCCAGACTAAACTAAAAACTTTCCGACTATAAATAAATACAGCTGGATCTCGATATCTGGAAGTCAAAGGGAACAGAAAAAAGTTCGGAATATCAAAGTTTTTGATCAAAATATCAAGGTTACAAATAATATTAACATTGCTGGAATATGTATATAAATATTTTGTTTCTTCATATCGAGGTTTTCGAGTTCACAATATTTGACAAGTCAAAGTTTTTCTGAATAGTTTTAATCACAAAAATAAAATCAGTAATATTTCCGACTAAGTATAAATTTATATAGGTTTTCTTCATTCTAAATTGTTTTTTCTAATTAAAAACTGCAAGGGGAAAAAATCCGACTAAGAATAAAATTTTATAGGTTTTCTTTGCTCTAACATGTTTTTCTTATTTACTAATTAAAAACTACAAAAATATTTCTCCAATTCATAAGTTTTTACGTTAATGCCATTTTTTTTTCGACTAAACTTACTTTTATCTGATCGAACGGGAATTTTTCCGACTGATTTTTTCAGTTTTCCAATTTATAAGTTTTTATAGGTTAATACCATTTTTTCCGACTAAACGTACTTTTTCCGATCGAACGGGAAATTTTCCAACTGATTTTTTCATAGGGGGGTGTTGCACCCCCCCCTCCCCTGTACCCCCCCCCCCCCCCCCAGGATTTACGCCCCTGCCAAAGCAGAACACTTTGCAATGTTCTGCAATGAACTTCAGCTGATCAAAAATGTTCTGCAGGAATAAAAAAAGACAGGAAGATTTTCTTATATATGAAGAACTGCAATTAATTGCATCTTTTATAGAAATGCAAAAGGCATTTTGTAAAGCACTGACATACACACACAAAAAAAACTATTGGCGAATTTTGCACTTTTATCCCGTTCGAATGAGTAATTTCGTGTTTTTGTCCAACAATCCATTTACAATTATTGCAATATTTCGTATTTTTCCCTCTGTCAACTGCCGAATTTCGCGTTTTTTTCTCGAACCTAATTGTTGAATTTTGCAATTTTTTTCCTACGCGACTGATTGAAGAAATTTGAGATATTTTATACAATTCACTGACAAATTTCTTATTTTTTAACTTCAACCAATAGGTGAATTTTGCTCTGGCAATGCACTGATGAATTTCGTGGTTTTATTACCTGTGACCGATTGGCCAAAATCGAGGATTTTTTTTACACGACTGTTCATCGAATTTTGTATGTTTTTTCACAACAGGTTGAAGAACTTCACGATTTGTTCTCCATGATTAACTGACGAATTGCGTGAGTTTTACTCTCAACCAAATGATGAATTTTGCAATCTTTTTAAATGAATGATTAAAAAATTTCTTTTTTTTTTTTTTTCCCAGCCATTGAGTGACCAATTTCACAATTTTTCCTTTGATTGAATAGTGAATTTTCTTGAAAATGAGAATTTAAAATTTTCTGCAGAGAAGTCTGTTGTTCTGCAATATACGTCACACTTTTAAGCATATTCTGCTTCGGGGTTATCTACCAATGAACTATAATTAGACAGTTGTTTCTTAAATCAGTTGTTTAATATTTACAGCATTCTAAAGAGTACTTTTAATTAGATTCATGTGCAATTATTTATTTAATTAAGGAAATAGAAAGCTTTAAAATAAGTATACTTATTTTACTGTTATCTATAAATAAGTATACTTATAATAATTAAGAGAAGGAATGTTTTTACATCTGAATAAATCATATTCATGGTTGGAGTAGCACAGGTTGGGTTTATTCCAACTGAGGGAAAAATGTCCAGACCAGGATTCAAACCTGGATATCTTGGCGTGCCGTGCACAGCACACTTTGCAGCCATGCCCAGCAAATAAAAAGTGAATTATGTCAGCTAGGTATTGTCCAGACAGCTTAAATGGTAGAGCATTGGCACGGCCCGGCAAAGTATCCAGGTTCGAGTCCTAATCTGGACATTTTTCACTCAGTTGGAATAAACCTCAACAGTGCTACTCCAACTATGAATATGATTTATCCAGTTGAAAAAACATCCCTTCTCTTAATTATTATGACCTAATAATTACATGGTATAGAGGAGTTTCCGCGTTATCAAAAACATCTTCATCATGTAAATGCTGTAGTCATAGCTTGAATGAATGAATCTAGCACTGCAGTTGGCAGCCATGCCCAACAAATAAGATTGAATTATGTCAGCCAGGTATCGTCCAGATAGCTTATTGTAGAGCATTGGTGCGGCACATCAAGGTATTCAGGTTCGAGTCCTTATCTGGACATTTTTCACTCAGTTGGAACATATCTCAGCTGTGCTACTCCAACTATGAATATAAGTAGACTTCTTTTACCCCACGGCATGGGGTAAAATAGTTAATTAACAGTGTGTTTTAAAATACCCTTATCAGTAATAATTTGCAATTTTATTCTTGAAATTGAACATTGCTCTCAAAATTTCAAGGACATTTGCACATTCTATGTAATTTTTTTTTTTTTTTTTTGCAGATTAAAATAATATATTTTCGGCTGACTAAGTATGAATAAAAAAAAAAGTGTTATTTTTATAACTATTTTACCCCACCTAACCCTACCATAGATTTTGTCGCAGTAACAAGTAAATATTTTACAACAGTTAAATTCTGTCTTTTATCACCTAAACTTGTGGTTAACTTTTTGTGTTGCACAGACACCTTACATGAGCAGAAATACATAAATACAAAGTTTTTACAAAGTGAAACATAATAACATAAATACAAAGTTTAATTTTATCACCCTAGTTTAATTAAATTCAGAAAGCATTCTTTCAATTTCAACAGCTGTTATTGGGCAGTATTTGTTATACTTTGTTGCAGTCATTTCCTCTTCAGTTGGTAGTTCATCTCCACCACCTTTCAAAAAGTCATTTACTTGTTTCACATTTTTAAAACGTAACTTGTTTTTCTCACTTCAAGCAGACTCAGAAATAGCGCAATATGCACACTTGATCTTTATTTAACAAACAGCCTCATTTAACAACAGATTCTTTGGTTTCAGTTTTGTGTTGGCAGAAATTAGAAAATTAAAATGAGTTTTGATCATATAGAGATTTTTCAGAAAAGTCCTATCATTCAGCATTTCTGTAGTGGAGAAAATAGAAGAGTCTTGGCTATCAAAAATATTAGCTACATTTTTTATAGAATCTAAATTTTCTTCATAAATATTCTTGCATTTAACCACCTAACCCATATTGATAAAACTACTGGTACTTTCTAAAAGAACAAATTGAAAAGCATGATAGCCAGATGATGTACTTGACCTAGATTTTGTTTAGTCATACATGTAAACAAAAATGTTGAATGAAAAGCACTAAATTGTTACGCAGAACACATTTTATACAATAGAAGCTAGTTATGATCACATGATTTGTAAAATGGCGCTCCCCCCCCCCCCCCACCTTGAGATAACATTTAAACTAGTGTCAGTCATAATCTACAAACTACTGATATTTTGTGCTGTACTATTCACTACATTACATTTTTTTAAAATATAGAATATTACACTACATACTACTAGGAAAAGTAACAACTTCTGTAGTTTCGCTACTTCCAACCACTGGGTATCACCATACTGGCATTTGTATTGTTTCTGTGTTAGAAAGTTTATTTTATCATTTTTAGTTTTTCTGTATGCCAGTTTTCAAAATTCTCACATTATTGAAACCTTCTATATTGATGTGTGTAGCATATTTAATAAGGATTTATTTCCTACAGTGAAACTGTTTCTGGCATTTATAGGTGCAATTTTATGACTTGCTTTGTGACCTCCATTCTTTTGGGTTCAAACCCAGGTATCATGTGATATAAAAAAGAATAATGGAAAACAATAATTGCCAGTACGCAATGTCTGAAAAAAAAAAAAAGGCAGTATGGACAAAAATGATGATTTTTATAATTTTTAGGTGAACCCTTTTTCTTCAATTTCTCAAATTTTAAGGAAGATAATTATCCTTTTGTTTTTAAATATTAAATCATTAGCAGTGATGTCACTGTACTTGAAAAATCCAGGGTCCCTTTTTTACAAAAGCGGGTCCCCATCAATAATAATTCATATTTTAACGGAATATGGGAACGTCCATTCATTACTCTTGTGATAATTAGAGCAAATTTTCATATATAATTCCAATTATTTTATTACAAAATATAAGTAAGATAAAAATTGATATAACCAGCTAAATACCACAGTATTCCACACACAAACATATATCTAATTTATAACAAAAAAAAATTACTTATGTATATATTAAATCACTCTTGTGACACTCTGGTCACAAGATTAACAAAATTTTGATTGATTATATAGCCAAGGGAAATGCTTTTTGTTACAAATTAGATATATATTAAATGAGTGGAGCACAATATTATTTTACTGCTTATATCACTTTTTATCTTAATTATATTTTATAGTAAAATAATTGCAAGTATTTGTAAAAACTGCACGAATGGTCACAAGAGTAACAGTGGACGTTCCCATATATGAAACTTGGTTATTTGGAAAAGATAAAATAAATGCATTAATTATTGTTTTAATAATAATTAAATAATAAATTAAAACCAGTATTATTTGCACTCAAAGAATATATTTTAAAAATATATATTAAGAGAAATTTTCTTTGTTTTTAAAAGTACAATTTTAATTGCAAAATAATGCTTATTTGAGAGTAGAAGATACCAAGTTCCACTAATAAGTATCACTAATTTTCGTATTTCTTTTAAAAAGGGGAAAGACGGGTTTATTGAAAAAGATATTTTTGCTGAAAAAAAGAATACTTATGATAAGTAAAGGGGTACTTTTTGTTGAATGAATGGGTGCTTTCATTACACTTGTCATTGAATTACACTGACGGAAAAAAAAAATCACAACACCAAGAAAGACTTGTGTTAGATAAACGAAATTTGGTAGGCATGTTTATACATCTGAAAGATGACATCGATTGAAATTTCGTGTTTCGCGCATAAGTGTGGTGCTAGTGGCGCCACTCAGAACTTGCAGATCAGGTTTCCTTTAAATGCGTGCTGTAAAGTTCGTAGGCGTTATTTAGCTTCGAAATGTGACGTATTGAGTTGATGTTAGCCAAGAGTGCCTTTAACAAGACGAAGAAGACACTGTCAACAGCTCACTGAGTTGGAACGAGGTCGCATATTCAGGCTACGAGAAGGTGGACTTCCTTTCCACGATATTGCAGAAAGACTTGGCTCGAATGTATCCACTGTGCATGATTGTTGGAAGCAGTGGTCAAGGGATGGTACTGCCTCAAGAAGACCGGGTTCCAGGCGGCCACGTGGCACTCCTGAAAGGGAAGATTGCCGTATTCGGCATATGACTGTGGCGCATCATACTGCGTCTGTGACAGAAATTCGAGCTGCAGTTGGTACCACAGTGACACAATGAATTGTTAGAAATCGGTTACTTCAAGGACAGCTCCGAGCTAGGCCCCCTGTAGCGTGCATTCCACTGACTCCAAGCCATTGCCGTTTGCGACGCCATTGGTGTCAAACCAGAGCTCATTGGAGGACGGAGTGGAGATCTGTTGTGTTTTCTGATCAAAAAGAAGCTGAGCTGGTGACAGTGGGTTCTTCGTCTTGTTAAAGGCACTCTTGGCTAACATCAACTCAATACGTGACATGTCGAAGCTAAATAACACCCACAAACTTTACAGCACGCATTTAAAGTAAACCTGATCGGCAAGTTCTGAGTGGCGCCACTAGCGCCACACTTATGCTCGAAGCTCGAAATTTCAGTCGATGTCATCTTTCAGATGTATAAACATGCCTACCAAATTTCGTTTATCTAACATTGACAGGAAAAATATACCTTTTTCCCTTCTAGTCTTGTTATTCCAATTACTTTTTCATTTGACTTTTCAATTCAACCTTTCTATATTAAACTCTGGTTATATACTTTAAGTGTCATATTTAAACACCTTTACTTATCTTTATTTTCAGTATTTAAATATGGTTTTACAATAAATATAATATTCTTATCTTACCTTAATTCTACTTCTATACAAGTTCCTTTTTGTCCGGTTATCACGTTTCTTCCATTTATGCACGCTTTACGGCATTCAGGTTCTTCTTTCGTTTTTCACCGATATCAACATCGTATTACAAGTTCAGCTCACAGACTGAGGAGTTATGGTGGCTATCAGCAGATGGCGTGACTTGTCCGTCATGACATACTCCGCTCAGTGACCGATCACAGGTCCGTTTTCCCGAGATCGTCAGACATCGGATGTGACGTTGACCAGGTGATCGGAAGTCACATGAGGGGGCGTTGCCGGCAGATGGGAAATACTATTTATAGCTTGGACTTCAGTTGAACGATGGCTCATGTTTTAAATGTTTTTATCACTGTTTTTATTTTTAAGATGAAGTGGGTGGCGTTTTTGAAATAATGTTTCCCGGTGTCCTGCTCTAGTCATCTACGCTTTTTTATGAAGAAATGTTTTATCACACATGTTAGTTTCTTACAAGTTAAGGCGGCTATGACTTATGATATTGGTGCGGTTTCTTTAAATTGTGGAAAACAGAAGATAGACGAATTACCACCGTTCGTTTGGCCTTTTTAATATCCAGTGAGGATGTGCCTGTAAGACGTTCGTGTTGTGAAGTTCAGTCTATTGGAATTGGAGATATGCTTGCTGCCTACTACATGTTTATCAGATAATATATTTTTTTCTATTTATTGAAATAATCTGACTTTTATTTACAGTTTAATATTCTTTCTCCTTTTAAGAATACGTTTTTAAGTTCCAGACATTATATTGGTTTTACTTTTTGGAATCTTGCCAACTTTTCTTTTAAAGTGGAGGAATGAGCTGTAGGATTACAATCTGGTTTCCAAGAGACCAGGGTTTTCCCGTTTCGATGCTACGGATAGGTTGTGATAGGAGTTTGTTCAAAACACATGCAACAGCGGATTACCGCGCGGTGTATTCAACACTGTTACGACTTGTGGCATCGTAATATTTGTGATTCCTAGGAAACTCTATCAGACGGATTTCGCTAGGGGGTTTCCATTTAGGCTTGCAGCAGTTCGGAAATCCATTTTTCATTAACTTTTAGTTAATGTCTTGCTTCTGGTCTTTAGTTTACTCTTGAGTGGCAGTTGAGGGTATCTGAAGATTTCAGTTAAGCTAATGTTGATAAATAAGTTGTGCTTGCCTTTATATAGAGTCTTTTATATAGGAGAAGAGATTGAATTTAATTAAGTAATATAATCTATTCCATTAATTATTTTGTTTTTCTTAAATGTCAGTAATTAATATTGTTACCTGAGTTGAACTGGATTAAGGTTATATTTACCTTAATACTTAATTGAAGTAAAATTACATTTTGCTTTTAAAATAAATACCTTTTTGAAATTAAGCTTTACTTTCCTTTTAATCAGTTTTAAAATAAATAGTTTTTGATTAAAGTTTAAAATTAAAATTAAGTTTAATTACAATTTTTTATAAATTAAAGTAAAACGTGATTTCTTTGAAATAATATATTTACTTTCTGGTGCTCCGGTTCATGTCTCAAACATGTTGATAGAGAGTCACAGAGAACTTATGTCATGTGTTTGAAAATCTTATTTTGTTTTAATGATTTTAATTTTTACTATTGTTTTATTTAAATGTTTTTAATAAAATTGTTATTTGTTTGAACTTGGTTTGGTTTTCTTTAAATATTCTTTTACAGATAGTTTTATATTGCTTTATCTCATCATTTGCAGTTAATAGGTTTCTGGGCGAACACAGTCAGCAAATGTTTCCATTTGCGTGTTAACTCTCAGTTTAATGACTTTCAGCAGTAATCAACCTTTGGTTATTACTTTCAAACATAAGTCTTTCTTGGTGTTGGGATTTTTTTTTTTCCGTCAGTGTATTTGTCAGCATAGATCTGTGTTAGAATCAGACATTTTTCTTGGAAGAGAAATTCACATCTAAATCATTAATAAGCATCAAATCCTAAATCTTCTGAAGGTGGGAGACATTTCAATGCAGTAAAAAAAAAAAGGGGGGGGGGATTTTTCACTGGTCCATTCTGATAAGTGTAAAACACCTTATTCCAATCTTGACACTGTCCAGAGATATCTCCTCTACATTTCATATATTTCTTTATTTAAATATCTTTTAAAACTCTTTAAATATCTTTTATTAATAATATAAAGTCAATCATTTCTTTACTTACCTTTTATCTACTTTTGTTATCCTGTTTGTAAAATTTTTATTTACTTTCTTTGCCGGACGTACTTTCGTTTGTCAATCCGTTTTTCGGCTATTAGCTTCAATGCAATCAAGAGCACGCATTTCGTTCAACCGCCATGATAAAAGTTCCACGTCCGCCGCCAGATGGCGTCGTCCATTTGAGTCTACGGCACATCGGCTGTACGATCTTTCGTCATGGTTTCATCTGCTGCTGCTCCTTGAATTGCATAATGAGATGTTATTTGAACGCCCGGCTGATATAAATACAGATTCATTTTCTTAGCCATTTGCAAGGTTACTGATAGGAGTTTTATAGTATTCAACTTCGACTCCGGTTTTAAAGTATGGACTCTGTTTTATCTCAACAACAAGTAAATGCCGAGTTGTGAGTCATGAATGGCAGTTGTTGAAGTGAAGCTTGAAGTTGATTTATTTATCAATGGTTTTACTGCATCCATTTTTAAGTGTTCTTCAATAAAGTGATTTCATCTGTAAAGAAATATTTTCCCGGTGTTATTTAGCACGGATATATGTGAATCATAATAGGTCATTGGCAGTTCATGGATATGTCTGAACAACATGGAACCTTTGGAGATTGACAGTCACTCAAGCGATTTCATCTTTTATTTCTTTATGTGTTATGAGGTCAGTTTTACTTTTATCATTGTTAAATATGTTTTTATAGATATGTATAATTTGATAGCTTAATGTACTTAATAGAATTTAAAGATTTGTTTACTGTTGGAAATATATTTAATCCTATTGTTTTATATTTTATTTTAATAAAAGTTTAGTTTTTTTTAAAAACTTAATTTGTCTTCATTTCGCCACCATACATCTCTTATCTTTTTTCATAACTATTTAACACTGCATCAGGACTTTTAGCTTTAGCTTTCATTGTGTAT
This sequence comes from Maratus speciosus, assembly GCA_963932465.1. NCBI lineage: Eukaryota > Metazoa > Arthropoda > Arachnida > Araneae > Salticidae > Maratus > Maratus speciosus. The sequence continues at coordinate 257,600,589 of OZ010787.1, forward strand.
TATTTTAAACTCTGCTAATTTAAATCCTTGTCGTTAATTTAATGACATCACGGTTATGGGCCTGTCCCTAACTGTGTTAATAGTTTAAAATATAATAGAAACTTTATTTAAAAAAAAAAAAATAAAAAAAAAATAGTTTTTCGTTGTAATAGTTAAATAAATCGTAATTTAAGTGATTTTATGAATTTTTTTAAATATATATTCTTCTGCTTTATTTTTGCCGTATTTAACCCTTAGGGGTACGGCATTATGGTGGTGAACGCTAACCCCTTTAGCTATTTAGCAATGCTTTGCAATGGGGGGGGGGGGAGCGGTTAGTTTATAATATTTTTAAGTTTATAAATTGAATTTTGTCTGATAATTTTGATATTTTTTTTTAAATGTAATAGAAAGTTTATATGGTATATTTGAAATTTTTTTAAAAGTAAATTGAAAGTTTTTGAAAAAGTAAATAGTTTGAGAATTTTTTTTGACCTCATGGCATATCTACGATAATTGCCTATTGATGAGGACAGTGTTCAATTTTACATTTTGAAACAAATGTCATCTATAATGGAAGTTGACTGGATCCTTACCTATTTCTTGGAAAGCTGTTCTACATATTCTGGATTTGCATATTTTCAAGTGATTGAAGCTGCATATTGTTTTTGAATCTGCATTGCTTTGTGTATTTTGATTCATATTTTTCAAGTTAAGCTGAAGTTCGATTTCTGTGAAATGAGTTATTTTTTATGTGCTTCAATTAATGGTGCTTCTACAATTTGAGATGTTCTGTGAGAATCTTCATATTTGTCAAGTTTTTATATATAAGTTCATCATCGGCAGTATTTGAGGAATGATTGTGCTTTTCTTCAAGAAGTATCTAATAGTGTATCCCTCAGCTGTGTGCTGGGCGTTAGTGATGATGGATATTAACTTGCTATATGAATGAGCCTGATTGGAAGCCATATCAACTTTTTTTTGGAAACTTATGTTTTTGAACTTTTACCAATATACAGAACCTTTTTGAGACATTTATCGACATAAGTTGAACATTAAGTGTTCCTGAGTCTATTTAAGCCATCACTAACAAGGAGAGGGCCAACATTGTTAATCACAGATTTTGATTATTTTAATATATGTTGTAGGGTAGACACCCCTTAGTGTCAGGTTCAATGGATTTTATCCAATGCCCCTTAGTTCTTGAAAAACCAGGGGGTCTAATATTAGTAGACAATTTAAATACTTACTTCGCAGCAAAAATGACAGGTTAGTCGTAGCTCAGTTGGCATGGCGTTTGCCGGCTGATCCGAGGGCCCGTGTTCAATACCTGAATGCGCTACATTTGTTTTTCTCATTTTTTGTTTTATAAATATAGTTATAATTATAATTTAATAATTTCAATTAAAAATTTTAACACCAAACATTAATTATAATGTTAACAAACTTAAATTTATCATTTCTTATTTGTAAACTATCATTTCTCATCCATTAAAGGGGTTTAAAAAGAAATTGGATCTATTATTGAATGATAAAAATTCCAAAATCGTGACAAACTCTGTTGTGGTGCCATCTAGTTATGATAAAAAAAAGGTAATATTCAAATAAACTAAAGGCAGAAAAAAGATAAAGGGGAAAGCAAAATAATTGAAAGCGCAAGCATACTTATTACAAATTTAAAAATCTTTAATATGCAAAAAATCGGTTGTAATTTAATTCTGATGCTAATTTTTAATATGATTATGCTTGTTACTTTAAAAACAGAATAATAGTATTATCTCATTGACTTCCTTTGTTAAAGCAATGCGTAAATGATGTTTCTTTAAAATCACGAATTGACACAATTGCTCAATATCATTGCAACGATAAAGAATATATGAAATACATTTTAAAAGTGATTTAAAAAAAAAAAAAAAAAACAGTTTTATGATGTTTTATTACAACTATTCAGTTAAAAGTAAAAAATTAAATAGGTTAAAATTATAATTGATATACAATATTAAAAATTTTAATTGACAGTGAGATTATTAAGTTATACTTACAAGTAAATTTATAAAACAAAAAATGAGAAAAACAAATGTAGCGCATTCAGGTATCGAACCCGGGCCCGCCAACCAGCCGGTTAACACCATACCAACTGAGCTACGACTGACCTATCATTGTTGTAGCAAAGTAAGTATTTAAGTTGTGCACTAATATTAGACCCCTCCAGTTTCTCAAGAACTAAGGAGCATTGGATAAGATCCGTTGAACCTGACACTAAGGGGCCTCTACCCTACAACATATATTAAAATAATCAAAATCTGTGATTAACAAGGTTGGCCCTCTCCTTGTAAGATCGAGATTCCGAGGGACAACACATGCTTTTCTTTAGATCCCAAAATGGTTCAAATGTATTTCTTTTAAATCTTTTAAAGAAGTTTTGGTGCATTTAAAAGTGTATGCCATCATGTTCTACCTTTCTACAATTGTTTCCTATTAATTTTTAATGTGTGTGTAAAGAGTATAATGAAAGTATTTTGAAATTTCGGAGTCTTTATGCTGCTGATCAGTAGTTTTTTTAAATTAATTTTTTTAAATATAGAAATTTAAAGAGGGAAATTTTCTTCAAGTTTTTAAGATAGTTAAATGTCTGTTATTGCTCTTTATAGATATTTTATCAGAAATTGATAGTTGTTGATCGGGGTAATGTCTTTTAATAAATCGTATTTTATGTTTAATTTTTTTTTATAAAGACATAATTTCTTGTCAGGTTAGAAATTTTTAATGGGGGCAATTCTTTTGAAATGTCATAATTTCTGTTAAACAGATTATGATGGCCTAGCTACCTGACTTTGGTTAAATTAAAGTTTGTTTCATTTACAGTTAATCCTTTGACCCTCTTATATAATATTTTCAATAGTTTAAATGTAAATTCTTAAACTTAATAGCTTTATTAACAGTTGTTTAAAATTTCTTTAGATTTTGTTAATTGAATGGTCTTTAACTATCAGTATGTTTTTGGAAGTTCGACTATTTAAGAATTTCTTAGATAGGGTCTAGCTCGATTACCCAAAAATTTATTTGGATAGCTTTTACAAGTATAATTTCCTATTTTCAGTCAATGTTAAGAAATTTTTATTTTTTTTTTATGAATCTATGCTTTTTTAGGCTTTAACTTTAACAGAGGGTCATATAAGATAAATATGGTTTTTCATAACTATTTTTTTGACTATTTCATAACTATTTTTTTGCCCTGATTGATAATCTCTTATAAGTGTATATTTTGAAATGTTTTCTTGCAGCTGTACCTTGAATTAGAACCTTTTAAAAGTTGAACTCTAAGAAAGTTCTTGTAGGTTCATGTTTTTAAAATTAAGGATTTGTGGCCATTAATTGGAGTTAATTATTTAGTTTTTTTCTTTAAGCTATTTTTTTTTTTCAGATTAATATAAAAGATTGTAAATTTAATTTTTATTTTCCTCATTGTCTGTAATTTTAATAAGTTTCTTTTCCTTAAGATCTTTTGAATTTAAGTTAAGTGTAATGACATAGAATTTGAGTCTACACTTAAATATTTGATCCCTAAACTAGGTGGGATATGTTTTGAGAAACTTTATTGCGACAATGTTTAATTTTACTTTGTTTTCTTTAGTTTTTATCTATTGAATTTAAATTTAAGTAATTTCTGCTGGCCATATGGCTTCCTCTACTCATTTAAATATGTTTTCTTGGTTTAAATTGATTATCTTGTGTCAATGTTATTTTTAAGGCACTGTGATTTTTGATTGATTCCTGATGGAAACTTTTTGAGGGGGGAACTTTTTGGTTTTAGCTATTAAACGCAATAGATATAATGTGCAATATTTTTAATTGTTTAAGTTTTTACATGTTCTTATGTTATATAAATATGTTGAAGTTTTAAAGATTTGTTTTTACATATTTAAAATGTTTTTGGTTAACCTTTTTTCCTTTTGGCCTGCATGTTCTTTGCAATATGGAACAAGTTTATGTGCTGTAAGATTAACTTTTAATCAATTTGGATCAATTTTAACTTTGTAGAGATTCCGGATTTCAATTTTTAATAAAGTTTCAATATTTGTGGAGTTTCAGTAGCTAATCCCTGGGAAGTTATGGATAAGTAGCAGATCTGACTGGTACCTCTTGTAGTCTTTAATATATTTTAGATTAACTTGTCAATCACATAGCATATTTTAGAATTGAATCAAATGCTAAAATTTCATTGATTCAAGTTCAAGTTTTTTTTTAGATTGGCTATGTTTAATGGTCTGTTGGAAGGTTAAAAGGTTAAGGTTTAATGAGTTTCCTGTTTTTTTTTAAGGGTCAGGTCATAGAACGAACTTGAATACCTGGTGTATTCAAAGATGATTATCTTGTCTGAGAAGGAAAGTTCTTTTATTGGAATATCTGTTAGCTGTTTTAAAATCCTTTTTCCCGGTGGTTTACAAAAATCTTTTTGATGGCAGCCATTGCCCGAATTTTATGCTGCATCCTTTTAATTAGAGAAGGTAAGGAATGCAACAGGTGTAAATTGAGTAAAGTTGCTGAATTTTTGAAGTATTCTCTGAGATCAAGGTGGCAAGTTTTTAAGATAGTGGTTCATATTTATAATGGAAACCTGATCATATCTTGCACTTGAGAATTTACTATACACCTTCTACGAATACGTTTTTCTCCCACTGATTGATGTCATGCTGTAAAATTGTTTTTCATGGTTTAAAATACAAAATGTTCCTTGATTTTTTTTAAAATTTAAGCAGAATTATTGATTTTTATTGAGATTCAGTTTATCTTCTGGGATTTTCCTGTTCGATCGTATATACCTGCATGTTCATGTGGTATGAATCGGCGCGAATGAAGTCCTTTGGCCAAAGGCAAATTTCTTTATCTGGTCTCCGGTGCCACTGGATGGAGAAATTTTTTATTTTTCTTTTGGAATGTGTGCATGCTTCGGCATCAGCGCTGAGAGGGATGCTGATATAATTTTTCATCATGTTGGTAGGCCCTTTTTGAGGTGTCTTGCTTCAACAATATATTCTTCTTTTGTTAAGTATTCGATTATTATTTGACAGGATTCTCAGGTATATTGTATAGTGATCGGAGGAAGTCCGTGGAGGAAAAATCTGTTTTTGGATAATAGAATTTTTTTTAACCTCAATGTATTTGAAGCATTATCTAGGAGCATTTATCGTCCTGTAACTTTCGTCAAGTGGTAGCCTTTAGTGGCCACGAGGGTTTACTTGCTTGAGACAAAGTTGTTTTACGTTGACGTCATGTGGGAAGAATAGTGTTGAATTTAAAGTTGTATAATCTTTGAAATGTCAGAGATGTTTAATTGAGTTCGGGTAGGGCTGCTTCATGTTTAAGTTTTTGCTAAATTACTTTTCATATCTTCATTTTTTTTAAAATTCTTTTTAGGGGGACAAATTGTGGGGTGAACATATGTTAGATGGTTGTTTCACTTGCAATTTCAGGTTTTAAAGTTTTTAAGAAATTGTTTAATACTAAATGCCTTCACTTCAATATATTGTAAATTTTTAAATCAATCATGTAAAAATATAACTGATTGAATACTATTGTGATGAATCACAGGAGGGTCTGAGAAATGTGTCCTATTTTTACTAATATATATATATGTATTATGTGTTATATTTATTTTGTTAAGTTTATTATAAATTTATTAATTTATGTTAAATCATTGTGTGGTTGATCGTCCTTTCACAGTTTTTAATTTCATGCTTTTATAGAGTGAAATTAAGTTCTTCTGGTTTTAAGTGGTTGGAGTTGCTGGGTCTTTTTAGCTCATGTGGACACTAGCATGTCTGTAAAGTATGTAAAGTCATGTTTGTAGTAGTTCTTTGGGCATTGGCCTTTTCATTCTGTTCCATTGTCAAGAGGGAGGGCATTTGATAAGTGTAAAACACCTTATTCCAATCTTGACACTGTCCAGAGATATCTCCTCTACATTTCATATATTTCTTTATTTAAATATCTTTTAACACTCTTTAAATATCTTTTATTAATAATATAAAGTCAATCATTTCTTTACTTACCTTTTATCCACTTTTGTTATCCTATTTGTAAAGTCCTTTATTTTATTTACTTTCTTTGCCAGACGTACTTTCATTTTTCAATCCGTTTTTCAGCTATCAGCTTCGATGCAATCAAGAGCACGCATTTCGTTCGAATGACCGCCACGATAATAGTTCCACATCCGCCGCCACATGGCGTCGTCCGTTTGAGTCTACAGCACATCGGCTGTACGATCTTTTGTCATGGTTTCGTCTGCTGCTGCTCCATGAATTGCGTAATGAGATGTTATTTGAATGCCCAGCTGATATAAATATAGATTCATTTTCTTTTCTCTTCACCGCCTCCTTCTCCATTTCTACTAACAGTGTTTTTGTCTCTTTGGAGTTTCGATGGCTGAAGATGTCTGTTTAGAAGTTCTGTTGGTTTTCAACAAATTGTTATTTTATTTGTTCTTGCTTTAACTTGTGTCAGCCATTTGCGAGGTTACTGATAGGAGTTTGATAGTATTCAACTTCGACTCCGGTTTTAAAGTATGGACTCTGTTTTATCTCGACAACAAGTAAATGCCGAGTCGTGAGTCATGAATCGCGGTTGTTGAAGTGAAGCTTGAAGTTGATTTATTTATCAATGGTTTTACCACATCCATTTTTAAGTGTTCTTCAATAAAGTGATTTCATCTGTAAAGAAATATTTTCCCGGTGTTATTTAGCAAGGATATATGTGAATCATAATAGGTCATTGGGATCATGGATATGTCTGAACAACATGGAACCTTTGGAGATTGACAGTCACTCAAGCGATTTCATCTTTTATTTCTTTATGTGTTATGAGGTCAGTTTTACTTTTATCATTGTTAAATATGTTTTTCTAGATATGTATAATTTGATAGCTTAATGTACTTAATAGAATTTAAAGATTTGTTTACTGTTGGAAATATATTTAATCATATTGTTTTATATTTCATTTTAATAAACGTTTAGTTTGTTTTTAAACTTAATTTGTTTTCATTTCGCCACCATACATCTCTTATCTTTTTCATAACTATTTAACACTGCATCAGGACTTTTAGCTTTAGCTTTCATTGTGTATTATTTTAAACTCTGCTAATTTAAATCCTTGTCGTTAATTTAATGACATCACATTCCCCTGAATACATTATTAAAGTATGCTGAAAACGCTGTATTTTTATGAATCTAAAAAAAAAATTTAAATCCCATTTTATGAATGTTCTACCTATAAGTTTCGTTTGCACATCTTTTTTGGTGCTTTGGATGCTTTGACCAAATTCCCGTGTTTTCTGTGATATTTTGATGAAATTCGCATTTTTCCTGCGATACTTTGACGAAATGAGTTTTTTTTTCGAGATCCTTTGACAAAAAATCAGCTTTATTCCGCTATTTTTTGATGAAATTTGCTATTTGTTTGCGATTTTTTGATGAAATACGCTAATTGTTGCGTCCCTTTTACGAAAATTGTGTTTTTTGCGACATTTTGATGAAGTTTGCGCTTTTTTGCGACCCTTTGACGAAAATCGGCTGTTTTGACAAAATTCGCGATATTTTGACGAAATTAGCGCTTTTTTCTTGATCCTTTGACGAAAATCTGTTTTTTCCCGCGATTTTTTGACTAAATTACGGGTCCCACGGGACACGTAAGAGCTATTTTTTTGCATCCTGTCTCTGATTTTTTGGGTAATTTATGCGCTATAGCGTGTCCGCGGCATCACTGATTAGACATAATTGAAATATTATTAGTTTAGTTCCTTAGTTAAAGTTGTAAAATAAAATATAATATTCATTTTTAAAAGAAAGTCTAAATTTTTTGATTTCCTGTAAGAAAAACATATCTGTGTAGTTTTACCACATTGGCGGTGTAAGACTGAATGATTTGATTTTCTATAAATAATTTCAATGAAAATTTAGCATCATGCAATATGTTGCTTGAAAATTCATTAAGCATAAACTGAACTGAAAATGTGATTTAAAAATAGAAGCAATTGTACAGTAATTGATAATAAAACAGTATAAATAAATATTTTATTAGTTTAAGTAGAGATATAGGACAAATTAAATATAATTTAAACTATGTCTTAAACACCAAAAATTAGTCTCATAATTGCAGACTAGTTTCAATAGCAATATTCCAGATTATGGAGAGTTTATTTTATAGAAGTTTTCCATTTTTATAAAAATTACAATAATGCTGTCAATATTGAATTTGCTATTCCCTGTGTCTGTGACTGGTGAAAATTTTATAGAAAATATTTTAATACTTATCTGTTATTTTACAATAGTTTCCCCTATGTTGTTTTCCTAATTTCTATTTTGCCAACTTTCTCAGTCTTGCTAATTTTAGATAGGCCAGCTCTCTCAGGCTAGCTAATTTTGGATTGGTCACCTTATCTGACTCTATGTCTATAAAAGAGAGCAAGTTCAATATTTGTCATTTGCACTGATGAAAATAGCTAGTACACTATCAAAATTAGTTTGCAGTTATGTTATTAATTTTTTGTACTTAAAGGTTATTTTAAATATCATACTAGCTGACCCACCCAAGTGCTGCCCAGACCCATTATAATAACCTTAAACAAAACTCAAATTTTTATGATTTTATATCTTTGGAAAATCTTTCAAATGAACTTAGTTTCAGGGGCCCCACTTCCTTCAGCAGCATGGAGTGTTTCAAATGAACTTAGTTTCCGGGCCCCAATATCTTTGGCAGCATCTAGTGTGTTCCCAACAAACCTCTTTCTGAATGAACCTGTGACCTGGGTCCTCGCTGCCTGAGACAGCATTTTCCAGCAGTGCTCCACACGTGCCAGAGATAATCAAAAACCAGGTTGAATGAGCCAAACCCCGTAGTAATCAGGCCCATAGAACCAAATATGCCCCCTGGATGTGAAAATGTTGAACTAAAAGCTGTAAAACAGTTGCAAGCTAAGTTGAATGAATTAATTTCCATTGAAATTGAGCCCATGGAAACCGAGGAAAGAATGCAATGTTAATGTTCTAAAATGATGGTAACAGAAGTCTAAGATAAATTTTATAATGCAGAAAATAGTTGAATTGTAACCTAAGTTCAATGAACCAATTCCCGTTGAAATTGGGCCCATAGAATTTGAGGGAAGAATGCACCCCCAAGTGGTGGAAGGTGCCCCCCCCCTGTAAATTTAACAAATTATCTTTAACATTAACTCTATATTTAATTTACGGATGAAGTCCTACACTCCCTTCTAAAGTTAACCACTTACCTTTAACAGTAACACAATTTTTAATTTACAGCTGTATTGAGTAAATATAAGTTGATGCTGAAAAAAATGGATTAATATTCGAAAAAGGTGGTAGCTGGGGTATAAGGGAATTTTTTTACTAATTTATAAAGTAGCCAGAAGACCCTAAGACTCATGTTAAAGAAAACTGCAAGAGAATTGGATCATTTTTTAAAAAACTGCACCAACGGCCCCAAGAAGGCAATTAACATTCAAAATTGGTGGTAACTGAAGTCTGAGATTTTTGTCATTCATGTAGTAACTGGAGTACCTAAGAAGCAGGGCTGTGGAGTCAGTGGGAAAAATGGTTGACTCTGACTACAGAAATTTTGAAGACTCTGGCTCTAGGGGCTGGCTAATATACCAGTGTTTCTTGTTGTTTAAAATTACGAGGAAACACAAGAAAAATAAAGTGAAAATTTCACTATGTTGGCATTAATTTTGTTATTAGGGCTTCAAAAGAAAAAAAGAGAAAAAAATTGTTTTCTGCTATTTTACAATTTCGCTTCCCACAAATCCTAAAAATCCAACTATCAAAATCTAAAGAAGAAAACAAAACAAATTATGCTATTTCAGAAATTGCTACAACGTTAGTGTTATTTCGTGTCCTCAGCCACGAAAAATTTTGATGGAAAGGACTAAAAATGAAAATTTTACTATTTCAGAAATAATTCAGCTTTTGCGGATTCGAAAGTAAAAGAGAAAAATTTAAATTTCCCTCCAATTTTGGCTTTATTTCAGGTCCTGCAAACTTGAAAAATTCCAAAATCCCTATTTTTTTATTATTTTGGATACTGTTGATTCAGGAAAAAAAGTTACAATTTCACATTATTTTGAGTCTTGCGCACATAGAAATAAAGGAGGGGGATTTACTATTTTGGCATTACTTCTGGTCCTACAGACCCTAAGAATCTGAGGAGAAAAAAGGGAAAAAGGTTTCTATTACAATGCTATTTCATGTTCCTTGGCTTCCAAAAATAGCATAAATTTACAATTTTCACATTACTTCCGGTTAGAGATCTACATGGGCCGAAATTTTCAGGCCAGGACCCTTAAAATTTCAGCCCTCCCATTTATATTTTTGCAGTTCATGCTCCACCCTGTGCAAAAATAAGTCAAAACAAGCCCAGCTCAAGTAAATTCAATGAAATCCAGCCCGGCTCTGCTCAATTTCTTGAAAAAAAAATGCGATTTTTATAATGTTCAATCACGATTCTTTTAAATAATACACATTTATGGGAAAATTTTACCGTATGTTTCAGATTACAATAGGTTCAAAAACCATTGAATTCAGAATAGCAACATTTAACAATTATTTAGTCTCTTAGACTATTACATTCAAATGAGGACCCATTGAAAAAATTAATGTAATTTAGAATAAAAGAAGAAAAGATGCTTAAACCATCATAAATTCTGAAGCCGTGTGAAAAAGAGAGATTAAAAAAAATATTTCTCTATAATTTATTATAGTACATTTTTAAAGATTCCGTTAACTGAAATTTATTATAGCTATTACTATTTTTACAAAACAAATTGCGTCAGACATGTCCTCAAAATAATTAAGTCCAGTTATGGCTCAGCCCAGCTCGAGTATGTATGTGAAACATAAGCTTGATCTCGGCATTACCTGAGTGTGCTGAAAAAATTCAACTCAGGCTCAGACACAATCTAACTGTACGATGCTGATCTCTAAGTTGGACATATTGCGTTTCTGTACTAATGCTGTCAAACTAGCATCAGCTCATGTAGCGCATTTGTACTTATTCTCACCCCAATCATGTAAATTGAAAATTGTTCATACTTTATTGGCATTGTTGGATTCCAATGTAAATAAATATCTTAACTAAATGAATCCCTAAAAGTTAAGTATTAAAATATCTATAAGCTATTAAAACTGCCCTCAATAACATTTCTTATTGTTAAAGCGAATATATTTCTAACTTAAATTCAATGACAGAAGAGCCATATATATTTCACATTACTTTATTTTTATAAACTTTTCTCTAGAACAAAACAAAACCAACTGTTGCCAGATATTGAAACAATGCAATTACAACCAGTTAAATAACTACGCAGGTGACTGATACATGGATGAAAAAAAAGTTAGTCATTACGTAACATACTCCCACCTTGAGTTGTGGGGAAAGCACAACTCAACAATTTAAAATTACAATTTAAACCTTTTTGGTACCTTAGAATTGTAGCGATAATACCAACCAGTTTCCACATTTTCACTACTGGAAATTAGGACAGTATCCGACGAGGAAACATCTTTTTTTTTTAAGAACTTCGTGTTCATCAGCAATAAATTCAGTGGAAGGCCATTTCTCATAGGGCGAATATAACCATTCGGGTCTCTCCCACCATTTCAATTTTAATTGTTGATGACTACAACAGCCTCTTCTAAGTAGGTCTGTGTGATTTTGATTCCCACGTAGCTCATAAAGTTGCTCTGATATCAGAGGATTCACAACTTTGTTTAGTCTCTTCAAACACAGATCAAAATTGTCAGGAAGAGGAGGGTGACATTCAATCGAAGGCATATTGACTAAAAGATTATCATTTTCAACCTTAACTGTGTCAAAAAAATGTTGCTTTGCTGCTTCTTTCATACAAATCACGTGAAATAGGAGACATGCCAGATATTTGTGAACATGGATCTCTCAAACATGATGAATATGGATCCGCATATTCATCTCTCACGGGTGCCATAGATGGACTAGGACGATCATAAGGTGAAGAGTATGGTCTCATGCGAGGCGACATTGAACTGTAGCCACGGTCATAAAAATCTCGACCTCCAAAAGGTGGACTGTCATATCTTCGGCCGTAGCCATTAGCATACCCATCACCACTACAGGTTCCACCATAACCACCACATCCCCTGCTTGAACCTCCTCTAGCTCGTCCTTGTGATCCTGGCTCATGATGAAGCTTGCTTTTTGAAGGTTCAACACTCAAAGAAGATCCCCTGAAGTAATAATTATTCAGAGCTTTTAAGGCATGCTGGGCTTCTTCAGGCTTGATTAACTTTTCAGGAACAGGACATACTAGAGTTTCATGTTTTTTTCCGCATACAACGCATTTTACTTTTGCTCTACAATTTCGGGCTAGATGGTTTAATTTTAAACATAGGAAACAAGTTCCCTTCTTTTGCATTATGTCTTTCTTAACATCATACGACATTGGCATTGCCTTGAAACATTTTTTCGATGCATGTCATTTGTCACAAAAAATACACAGTTTTTGTTTAAAATTATTCTTATTTCTAGTATATTTTCTCATATCAATGTTTAATAAATCTGATACAGTAGATATTTGAGATTCTTCGAATTCATGATTATTGCGTGCAGCTCTGTATCGAAAAGTTTTGTCAAAACTCTTACTTGCCAAAGAAATTCTTTCTTCTGCTTCAACTTCGTCTTGCAGAAATTCTAATAAATTATCTAGATCAGTTTTTGAGCCAATTAAAACACCATTATTTAAATCTGTATTATGATTTTTATCTAGTTCAGATTTCACATCATTACATCTATTTGGCGATCTTCTGTGAGATGTTCTATATCTTTCACATGCTCTAAGAATATCATCTGGAAGAGACGATTCAACAAGCGGATATAACATCGCAGCATATTTGTCTCTAATAACTCCAAGAGTTTCTAATGATCGCAATTTCGATTCTAATGAATCATATAATCGTCGCAAAGAATTGTGTTTTCCTGGATTTTGCTTCTGCAGTACAAGGCCTAACAAATCTCTAACATAATATTCTATCAAAAGTTCTTTTCGTCCAAAACGAGATTTAAGTTGACTTACAGCTTTGGCATAACTATTACCACCAGGCGGAAAACTTCTAATCAATTCTTCTGCCACACTGCCTTTTTCCATGGCTTGTGATAAATACGCAAATTTGTCATGAAAATCTAGGCTAGTATCTTGATCAATTTTTTGAAATTGAGCCCAGAATTGCAACCAATTTTTAATTTCACCATTAAAAGTAGGTAACTGTATCTTCGGATAATGAAGCAATACATTCTTATTAATTACCGAAATATCAGATCTCAAATCTTCATTTTTTACAATCAAAAGTTCGTTTAATTTCTGTTGTAATACACGCCAGCGATCGATGTAAACCTCAGATTCATCGATATCTTTGTCTATTGTTTCTTCGTCAGCTTGGTCGCTATACAATATTTCTCTAATTTTATATTCTACATCGGTCATAAATTTCGCTTTCTCTTCTATCATTGTCAATTTCAGAATTTTTTCAGCAGTCGATAAATTATTTTCACTTGCATCAAATTCGTTACACGCTTTAGTGAAAATTCTACGATGCTGTCGTCTAGCTGCTTTTAACGTATCCATATTATTCATCATCAATAATAATTTTTTATTCAACAATAATAATAATTATCACTTGAACAGTTCAAATAAAATTCTACTTACAGATTCCAGTCTTGTCAGCGGATGCCATATGTTGGATTCCAATGTAAATAAATCTCTTAACTAAATGAATCCCTAAAAGTTAAGTATTAAAATATCTATAAGCTATTAAAACTGCCCTCAATAACATTTCTTATTGTTAAAGCGAATATATTTCTAACTTAAATTCAATGACAGAAGAGCCATATGTATTTCACATTACTTTATTTTTATAAACTTTTCTCTAGAACAAAACAAAACCAACTGTTGCCAGATATTGAAACAATGCAATTACAACCAGTTAAATAACTACGCAGGTGACTGATACATGGATGAAAAAAAAGTTAGTCATTACATAACGGGCATAGTTTGATTCTTTCAAGTTTGTTATATTGGGTTGGTTTGTTATTGTCAGCCTGCTTAATTTTCTTAATTTTTTTATCAGCCCAGTCTGGCCCATTGAAAGAAATTGTCTTTATTCTGCTGGCCCGGCTCGTTTGAAAGATTATCTTCATTTTGCAGGTGTCCTTACTAGCTTAATAAATATATTTCATGCTGTTAACAGTTACATTCTCCAAATACAATAGTACAAGTTATACTCCATAGTTTAAGTCCTATATCAAGTATTTATTTAAATAAGTTTATTCTGAAAAATAAATATCTTTATTTTTGTCACTTACCTTTCTCTACTATTATCCTTTGCTATAAAGTATTATTTTCCTATTTCAACTCTCCATATATTGTGGCTTACAGTTCACGGAAACATCGTAATGCTTACACTCTCGGCAATCCTCATGGATGCACAGCAAGACATGAATCATGTTGTTCATCTGAGGAGTTTCGACGGCCAACGACAGGTGGCGTGAGCTGTACGTTGTCATCTGCGTTCTAGGACACACCTCCCAGATCTTTCTGGTAATGAACGGTCATGTGTATTCAGTGTGGGATGAGGAGTTGCGTAAAAAGGGAATTTCCCGAGACACACTATTTATAGACTGGACAGACAGATGTTTAGTAGCTTCATGATTTTTAGCCTTTGAGTTTCATTTGGTTCATTTTCTTTTAGTTGTACGTGGTTTTTCTCAAACTTAAAGATGCCTTAAATATGTTATATAGAAGCTGCTAGTTTTAAAGTCCTTTCCTGAATAGTGCAAAGTGGATTATGATGTTGCTTATGAATTTGAATCTCCGACTTTTATATGAAAGGTGTTGTTTTAGTTATGTCGACGTCTGAAGACTGTTTTGTTTCTGAATTGCCGGTAAAGATGTGAATCAACATTAACGAAATGCTCCATTTAAATTAAAGGTCTTTTAATGCAGCTAAATGCATTAAAAGACGTTTAGCTGTTAATGTTGTCTTTTAATTAACATATAATTCGACACGTTCAGATTCTTTTAACGTATGTTTTATTTTAATGCCTATAGTTTAATTTCTCTTTTAATATGAAGTGGTGGTAGTTAGATTTTTCCTCCTTTTTGCTGTGTCATCTGAAGTTAGATATCTCGGCCGAACTTTCATCTTATAAAGGATTGTGAATATGTTTTTACTATTGGCATCCATGGGTTCTGGATACAATAATAGTGTTGACTCTAGAAAATAAGGGCCACCGGGCGGGAATTTTTCAAAAAGGGGATACTATTCTAAAAAAGGGTACAGTTTTTCAAAAAGGGAACACTATTCTAAAAAAAGGGCACACTTGTACCTTGTTCACAAAAAATATTTTGAACTGGTTTGTAGAGTCCCTAGAATTTGTGATATTTTCCTGGGATCAACTGAATAGCCACAGGGTGCATAGGAACTGTTAAAAAGGACAGCCAGGTACATCGGAAAGGTTCAAAGGAGCCGCTGGGCACACAAAAGAAATAAAAAGGGCTGCCGGGTGCAAAAAAGAAATAAAAAGGGCCGTCGGGCGCTGCGCTCTGCTAAAGTGGCTTAGAGTCGACACTAAATATTTCCATATATTCGTATCATTGGGCCAATTAGCTCATGTCTGCTATTGGAACCCTGGAGTGATATGTTTGTTCTGGTGGTTGCTGTGTACTGTGTGGCTTTCAGGTTTGCCATGGAAAGTACCGGTAACTATTACCGAGCATGTTATATTATGGAAGAGAGGCTGGTGTATTTTTATGGAATGATGAACGTGCATTTAAATAGAGGTATATGATATCTTTTACTTTCAACTGTTGCTTTTCAAACACTATCATGGAAGACGGTAGTATTCCGAGTGACGCAGCCTTAAGCCTAAAATCGTATTGTATCGTTAAAATCGTATCGTATCGTAGAATTCGTAGATGGCGGAACTCATATATACAGCTAACTCGACATCAAAGAAAACGCGAAAAGCCGCCTTTTAATAACTCAGCAGATATAGGTCCTATTGTTCTGAATTTTCTAGAACAGTCTTATATCTGCAGTCTAATCGTATACTGAAATTTTTACATTTCTACGTGCAGTATATTTTGAGATCTAAATAGCCATTTTTAAAGTGAAAACGTTGGTATGGTATAAGAGGAAGTTCCTAATTTGAAAATCTTGAAAATGGTTCTAACGATTATCTTTAAATTGATATATCATATAAATCTGATTAAGACGAGGTGAATAACACTTTTCTTTTTTCTGGGAAAACTCATTTTATTTTAAAAATCGTTATTTTAAAAAATCGTTTTTTTTTACTTTTCTCGTCTGTGATTGGCGAATAGGTTTGACGTCACTTCGTATGTAGGAGGAGTCTTAATCCATCTGCTGTGGGTATAAAATCAGAAACAAAATTTGCAAAGTCATTTTAGGTATTCTAAGTTGAGTTAACAATCTGAATGTAGGCAGTAAATCTTTTTTTTTTTTAAATATTAAAATTTTAAATGTTAATTATTATGTGTTTTAAAATATTAAATATATTAAATGAAATTTCGATTGATATTATCTTTCTCTTTTGTTATGAAGAAATTATTATTCCATATTACTGCTTTTTGTGGAAAAAATATTTAGATTCATTTTTAAAAAATTTTTTTTTAATTATATGTATTCAATATAATTGTTATTTATCATTCTTTTTCAATTTTCAAAAAAAATTATTTTTAATTTCTTGTTTATGATCGTGGCTCGAGGTTTTCGACTTGTGACTCAACTCAACCATTGCTATTTCTTATTGCTTTGCATAATTATGAACATGGTATTCTTTGGATTACACTTTATTAGGTATTTTGTTAATTTATTGTTTGTTTTTTTAATCTGATTTACGATTCAATTTTTATCTTTTCTTTTGATTTACTTAGATTTTAATGTGTCCTTTTTTATTTTCGCCGATTTAACCTAACCACGCTATCATTTTGTAGATATTACGAACCTTTTATTTTCTCTTGAAATATCTATTAATGTTTTAATATCCAGCATCAATAATTATTTTTACAATACCTTATGGCTTCATAGTTGAATACCTTCTTCTGAAAAGGGCAACAGAAATTTCTGAAAACTTTTGTTTACATATCGATTACGATAGGAATGTTTTAATATCCAGCAGTAACTTAAACTTTTGTTTTGATTACATATCGAGTAACAAAAAATATGTTCTTGACTCTTTAGAAAATGCAACTAAAATGATAATTTTAACAATTGAATCATTAATAAAAAATTATATGTTAAATTAAGCCTGAAAATTTTAATACTTGGAAAGGCTGAGACAAATATAAATTTTTAAAGCAGATATCTTACAATGAATGTTTAATCACAATGTTTTAACTAAAATATCTTTAAATATTAACAAATTTAAACAAAATGAAGTTCTTAATTTTGCCGATTGATTTTTCGCGAAAAAAGGTACTAAAAAAACTTAAAACTATTTAGCTAGAAAATATTACAATGTTTCTGATGGAAACAAATAAATGGATTTTTCAATGCTTTCACTAAAGTAAATTTAAAATTCAATGTCAGAATTACAAAGTAATTAAATTGTTTATTGTGGGATCCCCATAACTCAAAAAATATTGTAAACTAAGTTATCATTGTTTTTTCAATGTTTGTTGACAGACGGTTGCGATTTGTGTTAAAAACCACCAAAGTGACATTCTCTATGCCCTATCATATGATACATACCAATAGATTTCTAAACAGCTTCCACTTGAAAATCTGAAGACCATTAAGATTACTAAATCAAAAGAAAAGTTCACGATTAATTCCCAATAAGTCAGAATGAATAAATTTCAAAATACATAATATGTGTAATCCTATTTTAAAAAGCTTTTTTCCAAAGTAAGAATTCATTCACATACACTGACATTATCAGTGTTTTGGTTGGTGGGAAAACATTTAATGTATTTTATCAGCGCTGTCCAACATGGCATGATTTCGGGGGGGGGGGGGGGGGGGGATTATTTTTTTGCCAATGATTTTCTGAGAACATCACTTTTATTTTCAAGAGCAAGGGGTGATTCTGTTCTGAAATTTGAGCCATTCAGTTTTGAAAAAGAAAAAAAAATCATTCCTTCTTAACCTAAAAACCTCATAATGGATATTAATTATGAATGAATCATATGTTTTCTCCTACCGATTGGCAATTTTTGTGTGTTTTTTATGTGACCAATTGACAAATTTTATGATTTTTCCCCTAACAACTGACTGTCGATTTTTCTTTTTCATCTGCGACTGATTGATGAATTTTGTGATTTTTTAAGCAGTAGATGGGCAAATTAATCGATTTTTTTTTTTTTCTTGATGACTAACTGAAGAATTTCTTGTAACCAACTTGTGAATTTTTTGATTTTCTTTTCCTTCACAAGAGCGATTTAGAAATTTCTGTACATACATTTATAATCTACAGTGATTATAGACAAAATTCATGCATTAATAAGATTCCTGTGGTAAGATTCGTCAAATGGTCGCAGAAAAAGACTAATTTTGTCAAGGGATCGCAGAATAAATGCAAATTTCCTCAAAATGTTACGGAAAGTTTCGAATTTCGTAAAAAGTCTGTGAGGCTGTGAAAGTTCAGCTTTTTTTTTTTTTTTTGCTGAGCCTGTACCATGTCTGATTTTAAGTCAACACGACCCGAACCTGCAAAAATAATTTTCAAAATATGAAAAATATTATTAATATTTTGTTTTTGATACACACAAAAACCACATGTATCATATTTTTGATAGTTTATGTACACATGTTACATGTGTTTAAATTGAGAGGTGCCTGTTATTCAAACTTATATAAAAGTTCAAATATACAGTAGACTCCCTCAAATCCGCACAGCTTGGGACCAGAGGTTGTGCGGATTTTAGAATTTTGTGGATTTCTGGTCATTGATTTGTTTACATTTTTGAAACATTAATTTGATTGGTAGTTAAGCAAGGGAAATTATAATGAATGCTTACAATAAAGTGAAACATTAAAATAAGTAAAATATTAAAATAATTTATTAGTTTAAAAGTAAGTAATTATTAAAATAATTATGTAAAATAAAAATATTAGGAATGAAATCGATTCAATTCGATTCCAAAAGTCCTATGCTGCCATCTAGTGATAACAAGGAGAACAGTGTTAATGCTATTATCAGTATATATAGCTTATTGCACTCACTGTAACCTTTTCCATTGTTATTTAGAGTCCTGAATGCTTTTCTTATACTGCTTTGTATGTTTAGAAATAAATTTGTCTATAATTTAAAAAAAAAATTCCGCGAACAATAATTTTAAAATAGCGTTTCGGTTCGTGGATTTTTCCATTTCGAACCCTGGAATTTTTGATATAGATATGCTAATTTATATCAAAATCAAAAGTAATGTAAATTTATTTAGTAATAAATCAGCTGTAATAGCCAAAAGAGAATGATTAACAAAAAATTTAGTGAAAAAAACATTGCGGTAATTGCCGATTTCGGCGCCATCTTGAATGTTGTTCCTGCAACTTAACTGTAAATTTCATTGTTTACATCTGAAAAAATACGCGGATTTTAGGCGTTTGTGGATTTTAGGGTCGCGGATTTAAGGGAGTCTACTGTATAAAGTTTAGGAATTAAAAAGTGTTTGCTAAATAGAAATGTCTGCCTTTTGAAAGAAAAGCCATTATGGAGGTCTTATTGTACATAGACAGGGGTAGGGAAATGCATCATTTTACTCGCCATTGGCGAGTGAATTTTTAGGTAGTTTTTGAAAACTGCAAACTATAGAGATATGCCGAAAACCTTTTTTTTTTATTAGTTAGCTATATTTTTCAACTTTCCTAATTATTGCGATGTGAACATGATACTAAGTTCTATTTTATATTAAACTTTCATCTCTTTTTTATTTTTTTTTAAATTTATAAGGAAGAAAAATATTAAAATGCATTATAGTAATAGTTAGTAACCAACTATTTTTGAGTTGCGTAATTTTGTCATAAAAATTTTCAACTGTAGATTGCATTTTACTGGCTGGTGAAATAAATCCTTGGCTGGTAAGATTTTCTAAAAATTCCCCCACCCCTGTACATGGATCTTCAACCTGAAAAAATACTTTGGATATCATTTGAAATTCAGGTCGACTGATTAGAGTCAAAACCCAAACCGAAACAATGAAAGTGAACCCGGCCTGCAACAAAAAATCTACTATTGATCCGATCCGAACCAAGAGTCGGTTCAGGTAAAAGCAAGTAACCCGACCTGATGCAGGACTCAAATGCAGATATCTTTCAGTTAGTGTAGTAAATTGTTTTACATGCTTCCTCAATTAGTGTATGAAGCACAAAACTGGTTACACTATTTTTTTCCCAGCAAGATGGTGATCATTATTCAGCAATTGGTAAGTTTTCTATTAAATAAATTAACCAGTTTGTAGGTTTAAAGCAATTAAACTGTAATGCAAAATATTTTAATCAAGTCATGTATTTAAAAAAGTGCTCTATGATAAGTAAGCTAACATAATTAAAGAATTGTTGTAATGCAGATATTAAAAATTAAGAGACTTTGTACTGTTTCTTGACTGATTGTTTATATTTTTAAAATGTATACATTAATATGCGAGTGCACATATGTGTGCACCAGTGATTTTTTTTTTTTTTTTTAATTGTGTATTTGCAGAGTGCATGACATCTGGCCGAAAAAGTAGCAAAACTAAACACTGTATGTAGTGTATAAACAAGAAAATTAATCGGCACTGTTTGTTTTTAAGCATTTTGCATATTACAGGTCATCTCTTTAATCATTGTTTATATCAGTGTTGAATTCAGACACTTTTCTCCAGGAGGGATTGCACTTTTTGACCATTGAAAACACAAAATCTCAAATCTTCTGGGGTGTGTGTGTTCCCCCCCCCCCCCCCCCCCGGGTCACCCCCTGAAATCAACATTGATTTATATTTTAAAAATTTATACTTTAATATGCGAGTGCACTCATGTGTGCACAAGTTTTTTTTTTTTTTTTTTTTTTTTTTTTTTAAATTCGGTATTTGCACAGTTCATGACACCTGGCCGAAACAGTACTCAGTACAATATTACTCAGAAATAAATCAAGAAATATTTTAACTCTCTGAGCGGTTTGAGCATATTTTTCAGTTTCCCAAAAACAACTTTAATCTGTTGTAGACAAAAATATTTGCAGCAGAATTGTATTTCAAGATGTCTATCAAATAAAGGAGCATGAAGTGTATTTTAGAAACAAACAGGAAAAGAAAATTTTAATTAAAATTATTTTTATAAGCATTTTTATGAAAATGCCGGAACGCCTTTAAGATGATCGGAGAGTTTAAAATATATATATATATATTCCAATCAACCAGTAGCAGAAACAGTGCTGCACGGAAGCGGGCACTGCAGATTATTTTAAACCTTGCAGATTAATCCACCAACTTAAAAATAAATGCTGGGCTTAAAAAATAGCTGAAATTTGCTTTAAGTCTCTAGATTTATGGTATTTGTTGTATCCTTATATTATATATATTCTTTTAAATGGAAATTTTGCTTACTTTAAGTGTTTCTGTTATTTCTTATGATAGTAGGCTTATTGGGTCGCAGATGAATTTTTGTTTGCTGCAGACTGACGCAGAAAATTCTGCTTCTGGGTCAATCAATAAATATAAAGACGTTTGATTTACGTTGTGTAATAAAAAAAATTAGTGTATTTATATATTTATGCATGTAAGCATTCGCTGTTTTCTGTAGTAAAAATCTGTATGTACTTCAATGCAAATAACTTAAAAGTAGAGCTGGGCGATATATTGATAAAATTGATATAAAATGGTAATTGTGATAACGATATTAAAAAACCTTACAGAACGGTATATCATGAATATCATAATCGTGATGTAAACCGTGATTATCGTGGTTCTTCATTCAACCGCAACATTAAGCAGTGCTTCTTCAGCTTCGACCCAGTCTAAACCATGGTATTAAATACTGAATCGTCTGTTCCGATTATTATGATACTAACGGAGTGTCTCCTCTCAAGTCTAAACCGTGGTATTAAAAATACCAATTCCACGGTTTCAGTATTCTTGATATTAATGGTGCGACTTCTGCCAGCCTAAATTGTGATATTAAATACCGACTCCTCGGGTTCCGTGTTCATGATACTAATGGTATGTGATTTCGTTTTGGTGGGTGATAAATATCGTACATGTGTATATCTTATTCTGTGTGATTGCTGACATCAGATGATACCAGGGTTCGTACGGTCCTTAAAAGTGCTTACATTTTTCAAAGGAAATTTTTGGTGCTTAAAAGTACTTATTTTCATGCAAAATCTGAAAAAAGTCCTTAAAAGTGTTTAATTTTACTCTCATATTAGCTCTTAATCAAAGGTGAAACTCTTGTGCATTTCTTTTAATTTTTGATTTAAAAAAATTTTAATCCTGCCTTGCCATCCCTTCTTCTGAAATTTCACTTCCCCCTTCATAATATCAAAGTTAAAAACCATTTTTTTAAACCTTTTTCTACTCTTAGGAATGTAAGACCTACGCCAATTGCGCCAGACGAAGCCAAAATCGCTTTACTGCGCCAAGCTTCTACGAAACTGCTATTTTTTTCCATTTTGCGCCAAAACGTACTTAGTGCCAAGATGAAATTTAGCGCGATTTCGTCGATCCGAGAAACAAAAAAAAAATCCATTTTTAACCGTTTTCTAGGCCGCTAATTGCATCAGAAAAAGCAAAAAACCGTGGTCAAAAGATCTCGAAAAACACGCGATGTTTGTCAAATTATCACGAAAAAACGTGAATTTTGTCAAAGGATCGCTAATTTCGTCAAAAAACGAACAAAACGCGGTCAAAAAATCGTAAAAACGATAATTTTGTTAAAAGATGGCGAAAAAACCCCGCAAATTTCATCAAAAGGTCGCAAAAAACCATAAATTTCGTCAGAAGATCGCGAAAAACATGCAGATTTCGTCAAAAGATCGCGAAAAACATGCAAATTTCGTCAAAAGATCGCGAAAAACACGCAAATTTTGTCGACAGATCGCAGAAAACGCACGATTTCGTCAAAAGATCGCGAAAAACGCGCAAATTTTGTCGAAAGATCGCGAATTTTGCCAAAGGATCGCTAATTTCGTCAAAAAACGAACAAACACGATCAAAAGATCGTAAAAACGCTATTTTTATTAAAAGATGGCGAAAAAACCCCGCAAATTTCATCAAAAAATCGCAAAAAACACACGAATTTCGTCAAAATATCGCGAAAAAACGTGCATGTTGTCAAAGGATAGCTAACTTCGTCAAAAAACGTACAAAACGGGGTCAAAAAATTGTGAAAAAACGCGAATTTCGTTAAAAGATCGCGAAAAATACGCGAATTTCGTTAAAAGATCGCGAAAAATACGCGAATTTCGTTAAAAGATCGCGAAAAATACGCGAATTTCGTTAAAAGATCGCGAAAAATACGCGAATTTCGTCAAAAGATTGCCAAAATACGCAAGTTTCGTCAAGATTGCCAAAAATACGCAAATTTCGTCAAAAGATTGCCAAAAATACGCAAATTTCGTCAAAAGTTTGCCAAAAATACGCAAATTTCGTCAAAAGATTGCCAAAAATACGCAAATTTCGTCAAAAGATTGCCAAAAATACGCAAATTTCGTCAAAAGATTGCCAAAAATACGCAAATTTCGTCAAAAGATTGCCAAAAATACGCAAATTTCGTCAAAAGATCGCAAAAAACATGCGAATTTTATCATAGCCAAAAAAACACCCCATTAATTTTGTCAAAGGATTACCAATTACTTCTAAAAACGAACAAAATGGGGTCGAAAGATTGTGAAAAAACGCAAATTTCGTTAAAAGATCTCGGAAAAAACAACAAATTTCATCAAAAGGTCACAATAAAACGCAAATTTTTTCAAAAGAAAAACACGCTAATTTCGTCAAAAAATAGCGAACAGCACACTGATTTCAACAAAGGATAGCAAAAAATACACGAATTTTGTCAAAAGATCGCGAAAAATACGCGAATTTCGCCAAAAGATCGTGAGAAATACGCGAATTTCGCCAAAAGATCGCGAGAAATACGCGAATTTCGCCACAAGATCGCGAGAAATACGCAAATTTCGCCAAAAGATCGCAAGAAATACGCAAATTTCATCAAAAGATCGCGAAAATACGCAAATTTATTTTTTATTAGCATTAGAATTTCAATTTGCTCCAAAAACAGTTTTTATGGCTACAAAATTAATTTTTGCTGCTACAAAATCAGATCTTTGCTGCTACAAAAATAGATTTTACTGCTCTAAAATTCGATTTTTGCTGCTACAAAATGGCTTTAGTGCACTTTCATCCCTGTACTCTATTTCTTACTTTATACTGAATAAATAATCTGTCCTAAATTTCTCTAACAATTCATTCCATCACATTTCATCTGAATTTCACCCTCAAAATTTTTCTTCCTCCGTTTTTCTTTGCTCCCCCACAGTACTCAAAGATTAAAAACTCATCGAAACTGTTTAATTGAAAATTTTTTTACTTTGTCATTTTATTGCTACAATAAATAATCAATTAAGATTTCTCTTCGCACCCGAAATTGGAATTTTCTTTTGCACCCCCCCCTCCCCCCCCCACACACTTAAAGAACACATGGAATTAAAAGTCTTTAAAACTCCTCTTAGTTTTTTTTTCTTGTAAAATTTTTAGTAAGGTAAATAAATAAGTCATTTAATAAACTCCCTCCCTCGCTAAACTAGTATGTTGTGGCCATCACAAAACTTTCTTCTATCTCATACTTGTCAATACTTCAAAATTCATTATCACAGTGCATCTATGCTCATCATGAGGATTCTAAAAAGATGAAATTCCGTGCATTAGTTCTTGAGATATTACTGTCCCTGAAATCGTGTAAATCCATCATCCATCAAAATGCAGCATAGCAGCGCCACCTATTGGGTGATTTACACCAGAACCTAATTATCATCAACTTATGTCAATGTCTAACTGAATATGAAGTTTGGGGAAAATCCGTGCATTAGTTCTTGAGATAGAGCTATTGCACGAATCATGACAAATGCAGCATAATAGCGCTGCCTGTTGAGCGATTTACACAACCACATAATCAGCATCAACATTTATCTAGGTGTACTTGAATCTGAAGTTTGATGAAAATTCGTGCATTAGTTCTTGAGATAGAGCTATTGAGGAAATAGTGCAAAATGCAGCACAGCAGCGCCACCTATTGGGCGATATTCACCAACATGTAGTCAGCATAATTTCATATCAAAGAGTAACTGAATCTGCAGTTTGATGAAAATGTGTCCATTAGTTCTTGAGATAGAGCTATTGCAGAAATCCTGTTGAGCGATTTGCACCAAAACACAAACAGCACCAATTCATATCAAAGTATACTTGAATCTGAAGTTTGTTGAAAATCCAAGCATTAGTTGTTGAGATAGAGCTATTGCGGAAATCGTAAAAAATGCAGTATAGCGGCCACCTGTTGAGCGATTTACACCAAAATGTACAAAACTTCAATTCATGTCAAGGACTAACTGAATCTGAAGTTTGATGAAAATCCGTGCATTAGTTCTAGAGATTGAGCTATTGCGGAAATCGTGAAAAAGGCTGCATAGCAGCGCCACCTGTTGAGCGATTTACACCAAAAACTAATCAGCACCAATTTATATCAGAGACTAACTGAATATAAATTTTTATTAAATTCCGTGCATTAGTTCTTGAGATAGAGCGCCCACAAAATTTGTGTCACATACAGACAGACAGATTCACAGACTCACAGACAGACATTTTGTAAAAACATGTTTTTCGGGTTCTCTGACCCTTAAAACGTGTAAATCCGTCGAAAACCGAAAGTCGAAAATTTTCATGAATCCAATACTTTCTTCTTGTAAAGATAGAAGAAAGTAAAAATTAAAAAAAATATGCTTGTCCCTTTGCCCCCTCAACTTATAAAGTTTAAGACCTTAAAATTCATTGCTTTTTTTAAAACTTTTTCTGCTCCATTAGTTAATTTATTGTAACAATAAATAATCGATCATACAGTTTTACTCCCCCCTCCACCGAAATTGACGTTTCCCTGCCCCCCCCCCTTCCTTACCAAGTATACAAAATTTAAAGTCTTTTAAACTGTAAGTTAATTATAAGTCTGTTAAACTACCCCCTCCCCCCTCAATAATAAGAAAAAATTATGTTTCTCCTCTTTGTTTATCTTTACAATAAGAAAGTATTGGATTCGGGAAAATTTTCGACCAATTTACACGTTTTAGGGGTCAGATATCCTGAAAAACATGTTTTTACAAAATGAGTCTGTGACTCTGTTTGTCTGTACGTGACACAAATTTTGTGGGTGGTGTATCTCAAGAACTAATGCACAAAATTTAATAAAAATTTATATTCAGTTAATCCTCGATATAAATTAGTGTTGATTAGTTTTTGATGTAAATCGCCCAACAGGTGGTGCTGCTATGCTGCATTTTTCATAATTTATGCCATAGCTATATCTCAAGAACTAAAGCATGAATTTTCATCAAACTTCAGATTCAGGTATACCTTGATAATTATAGCTTCTGATTATGGTTTTGTGTTAATCTCCCAACAGATAGCGCTGCTATGCTGCATTTTTCACGATTTCTGAAATAGCTATATCGCAAGAACTAATGCGCGGATTTTCATCAAACTTCAGATTCAGTTAGATGTTTACATAAGTTGTTGCTGATTAGGTTTTGGTGTAAATCACCCTACAGGTGGTGCTGCTATGCTATATTTTGCAGGATTTGCACGGAATTTCATATCTTTAGAATCCTCATGAGGGGCATAGACCATTTAATTTTGGCACTCTGATAATGAATTTTGTAGTATTAACATGTATGAGATAGAAGAAAGTTTTGGGATTGGCACATCTGACTAGTTTTTTCTTCTGCTGTATGTTATTTTAAAATTTTCTAAATTTCTACTGCCACATGGTGAAATCCATTGTAGTTCTTTTGCAGACATAAATCTTTTATTGATATTTTATTTAAGTTAACTTTCACTTCTTAAACCGGGGCAAACTATTTTCAGTCATAACACTCCATTAGCATTATGATAACTCTGCTAAACCATTTTCAGATTGAATTACCTTTGTAATTCTTTACAGAGAATGCTTTGAAAGGGCCCTAGGGCCCCAATAAAAATGAGGGTGTTGGCCTGGATAGAGGAGTCTAAGACTCAACTTTAAAGTTATGCATTGAGAGGGTGTCACAATTAGGAGGTGAAAAATGCATGGCACACAAAGTTCAAGAGGACCCGGACTGGACCTTAGGGGGCCAGGGTCTTAACTGGAATGTAGAAACAGGGGAATAAGTGAATGGGAAGAAAAGCCCCCCCCCCCCCCTAAACGAAGGTCGGATTAAAAGGAGGCAATTTATTAACAATTTAGGGCACAAAAACTTCAGGGACCCTGTACCAGGCCTTAGGGGAGACAAGGTCTTAACTGGAATGCAGTTAGGTACAAGGAATTTTTTTTAGTATTTTATAAAGTAGCCAAAAGACAATAGAACTGTGTTAAAGAAAATTGCAAGAGAATCTGATCATTTTTAAAGAAGCTGCACCGAGAGCTCTAAGAAGGCAAATAATATTAAAAATTGGTGGTAGCTGAAGTTTGAGAAATTCTTTTGTTATTTATGTAATAACTGGAGCACCTAAGAAGTTGCTTAAAAAAAAGGTTAATGAATTGAACCATTTTTAAGGGAGCCATAATAGGGGGCCAAAAAGGGGGCAACTGATAGTTGAGAGATGGGCCTTAAGATTGAAATACTTAAAAAGTTCTAGTACTTACAAGGGAACCACTTTTGGTGTTGCTCGCACCTAGCATCGGAGACCTGGTGCGTTTTGTAGCCCTATGCATAAAAGTTAGAGAACCGAAAAAATTTCTCTGTTAAAATAATATTTTATATACTTTTTTATACTTTTAATTTTTTATTATTACATATTTATTTGTTTATTTCATGCCAAAAGTGAGTTAAGTCGCCAAATATGGCGCTACAATTTTTCCGACTGCTTTATCCAAAGAGAAAATGTACAGAACATATTACTAGAATTATATCAGATTGCGAATTTTTTTTTATAATTGATAGCATAAGAAACAAATATTAGGTTTTTATTTTTTTTCTATGCAGACGATAAATATATAAGTAATTAATATAATTCAATAAAAGCTTCGAAGGTCATTGAAAACTATTTTTTAGTGAAATACAAAATAAGCAAATTATTTTCTTTTGAAATAGAATGAAATAAAGTTTCGAATGTTTAAAATGAAATGTTGCTGTATTAAATGATCCTTCGGTAAAAGTAATCATAAAGTATATTAATTTTTTTACACAATTTAGAAAAATTACTGTGACGAAATAGATCAAACATTGCAATTTCTAGCTATTACAAATTCAGCTATGACATTTGGCTAGGGTTGCCGGAAAGCTCTACTTTTGAAAATAAACGCCAACTGTTTCCCCGCCAAAAATATGAATATAAAGTTGCAATTTTTCAAAATCAAATTCGTGGGTTTTTGAAGGAATTTTCAAACTTTTTTCAATATTTTCAACTAATTTTTATTTTTAAATGCTTTTCTTTAAAAAAATTCAACGTTAATAGTCCGGTAAGTGGTCTCGAAAATTGCATTTTCAGAAAGTTATGCTGCTGTAAAATCAAGAAATATTATTTTAAGTGAAAATTTTTATCGATTCTCAAACTTCATAATATAGGGCTTTAAAATGCACCAGGTCTCAATGTTAGGTGCGAACAACACCAAAAGTGATTCCCTTGTTAGCACTTTAGATCTTCAGTTAGTCGAAATTAAGCATAAGGTCTGAATTAATCATTAGAATAAAACTTTAAAGAAATGCAAAAAAATAGAGGGAAATGTTTAACAAAAGGGCCCTAGGGCTCCAATAAAAATATGAGTGTGTTGACTTAGGGAGAGAATTCCAAGACTCAACTTTAAAGTTATGCATTGAGAGGGTGACACAATTAGAGGGTAAAAAATACATGGCTCACAAAAAAGTTCAATGGGCCTGGGTCTAAACTGGAATGTAGAAACGGAGGAATAACTATATGGAAAAAGGGCCCCCAAAACAAAGATCAGATTAAAAAGGGGGCAATTTTTTAACAATTTAGGTCACAAAAACTTCAAGGACCCAGTACCGGGCCCCAAAGGGCCAGCGTCTTAACTGGAATGTAGGATTGGAGGTCCCCAAATTGAAAAAGATCAGATAAAAAATGGAGAAAGTTATTAACAATTTAGGGTCTTAAAAACTTGAAGTAGCCCAGAAAGTCGGGTCTTAAAAAATTAAAAATTTGAGCCTCAGGTGCATCAGGGAACCTGCCTTGGATTATCCTCACCCAAATTTTCAGACTTCTACATGTGGTAGATTTCAAAAGTCATCACACACATACCGTCCTACCCGCCCTCATCAGTAACCAAACTTTTTACCGACGTTTGGAATACCCATCGAAATTTTATTAATATCATTTAAACATTGTTATAGAATGTAGAGATATGCAATTTATATATATGAACACCAAAAAAATTCCAATCGAAGAAAATTTGTATTTTTTAGAATGAAATGTTTGTGCAAGCACAGTACCATTTTTTAGAGTAACTCGGGTGGTACTCGTTTTGAAATTTTACACACTCGATCTGAGTACCTTAATCTCGAACTAAGATGTCCTGGGTCCTCTATTATTCAATGAATTGCCCGAAAAAGTGTATAATGTTATTGATGCATTTTAAGGACAATGCCAATTTTTTGAAAAGATATTTTAAGCAATGGAGATGAAAGTGTTACGATTAGCGATGTTAATGCTTAATCATTTGCTAATGTTAATTAAAATAGTACTTAATTGATGCTATTATTAGTTGATGAACATAAATTGATGACTATTATTTACAAATAGTAAACCATTGAATAATTGATTGCGGTTATTTAAACATTGATAAATATTATTTAATTATTGTCCTCTGTAAATTAAAATCTATTTCTTTATGTAAATTTTGTGAAAAAATATTTAATTTTGTTAAAAATATTAAAATATGTTTCATTAGCGGTAACTAAGTAGTTCTTTAGCTAAGATATTTTGAAAACAGTTGCTTGTTCAATTCGGTGCATTAGTCGTAGAAATATGTCTTTTAGCACAACGTTAACAGATGTTTCATATTGGGGGGGGGGGGGGCGAGGAGGATGAGGATGGCCACCCAGGGAAACCCAGCAAATGCTTTAGAGTTTTAGTGCAGTCCCTGGGAGAAGGGGGGGGGCGTGAGGAGAGTATCTGCTGGTGACAATTTTTCGAAAATATATTTTTTGCAATGGAAAGTGTTTTGATTGTTCATTCTCAATGATTTGCCATAGCTAATTAAAATAGTACTTAATTTATTTTATTATTAATTAAAGGTAATTAATTGGGAAATATTTTTAATTGATAAATAGTAAATAATTGACAAACGTTTATATGCAATTGCGTTCAAATTAGCAAAGTATATGTCATTAGCTTTAACAGAATGATCGTTTACCCAAGTCTTTCGTTCACAGTTGCTTGTTTAATTCGGTGAGTTACTTGTAGAAAAGTCTTAAAGTAGCGTGAAACAAATTTTCATACTTTGGGGGAGGGGGTTGCTAGCTGATATGTTGCAGTACTCGAACTTTTCACTTTATCAGTATTTGGTGATTCTCTCCCCCCCCCCCCCCCCCAGACGCACACACAAAAAAAGACAAATTTAGTACAGCACACTACAATTTTCTTATAGAAACCAGTGTCATATAAACAAAAATCACTTTATTTTTTACTCCATTTTCATCTTTATTTTGTTACCTTTTTTTTATTACTTTTTTGTTTATAACTCTGGACGTAAGCTGAAATTCTGTCAATGACATCATGTGTATTTCGAATTACATTTCCCAAAACCAAGCGTCCAACTCAATGCTATTTAGTGTTAGATACTAGCAGGACTTCCACTAGCAGAACTTTTCACCACTTCGCATATTACAGTTACATTTCACGCAGTTAGAGTCAAGCCTAGTGAAATTTTATTTTACTATGCCCAAGTTATGGGCAATATCTGGGTTTAGACTGGAGGGACACAACGCCACATCAAGGATGGCACGGGCGATGCCCCTGCACCAGGCGCCGTCATTTAGGTTAGACTTTTATGGCGTTCACAGTTATCATTATTATCTCTGTCCCCCAACACCCTTTTTTCTCACTTAAATCTGTGTTGTTAAATTCTAAAGGTGTTTACTTCATTAACTGTTGAGAAAAATACAATCGAAACTTTATAGCCAAAAATCAAATTTGAAGTCATTTGTATTTCAGAATTTCATTTTTTAATATTATCCATTTATGTGTTATTAAGACAAAATATTTATTATTTTTTTTTATTATTTTATTTTATTTTTCTGATGCTGACAAGTAAATATCGTTGGCTTAATACTGATATTTTTAAAAGCTTATCATTGGAGTTTTACCAGCATAATACGATCTCATATGACATTTTTCAAGTAAGAAATCATATTAAGAAGCTTTTTTTTCTTTGTAATTAAAAATGAATTTAAAAGGTTTCGTGATGTTATTTTCATTGCGTTTATTGCGTTTCTCTATATATACAAAAATGCGTTAAAGAAATTTACGCTGGAATAATGTATATAATACTTAAAACAAAATATCGCTGTGGTTAAAATATTACATTGTTCAGCTGAAATACATATTACTATATATATAAATTAAATCTTTTATAAAAATGAATGTCTGAGACGTTTATTAGAAAAGATTCTATAAACTATCAGTAATGCATATTTAAGGGGGAAAATTCCGATATTAGTTATTCCTGCAATGGACTATTAGAAGACGAGAAACGTTCATGCATCTAATTAAAAATAAAATGCTTTAATGTTATTAGAAAAATTCTATTGCTTAATAATATTAAAAACATAACTGAATTTTAAACAGGAGTAAGAACATATCTGTATCTTTTACTTTATCTTTTATTCATTTCAGTGGAATTCAAGCGTCTCACATTCTTTACAACCTCCCACTGGCCTGATCAGTTATCAGTAGAGGTCTTAGACAAAGGGGTGCGAAAGGATGAAAATCCCTTTAGGGTACTAAAGACATCTGCTAAAATTCGGTGATATTTCCCGGCAGCGAACAACAAATGCTTGTTAAAAAGGTGTCTCAAATAAAGATTTTTTTTTTTTATACCTTTTTATTTTACCTTTACAGCATATATTCTTTAACATTTTTTAAAGATAAAAAAAATAGGAATCGTAATCTTTCATTTATTTTTCAAAATGAATGTAAATTTTACTACAATTACTCAGATTAATTATAATAATAATAATAATAGTAATACCTTATAATGTTTTGTGTTTAATTGCTAATATCAACAATATTGTATAAGTATGCATTGGTTATTTATAAACAGTCACAATCACAAAATAATTTTCGAACACAGTTATAAAAGTTTCAGATATTTATATTCAGATTGTTTAAGAACTGAAGATTTTTTTTAGTATTATTATTTACATATACAAGAATTATCTGTTTTATAAAATTCATTAAATATCTCTTAATTTAGTCGTTAAACGAGCTAGCAAAAAAATATGATGACCGTCAGTTAGCTGTATAATCAAAGATATATCTAATTTATAAACAGACAGAAAAAAAAAAAAAAACCTGAATAAGAAGACATGTGTTAAAAAGTATTTCAAAGTATTCAAAAGTGTGGTCAAATACGCTTTTAAGAGGATAGCAAATGAAAAATGTTGAAAAAAATCCCGAACTATATAGTATTTTTAACAACCGATAAAAAAAAAAATTAATATCAGAGTGTTAAATCTCTCATTCTGTGGAAAATTTAGCTTGCCAAAATCTTTTTTGCATGTACAAAGTAAAGTTTTCAAAAGTATTACATTTGTTATAGAAATTCAGTAATCGAAATATAAATATCTAATGACATTTTCGAAAACATATTATGTAAAAACAGAAAAGAATTAATTTGTTGCGTCGCACTACGACGGCAGTACATGGCTACTTCTCTCACGCGGAACCACACGTTCGCTAATGTTATTCCTTTATTTTTTTTTACCTCGCTTGCATGTCAATGTTTTTAAATGATTTTTTTTCTTTTTTTTTTTTTTTTTTTTTTTTTTTTTTTGCATTAGATAGCAGTATAAGTTTGTATAGCACTGGATAAGTTATTTTTATTTATTTATTTATTTTTAATGAGGATACCTTTACATTTCAAACCAGTTCCAAAAGTAAAATTATCCTTAAAAAAAAAAAAAAAAAAAAAAAAAAAAAACTGCAGGCAAAATCGAAAAAATAAAAAAAACGGGCTTTATAGAGATCAAACTCAGCTATCCAATGCAAAAAAAGAAAAAAAAAAGTTTTAAAAATGTTGAAATGCAAACGAGATATTAAAAAAAATTTCTCTCATAAAAATAACATTAGCGAGAATGTGTTTTCACTTAAGCGAAGTGGCCTCTTAACGATATCAATATAGGCTAGGAAAATGAAACTGATCATAAGTATTCACAGGGTGGGGTAGATTAAGGCCTAGGCAATCGGGGCCTTGGTCAAAGTCATCATAAACTTTAGGTCTCTCAAATCTATATGCTTTAACCCTATAAACATAGGCTATTGAACTGTATCTGAGTGATCAGGGTGAGAGATTAAGGCATGTTCTATAATCCCATAAATTAGGAAGAGGGGAATCGATAGACGGAATTTTTAAAAATCGGTTGTTTAGTTTCATTATTTACATAGTTTTATATCGGAAAATACAAAGATAATTAACCAGTTATTTCCGTTGTTAGGTATCACGGACGCATGTACCTCTGATTTTCATAAAAAAAAAAAAAGTCAGTGCGATTTACGGTTAAGGCTGGATCATGAAAATTATATCTAAAAGAATACCCTATCATATATGCATTAAAAGTTATATAAGGGTGTTCTCGTGTTTTCATCTTTTTTTTCTGCAATTGGCAACTCTCATCTTTCTAACAGATAAGATATTTGTAATTGTACGATGTTTTACATATCAAACAGTGTTTTCCCTATACCTTGTAATGCTGAGTTAATGCCTAACCAAAAGCAACCTTTTTCTCCCTAACCTGTCTCAAAAATTTTGTCAACTATAAGAACATATTTTTTATTTACAGAAAAATTGTAAATACTATTACATTTTTGGATAGTCCTGTATATGATTTTATTTATATGCTACAATATGCTTAGTATACTAAATGTAGTTGAGATTGAAAATGCATAACTGAAAGATAAAG
Organism: Maratus speciosus; assembly: GCA_963932465.1. Lineage (NCBI taxonomy): Eukaryota > Metazoa > Arthropoda > Arachnida > Araneae > Salticidae > Maratus > Maratus speciosus. Next base: position 257,634,987 of record OZ010787.1, read on the forward strand.
CAAACAAAACTTCAAGCAATTCCCGCTCATTCTCAGAAACGCATACGAATTCTTTTGCTTACACCTGTGTATGGTCTATGAAATTTACGGAAAATTTATGCAAAAATTTAGCTAAACTTAGCAACGCATATCATAATTGAGTACACACTTTCAGCAATCATCCCTAATAGATAACACATTCGATCCAGTATTGTCTCCGAAATCTTTTATGTGTCCCTGTCAATGCGTGATAAATGGAATGCACATCATATTCTACGAAAAATCATTTTGTAGTAAACCTCAGTAAAGCATATCAATGTCGTCACATTTGAAATAGTGCAAGATAATTTCCATATGCTGCGAGCAGTATTTCCTCGTAGACCATTATATAGTCAAACACTTTGCATGACCCTGTAAGTAAATGATAAACGCTTTTCACTCCATATCCTACGGAAAGCATGTATTTGTGCACTTCATAAATTCATATCAATTTCAATATGTTTGTAACAGAGAAACATAATTAAAATACGTCGCAAACAATTTTTCTTCATAGATCATAATATAACTAAATACTTACAGCTCCCCAGCACACGTACTGTAATTATATAGTAATCATCTTCTAATGCACCTCAATAATGTATATAAATTTCATTATGTTTAGCACATTGTAACACTATTAATATTCCTCATAGACCTTAATGTAGCGGAATGTTTTTGAGTGTCCCTGTAAATGAACTATGAATGGTACACACTTCATTTTCAATACCGAACATGCCTTAGTAAACATTAATTATGCATATAAATTTCATGGCAATCCAAGTATATTTACAAGAGTTAGAGCACGGACAGACAAAACCAATTCATAACCACTTTTCAACCATGTTGGAAAGTGTTAAAAATTAAATCTTTTACAAAAATAGATGTTATAAGACCTTAATTAGAAAAGTTTAAGACTGATTTTAATCATTTGCTTAAGTTTTAACACAGAATGTTATGAAATCAACATTTAAAACTGTTATTGATGCATATTTTTTAAAAAAAAGGGAAACACATTCTGAAATCATTTATATGTAATGCAATGGAATATATGAATTTGTTATGAAAGAAAAAAAAATGTTTAACAGAAATGTTAATGCTTCTAACTCATAATAAAATACATTAATGTTATTAGAAAGTTCTTTTATTTAATCGGTTTAAAAAACCGCATCTTTAACTCGGAGTAAGGATACAAGACTCATTATAGCTATTTACTATCATTTCTACGAAATTTCAAGTGTAGCGTGTTCTTTTAGCACTTATCCACATACCAGATGTTTGCAAAGGAGGGTGGGAATTCGGAAATAGTGATTAGTTTAAGCTCTATCACATGCTTGTTAAAGTTTCTGGAATGAAGAAAATGATATTGTGCCTCTTTTGTCAATGTTTTGCCTTTACAGACGATATTCGTTCAAAGTAAGAAAAAAAATAGCATTCATACACTTGTATATTTTACCGCCTGAAGAAATGGAAAACTGAATGATGAAGATTTTTAGAATTTTTTTTATTTATTTATATTTCTTATGTGAAATGTAATGGCGCTATAGCAAGTTCTAGAAGTGAGCTGTTATTTTGGCGGTGATACCTCATGTAATGCACTACATTTTAAATTACGGAACATCTAGTTCAAAACTATTTGGAGGAACAGAAGGGTAACTTCCACAAATTCGCGTTTTATATTTACACTAGCATATGGCCCCGTCAAAAATGACGGGAAAGTGTTATTTTAAGTTTACAACATTAAGTCAGACTCAATTAAACAGGTGATTGATATGCATGATTATTCAGATAGTGGCAAGTCCTCAAAAGCATTAAAAAAATAGTGTTTGTAAAAGTCAACCTTCAAATGAAGAAAATATGAACCACCTCATGCGGGGGGGAAAAAAAGAGCTTTTTCCAACAACCCTATGGCAAAATTATCATTTTTTCTGCACATCTTTGATGAAATTCGTGTTTTTTTCGCAGCCTTTTGACGAAATGAGTGTTTTTATCGGGATTTGTTGAAAAATTTGCTTCTTTTCTGCGCCCTTTTGACGAATTACACCTCTCGCATTTCTTTGACAAAATTCAGGGAAGAGTGCCACTTGGCAAAAAAAAATTGTTCAAAATCTTGCCAAAAATCTTTTCAAGATGGCGGAAAAACATCATTTTTAAATCTTTGTTATTTATAAATCAATGATTTTGCCCAAAAAATAGAAAATGATGTAAAAACATGGATTTATAAATAACAAAGATTTAAAACCGAAGTTTTTCCGCCATCTTGAAAAATTTGTTATGAATGCCGGTAAAATCTCGCTCACAACTACCAAAAAACTTACTAATATAAAATAAAAAGATAAATATAAATAAATACCAATAAATGAGACGTCGATTCAGAAAAAAGGGGAGTTTCATACAGAAAAAAATATATAAAAAAACTAAAAGTACTTACACAAAAAACAAACAATCAGTTAAAATTTACAAACAAAAAAAAAATCAATAATTTAATGTTTATGGTGAAATTCTCGTTTTTTCTGCACATCTTTGATGAAATTCATGTTTTTTTTGCAGCCTTTTGACAAAATGACTGTTTTTACCACAATCCTTTCACGAAATGAGTGTTTTTATCAGGATTTGTTGCAAAATTCACGTTTTTCCTGCGCCTTTTTGACGAATTACACCTCTCACGTTTCTTTGACAAAATTCAGGGAAGAGTTCTGCATCCTGTGCCGCTTGGCGAAAAAAATTGTGCCAAAAATCTTTTCAAGGTGACGGAAAAACTCAATTTTTAAATCTTTGTTATTTATAAATCAATGATTTGCACAAAAAATAGAAAATGATGTAAAAACATGGATTTATAAGTAACATAAAGGTTTAAAAACGAAGTTTTACTGCCATCTTGAAAAATTTGTTACGAATGCAGGTAAAATCTCGCTCACAACTGCCAAAAAATTTATTAAACATAAAAGTAAAAGGATAAATATAAAGAAATACCAATAAATGAGACGGCGATTCATAAAAAAAAAAGGGGGAGTTTCATACAAAAAAAATTTCAAATATTTACATAAAAAACAAACAATCAGTTAAAATTTTTAAAAAAATCAATAATTTAATGTTTAGAAAAAGGGATCCTAGTCAGGGTCTGAAACATCGTCAAGGTATGGTACTTCTCTTCTAACTGAATTAAATTTAAATTTTGATGGATGTTTGGTAATACACCCTCGATGTTTTCAGACTCTGAATTTTTTCGGCAGCCGTTGGCTGAATCGTCTGTCTCTAAAACAGTAAACTATGTAAAAATCGATATATTCACCAATAAAGGATGCATTTTAAACAGCTAATGCAAAAATCCTAATTAAAAAAAAAAAAGAAATAAATAGCAGAGCAAGCGAGACTTACCTTACAATCAAAATACGTTGACAGAAGCACAGGTGCATCCGAATGTATGCAGCAAATTAGTTACGTAACAGAAAATTTAGCTGACTAACGGTTCACCTGATACTGATGAACCAATAAGCTTCAAGATCCCCCGATTTCAAAATTTACATTTTTTTTAGGATCTTATGTTGAAACTTGCACTTTTGCAACCTTTCGATGAAAATCTCGTTTTCTCTGTGATCCTCTAATCAAAAAACATATTTTTTCTGTGATTATTTGACGAAATTTACATTTTTCGCGATACTTTGATCAAATAATGCATTTTTTCTGCAGTCATCTGATGAAATTCATGTTTTTTCCACGATTATTTGGCGACATTCACATATTCCATGATCCTTAGACGAAACATGCATTCTAAAGGACCCTTTGGGAAAAATTGTGCTTTTTTCTGCGATCCTTTGATGGAATTCATATTCGTTTGATGAAACCACCCTTTTTTCTACGATATTTTGATGATTTTTGCAATCCTTCGGGGAAAGCAGACAGATGATAGTTGCAAGCTCCTGGCTATATGTTTTTTTCATGCTGTTTGTTTCTATACATGGACTAAATGCACAGTAGGTCATGGGAAAGGATTAGAAATAAACTCAATTTGCAGCTGCTTGTACTCGCATTTTTATTTTGTCAAATTCTGCTACCCCCCCCCCCCCTTCTTATCCTAAAAATGTCAACAAATTTTAATACTGATTTGCATCAATCCCAGGGATGATAAATTGTGCCGAAAAAATGGAATTCCCTGTTTTCGCTGGAAAGTGGCATGTCTGTAAATGCTTTTAAAAATATATGCATAGTTGAAAAAAAAAAAAAGCTGTTGCATTTTTCAAACAGCAAAAAATAATTCACAGAAATATATTAAATTCAGCTTAAAAAATGCAACGTAGGTGAAATAAGAAACTTAAAAATAAAACAAAAAACATATGGCATTTCTTTAAAAAATCAGATGTTTATTTTTTAATTTTAGATGAAACTTTAAAATTTGATTCATATATTTGGCCAAAACTAAAACACCCTTATGTGCATCATTGAAAGTAATACACATACAAAAAGCTATGTTTTTTAACGGTACAAAAATTTAGTAAAATTAAAAAAGTAATTTTGATTTTTAAATCTTTATTATAATGAAACGTTCCTGTGAGTGATAAACACTTTATGAACATGAACTTAAAATATGCATAGTTTAGATAAAAAATAAACAAAAAATTGTGCGTATGGGTGTTTAATTCTGTTCGGTGTAAACTCAGCTGAGTTTATCAGGCAAATTGAGAAATCCGTTGATTGCCGCGATCGCGCAATTCTTTTCCTGGTCAATTGGCACCTTCTTTCCGAAAGTCCATAATAAAAATTAAAAAAACTTTTAAAACATTCAAAAATAACTATTGACAGATCAAAGCGAGTAGTGGCGAAAAATCAGCACGTTTATCCTTCTGTTTTTCCTAAAAAAACAGCGTTTCACTGTTGCCACTACAGAAGAGTGAAATACATGAATCATTGATATGAATCAATATTCATATGAATGATTCATATGAATAATGATGAATAATCATTAAATAACGTTTTTTAAAATATTTATTCAATAAATTACGTAATATTTCATATGTATGTCGTAAACTGACTGCTTGTAAATGTAAACAGTCGTAAATAAAATTGCTGCTTATAATGTAAACAATAATGAAAAACGCATTTCAAAAAACTTAAAGGCTTTAATATGCTTTAAAAATATATTTAAAGCAGAATCAGATGTTAGCCTTTTTTTTTTGATGAATCGTCAAAGAGTCATTCATTTGTTTCTTAATTTGCTGGAATTTGAATCTGAATGGCAACAGTATCATTTGTTTAGATTTGATTTCTAATAGCTTAATTTTAATTTAGAACTTACTACATTATAAATGGATATGATACACATGTTTTACATGAAAATATGCTGAACAGACATGATTTTAAGTAGAGAAAAAATTATCATTTAGCTGTCATATGTTAAGATATGTTTTTCATTAAGCCTAACATGGCATTTAGCTACGGTCGTTTCGCAGACCAGAGTGGTTTGCACCGGCATCATTCCGCCGGTCACGTGCACTCAGCTTTTATTATAAGTAGATTTCACACGATGGAAATCAAGTCCGGTCAAAATTTAGTACAATATGGCTCAATTAGTGTTAAACGCTTGAGAAAATCTGTGTTCAGTCTGGAGTGAGACACCCTGTATTTTTCTCAGAATTTTTTTTTTTTCGACTTTAGTTTCCAATACAAAAATTGTTTGTTGTAGTGGATTTTCGAATCCAACTAGGACAGTAACACAAAATAAGAATTCATATTTTAAAGAAACTTCTTATTAAAATAATAGTTTTTGTTTTGCATTCAGATAAATTTCTGCTTTAAAAATAAATATTACAAAATTGACAGTTTTTTCTCGTTTCTCATTCCTTCTACCCCCCCCCCCCCCCCCCACCTTTTTTTTTTTTTTTTTTTTGAAAAAATATTTGGCTGTATCTTTAACTTTGTAAAAAAAAAATGCGTCGATTATCAAATGAATGTTTAAATATTACATGTGTTAGAGGTAAAGCGAAACATTATGATAAAGAAACAAGACATTTTTAATTATTATTATTTTTATTAATAAACTTAAAGGGTTTATGCTATTTTCTTTGAAAAAAAAGTAAGAATATTTTTAGCTATATCATATTCTCTTAAGTTCAGAAATTAAAAGATTATCAGAATGGAACATATGCATTAAAGACACTTCACCTGTTTATGTGAATATGAACCAGATCGGTTTCATTAAGCATTAGTTATAAAAATTTATTTTAAAAAGTTTATTTAGCTTTCTATAAAAAATATTGCCTTTAAGATTTTTGAAATACTCAGTCTAATACCGGAAAGGTTAAGGTTTAATAAAATATCTAAAATCCCCGCCCCATTTAACAAATATCGAACCAAAAAGATAAATTTTGTAAACATGTAATTTTGTAAACCATGTAAGCATTCCGCAGTTGACATTCAATCCAATATTTCTACATGGATTGTATTTTATTTTTTATTTATTTATAATTATTTTTTTTTCGGGGGGGGGGGGGGGGGGCAGCTGAGGAAAAAGTCGCCATGAGAAAACAATTGCTCATAACTCAATGTGCAATTCATTTATCGAAATAAAAATCTGTTCGACTCCAAATCACTTCAAAAAATATATACCTGCCAGGGTGATGCTTTTTCGCTTAAAAGAAAATCCGTAAATTTGTCAAAAGGGAGGGGACAGGGGTATTTTAGAACACTCTTAAATAGAAAAAACTGAAAGTGTCATACACACTCATGCACAGAAATAAATAAATAAGTAAAAGCGTAGAAAAGGTGAAATCTTGCTGTTTTTTTATGTTTGTAGTACAAGTTTTCAACCTTTCCAAAAATTTCAATACTAAAGAAAATATTTTGAATTCTTTTCATTAATTTTTTGTTGAACATTTCAATAAAATTTAAGACCGTTTTTTAAAAGATTTGAAAAATACTAAAGTATTTTGAATTTTTTAATGTGTTCTCAAAGCTTATGAATTTTACAAATGAGTAGCATAGTTTGCAGATAATATAATAAAGGAAAATTTAGCCTTCGATTTAGTGGCTATCATATCATTTAAAGATGTTCTCAAATCGAAATTATTTTAATTCGTAAACATAAAAATAAATAAATTAATTAATTAAATAAAATAAATTTAAATATCACATGGAATTTGTAAGTACTCATATTCACATAAAAATAAATCGAGCAGTGTTTTTCGTTTTCCGAAAAAAAACAAAAATCGAAAAAAGCAATGCGAAAAAAAAAGTAATCGTTCAGAAAATGCCTTGAAAGACGGAGTTTCTAACATATTTTTGAGATGCAGCAATGACACGATAATAGACATAAGGTATCATTCAAGATATTAAAAATATTATGGGAATATAAAACCATTGTATCCAGTTTTTAACGCTGAATTTTTATGCGTGAAATGCTTACGTGTAAAAATTGCTTTGTGTATGCATCAGGAACATTCCTGTTACTTGAGCTGGGATTGAGCCATGACTTCCCTCTACACAAACAAAAATATTCTAGAGCTCATTTTAATGTACAGTAGAGCCCCGATTATTCGAGTCCTGCTTAACCGAGTTTTCACTTTAACAGAGTTATTTTTTTTTGATGGACTAATGGCTTCCATTATTATGAAACAGCCATTATAAATTAAGTGTTAGGTGAAGATGAAAGAGAAGTCATGAAAAGTTGCCATTTTATTCTCCATTCTGACCAGAAAATCAGAGTTCTAACTTTTTATGGTTGCTCTTTCATCTTCACCTGACACTTCATTTATAATGGCTGTTTCATAATAATGGAAGCCATCAGTCCATTAAAAGAAAATGATCCATTCCAAAGGTATAATCCTTCATTTGGCACCCTTTCGTTCTGACGCCCGGGGCAAGTGCCCCCCCCCCCCCCCCCTTAGTTTCGGCCCTGCAAGAAAATAGTTGTTTCCAAGAATCTCCTCATTACCTCTCTAAAGGGTCAGGGACGATTCCGATATTGCCATCTGGTCACTTGAACGGCAAACAAAGGTGGAAAACAAGTGTTTCCTTGTCATATGGATGGCATTTTTGTATGTAATGCTCGGAAAACGTGGAAAACGATGGCTTTACCGCTATTTTTCGAACAGAAAAATTGGTTGAAGAACAATATCAAAAGAGAAGTCGCCAGGCCACGATACTGGTCTTAGTGAAATTCTAGCGCTGTAAATTCATTTATGTATTTACTAATTCTTTCCAACTTAACGTAATTATTTTCTACTATTTAAAAAATTAAAATTATCATCTTGTATTTAGACTTATTATCAACATTCATTACGTATTTATACTTATTCTCATTTATCATGACTCTAATTTTTATAATATTATTCCGTATCTTGTGTTTTTACATGGATTTTTATGTTTTAGTTATGACCTTGTTATCTCGAAAACTCGCTATCTCGAAATTTTTTTAGCGTCCCTTCGACTTCGAAATATCGAGAGTATATTGTATTTCATTCAAAACAGAAATCACTTGAGCAGAAAAAAGGACTTTTCAATGTGATTAGATCATTATTTGCTTTAAATAATTATAATAATAAATTAAAAGGTTATAAAATCAGTAAGAAATAAAGAAATCATTATTATTTTTAAAGAGCAACGTTAAATAAATTTAACTGCATTTCCGCCTGTTTAAAGTACTTTCATATTAGTACGCTGAAAAAAAGTTACTGCATATAGTTGATATTAATGAATAATTAGTCTATAAATCTTTCCATAAGAAATGACACATTTCACATTTTTGTTACATAATTAAAGAACGCTACTTTTAAAAATTGCAATTGAAATTAGTTTTATTACACAGATCATTTAAATGAAAAAGCAAATTATTTGCAAATTTTAATAAGTGGCTCATTGAGTATTATAAACAGTTAGCATTAATTAAAATACAAAAATCTTAAAATTTTGAAAAAGCTTGCGCTATGTCTTCTGAAAGCTATATTTAATATTGCTATATGTTTTGCTATTTTTATTTTACTTCCATAGCAATATTTTTATTATTCCCACCATCATAAATGTGTGCAACACAAAGAAAATCATAAAATTTGTTGATTAAATGCACATTTCTATTACTCATGGGCTACAAAAATATTGCTTTAGAAATTTGTTGTTTATTTGAAGCACTTCTGAAAAAAAAAGTAATAATTCAATTGAAAATTAATGGTACAGTGAAACCCGCTTAAGAAGTTTCCCAAGGGAGTGGAGGGGGAAAACTTCTTAAACGGGAAATTAGCATTTTTTGAAAAAAAATCAATAGTTTAAATATTGATATTTAGAAGAGGGTTTATTTTACCTTAGTACAATAATACAAAGAGTACTTTCTATAAAATTGAGTTTTCTTAAGAAATTTAAATTAGTTTGCACACTTAAAAAATTAGCTAATAAAGTAAAAATACATAATTACCTTAGAAACTCTTTATTTAATCCAAGGCAAGAAATTTTTCTTTAAGAGTGATTTGATATGTTTTTGCAAAAAAAAAAAAAAAAAAAAAAAAAATTCGGTTATAGTTTTTAGTTTCTGGTTTTTTTTTTCGGCAACCTTTAATCAATAACTTTTCTTCCATAACTTCATATTTTCCTCTTTGCACATTTTTAATTTTACGAGATTTTTCAGAACAGTTTAAAATGAGATCTCGTTTTGCTAGAATTCCATTCAGAGTAGCCACTGGTATGTTCAACTTCTTTGCAATTTCAACTCTTGTTGTTTTGGCGTTACTATCAACTTCTTTCAAAATTTTGATTTTGTCTTCAATTGACAAGGCTTTCCTTGTAATTGCCTTGCCCGACATTTTTGGGGAAAAAAAACAGAATTTTTTGTCCGTGTATTTTCTAACGAGAAAGCTTTGATGTTATGCACTTTACACTGACTTAAAAACTGCGAAATGAATAAACCAAACGCTATTGTTACAGTGACGAGAGGCCCATCCTCTACCCACATTCCTTTTCCATCAAACACGTTAAACAGATTTTAGAGTGAAATAGAGGTGACCACATCTGCTATCAGTCCTAAACATTGACCTTTTTGAATAGCGGAGAATAATAAAGAAAGAGATTTCAGCACAGAAAATAAAATAATAATCAAAAAGACAAAATAAACGAGCTTTGAAAGTAAAAATGGAAGGAAAAATAAAACTTTTTAAGCGGGAAAGAGTTTCGAACAAAACTTCTTAAACGAGTTATTTTAGTGTTGTAAGAATAAGAGAAAAATGGGAATCGAAAATATAAACTTCTTAAACGGGAAAACTTCTTAAGCGGGAACTTCTTAAATGGGTTTTACTGTATTATAATTATTAATAATGGTATAAAATTGTATTATGTAAGTCTATAAAAATTAGTCAGTTTTTATCTTGCTTATAATATAAATGCACTTTCCAATATGTGCAAATTTCTTCAGAATCTGATTTTTTTCCCTTTTTCCACAGTAAATGTTAAAGGAAGAGAAAGTATTATCGAGAAGCTAACACATAATACGCAATTATGTTTGTGAAATAGTTACATAAATATATAGCGATTTTAAATTTGAAAGAGCTATAGCCTTAAAATGCATGAATTAAAATAGCAATTAATAATGGTAATTTTTTTTTTTTTTGCAATAGTAAATATATATATTAATTATAAATTCAAAATTTGCATCAAAATTCAAAATCTGCTATAAAGAAAAAGTGCATACATATGCGCCGTGGATTTAAAAAAAATTGTTCGCTAAATAAAGGTTCTATTATGAAGGTTTTACTACGCATTCTATGAAGGGAGGGTGATGATTTCTCAGCACTTTTTTAACCCGTATTTCTTTCAATGAAATATGGTCATCGTAAGTATAAAACAAAAGACAAAAGGTATGTATATATATATGAGAGGAGGTGGGTTTCAAAAATCGCCTTATCCAGAAAATCAAATTTCTGGAAATCGCGAAAAACCTCTATGTCCATTGGTTTTCATGGTAAACCAAGATTTTACAATACCAAAAATGCGGGATAAAGCCAGCTTTTTTGCAGATTGTTGTGTTTCTTCGTTGCAGATTCCCATTAAAATAGTTTAAAAGGGAAAGCACGATATTTAAAATTTTGGATAACGCGAGTTTTGAAACTCACGTCCTCATAAATTATGGGAGAGGCAGAATTTTAAAATTGTTAAGAAACTGAATATTAGAATATTCGCCTAAATGACCTGCATAAATGGCATACTATTAACTCAATCGGTATTAAAACAAAAGATAAAATCACGTATGTTTATTAATCTATACACATTTAAAGATTAACTTTGTCTTATTAGATGAAAAAAAAAAAAATGCGTATAAACTTTTGGTAAATCTATTTTTTTTCAGGGGAGAATATGAACATTAGAAATTTTGTAACTTTGTCATATTTGTCAAATAACCACTAACTAAATCAGTATTAATATAACAAAATATAAAATCACGTATAATTGTTTATGAATCTATACACATTTATAGATTAACTTAACTCAATCTTATTAGAAGTTTTTAAAAAAATTCTGCATATAAACTTTTGGTAAACTTTTTTTTTCCGTATAATATGAACATTATTAAATTTTGTAATATTTTTAACTTTATCATACCTGTCAAAGAACCACTAACTAAATTTGTATTAAAATAAAGATAAAACCACGTGTATTTAATCATTAATCTATACCCATTTATAGATTAACTTAACTTTGTCTTATTAGATGAAAAGAAATTGCGTATAAACGTTTGGCAAACTCTCCCCCCCCCCCACCCCCACAGAATATGAACATTATAAACTTTGTAATTTTGTAACTTCGTCATTCATTTTAGTATTTTTTTTTCGCCATGCATTTCCCAAGACGAATTTAGGACAGCAAAATTATGTGCTATTTATGAAATGCAAAATGTTGTATTTCTTTTCTGTCTTACTAGTGCACATATTCTTTTTCGTTAACGATGTCCCTTGATTTATTCCTCGAAGAGACACAAATTGATTAAAAACACACAGCGATAGAAAGAAAGCAAACGAAAATCATTTGTGCAACAAGCAAATTATTTTGGAGAATCTTTTGTATGGGAAAAAGTATTAAAAAAATTAAAATGGAAAATTAAATGAAATCATTTTTATGTACACTGAAAGAAAAAAAAAATATTACCCCCCCACCCCCCAATAAGTTTAATCTTAAACAAATCAAATTCATGAATTCAACAAATTTAATTTGATGGTAAGAGCATACATACATAAATTGAGTAATTCCACATAAAATCAACACACATTGTTTGAATTATAAGCATGCAAAATTATCTGTAATGCAATTAATTTCAATTTTGAAGTAATATCAGGATAATAATAAAAAAGTAATTTATAGCTTTATTTTTCGAATTTAAAATACTTTTACTTTTTTTTTATTACGAGTAAATCTTGCGAGATAATTATAATGAAATTAAAATGTCATTGAAAAAAAATTAAAAGATTATGTAAGCAAAAAACACGAAATTATAATTATTAGAAATACCATTGTTTCTATGAGATACGCTTCAAATATTATTTCTTTGAAGCAATCATAAATTAGAAATCCAGATAGCTTTAATTTTCAAAACAGGAAGGCTTTTAAAATCTCAAACCATAAAGTATTCTCTCTGCAGAACCTGTGATAATTTTCAAATATGCGCATACCCCCCCCCCCCCCTCCACACACACACACACACACACACTTTTTCTTCCATAAGTATCTTTTAATAATGATTTGCAGATGTTTTGCAAACCTGTTCCGGAACATAATAGATAACAGCATACTTTCTGTCTCTTCTTCAATTCCAAGATAAGAAAACTTGTCTTTTGAACTTGAAAAGCATAGTAAAGTCTTCTTATAGTTGAAGAGTTACTAGAATAATGTGCGTATAGGAAAATTTAGAATGCATACATATGGGTTTTTTCATTTCGAATCATTTTCGCGAAATCATAATTTAAGAGATCAGGGTTTTATTTCAACCTCAACGTAATTAATGAAAATATCGTGATATCAAAAATTTTAGATCTAGTGCTTTCGATAGCTTTGCAACTATAAATATAAGCCCTTTCTTTATCTAATTTATTTAAGAAAATGTAGACCAAAATAATATTTCGATCCTTTCTCTATAGGCATACGTGATTGGTAAAGCGATTCGTATAACAATTGTTTCAAATAAATCAGGCTTCTCCAATGAAAAAGTTACGTTGTCAATACAGCTTTCCTAACTTTATATTTCTGCTTACAGATGTGGACCCATGTATGTGCTATTAAAAAATATGTATTGGTTCTCAATATTACATTTTTATTTTTTTAACTACACTTTAGGAAGTGTTAAACTGCGCTTTCATAAAATATACAGTAGCATTTTTTTTAAAATTCATGAATGCAAAAGAAATAATACGTAAGAAATAAAGGCAGCAAATTTGTCATTTCATTAGCTCTTTCTCCAATATTTTTCTCTCAAATTTATTAAAAATTAACGATTGCCGTTTTAACTCAATATCAAATTATTTTAATATGTCAAAAATATTTTTTCAAAATCATTGTTAAATTATGCCTTTAATATTCATAACGGAAGTGTTTTTTTTAGCAAAAATTAGACTTATTTTGATACAAACGTTATATTTAATATAGCTTAATTATGGTATAAATCAACCTTCAACATTATATTAATGCAATATTAGTATTATTCTCATAGAATTTTGTACAAGTGTTACCCTCTATGTATATCGTGATTTCTTCCATCTATCCTGCACAAAAAAAAAAAAAAAAAAAAAAAAAAAAAAAGCAGGAGAAAAAAAAAAATCAGGTTTTTTTCTGCAGAGCCTTTTGAAAGTATTTTTCTATAGCAATATAAAAGTAATTGTAAGCGTTGGATAATAATTTCCCAGGAATGATATTCAGTTGCAAAGGGTGCTGTTTTATATTTTTATAATGTAGTTTTTATTAAATACTTGACTTGTAAAAATCGACATAATAAGTAAGCACCAGCAGCAAAACTTTAGCATTCAGATGTTTCAAGGATTTATAAAAAACGAACATATTCATCAATAAAAGAGAAATAACAAAAACAATAAACACATGTGGTTTTTTTGGGTTTTTTTTTTCTATTGGTATGGGTATTTCGACTCAAAACAGCTTCAAGAATCGGCATGCTATTGGCATTGAATAATAATTAAAAAAAAAAAATTAAAAAGCAAGAAAAGCATCCCCCCCCCCCCCCTCACGCCAAATAAATGAATAAATAAGTAAGAAATAAAATGACATGGTCAGATAAAGAAATGAATGTTGTCAAACATCACTAATCCAAATACTTCGTAATAAAATATTTACCAGGAAAATAAAAAACCGAAAAATACTCAAAAAATCTAGGAGTACACTGAGAGGTTTGGAGCAAATCTAGTACTTTGTAACGGAATCAAATCATTTATAAATTTCTAACGTATTCCTATAATTAATTATTCGGATATTAATAAATACTAATTTAAATGTTGAATGCTTTAAGTTAATATGCATTTCAACTTTAACATAGAAAAAGTAGTTTGATAAAGCAGATATGGTAGCAATAAAACTGCCAACTTTTGTGCTTTTCTGCTACTCTACTTTAATACAATCTTCCCGTTATTTAATCCTCGAAATTTGGCAAAAGATAAGGCAAAAAATGCTTTTAAAAAAATAGCGGTAAGAAAAAAGTGTAAAAGTTGGGAGCTACGAAACTACCACTTAAAAGCGTTAAAAAATTAAGTATATTAGACTATAGACTGAATAAAACTAGATACAATCAACATATCAGACTTGTAATGCATGCTACTTTACATATTTATTAACGAAATCCTTCTAACATAAGCTGGAAGCTCTAAATCTATTACTTTGAACTGAGCAGTGGCAATAACTTCAGAGAAATATTCAATGCAATGATTAAATACGAACATGTATGAAGGATTTGGGCATAAAAAAAAAATGTTAACTGTGATTTATTATTATTATTCTCCTGTAAAGCTGTTAACTACATCCTGCCATCTTTTTAAATGAACAAGTTTTTTTAAATCATATATCTCATAATATTAGATACGAATTTCAAAAGTTATGCCACAAATTTTATATATAAATTTTAGAAAAGAAGACTTAAAATAAAATGAATCATACAAAATGTGTGGTACATAAGTACAACTGAGGATGTTGAGAATACAGTCTTTAACACATTAGCTGTTTCAGAGAAAACAATCACGATAGTTCACGAGAGGATAGTATACTTTTCTTTAAAAAGCTCAAATCTCGAAATTACCTTTTATTATTTACTTATTAGAAAAGAAGACTTAAAATAAAATGAATCATACAAAATGTGTGGTACATAAGTACAACTGAGGATGCAGTTGTACTTATGTACAAACGAGCCTTTGATTTTATAGCATTACGGTTGTTCTCAAATCAAAAGAAGATACTTTATGTCACCTTTCTGAACTCATTTTTGTTCAGAAACGCATGGAATTGGCAAGTGTTATGATTATGTAATTATGTATTTTAATGTATTTTTCATCTTTTTGGTAAAAGCAGAGGATCTTTCAGAAAATCTTGCGCACATTTGCAATTTGAACGGAATTTCCGGACGCGACAGCACAGAAAAGGAGGAAATCTGCCGTCAAGTACCAACAATTGCTTATAACTCCTTAAGTAATTTATTTATCAGAAAATTCAAAATGCCATTCGATTCCAAATTATGTTAATAGCCTGGCCTGTCAATTTTATGCTTTTACGTTTGAAAATGAGTCAGAAAATGTGTCAAAAAGTTTCCCATTTTTGAGAAGAGAGTTAGAGAATCGCCTTAAGATTGGAAATAAAAACTAAAAATTACAAAAATGACAGAGCTATTATAGTTTTCTCTTAAATTATAAAAGTAAATGAATCAGGATGCTCTTAAAATAATTTAAATCAAGTACCGTAAAGTACCGAAAGTAAGCCCCTCTTTAGCAAACAGGAAGTTCTAATGATTTTAAGGGGTGCTTATAATTGGAACTTTTGTGAAAAGGGTAGGAAAATTGGGAGGGTAGAGGGGGGGGGGGGGATTTCGAATTTATGAAGTTCCTCAGGATTTGAACAGTTTAAAAAATAAAATCATATCAAATTAAACCCTCTTCCATAGAAGCTAAGTAGTTTCCATTAATAAAAATATTAAATTAATGAAACATTAACATAACATTAAAAAAATTGTGAATGTGTAAAATTATTTAGCGCTATAAAAATCAAAACACACTTCAGACGTTTGTTTTTCTATGTAATAAAATAATTTTCTGTGTTAAACAGATCATTCTGGATTGTAGGAATTATGAAGGAGAATACACGAATTTCATTTTTTAAAAAAAGGTAGAAATCCACCTTTTGCAGAAAAGGAGCATTTCTGTATAACGCATGGCGACTGAGACATTGGAAGTTATTGGCCAAAGCAAAAAATTTAGTCGTCACATGGCGACTGAATCTGCACCTATACATAATACAAGCATGAGATTCTTCCGCGGATCCGCGGTTTTCCGCCTTTTAGTCATTTTTGAATTTCCGTTTTTTTTTTTCTTTTCCGATTTTTTTCAAGTTTTCACTTTTTTGCCATTTTTTTCGATTTTTAATTCTTCATTTTTCAAGAATTTATTTCGTGCAGACATCCGTTTTTTATTCGTTTAAATAAAAAAGAAAGTCATAAAATGATTTTAATCCGCATCAAAATATGCTTATATTTCAACACTTGAACTACGAGAAGTAATTTATCGCGTGCGGTGGTTATCCTATTTCATCGTGATCGCTGAACCAGGGATGATTCTGTTTCGAAAGTCCGAAGAATTACGGCAGTCATTTCCAAAAATTAAAAAAAATCGGTCATAAATCTGAAAATTCGGACATATTTCACGAATTTAGACAAATGGTCAGAAAAAAAAATCAATTTCGTCAATCGTTCAAAGAAAAATTGCCAATTTCGTCAAAGGATAGGGAAAAATGTCAATTTTCGTCAAAAGATCACGAAAAAAATGACAATTTTTGTCAAAAGATCGCGCAAAAACGGCAATTTCTGTCAAAAAATCGGGAAAAAACGACAATTTCTGTCAAAAAACCCGAAATAACAATTTCCGTCAAAAGATCACGAAAAAACGGCAATTTTCTTCAAAAGATCGCGAAATAAGCGGCAATTTTCCTTAAAAGATCGCGAAATAAGCGGTAATTTTCCTCAAAAGATCGCGAAATAAACGGCAATTTTCATCAAAAGATCGCGATAAAATGGCAATTTTAGCCAAAAGATCGCGAAAAAACGTCAATTTTAGCCAAAAGATCGCGAAAAAACGTCAATTTTAGCCAAAAGATCGCGAAAAACGGCAATTTTCGTCAAAAGATCGCGAAAAAAACGACAATTTTCGTCAAAAGATCGCGAAAAAAAGGCACTTTTTGTCAAAAGATCGCGAAAAAAACGTCAATTTTCGTCAAAAGATCGCGAAAAAACTGCAATTTTTGTCAAGATCGCGAAAAAACGGCTAATTTCACATTAATGCTCTGTATCTTAGTAAAATAAACTTTTCATTAGAGTAAGTAAATACTTCCTGCCTAATTCGTGTTAATTATTTCTCTTTAATTTACACAAAGCTAAATTGTGTGTAAATTATATATGTTAATAGCAATTATATTTGTTGCACTTGAAATTCATAACTGTCATTATTCAAACGTCGTTCGCGCTGTTTTCAGCTTTTTTGCTTTTTGGTCAATCTCATCCCTGATAATAGGTATAGATCATGTCACACATTATTAAATTACCTTAAAGCATGATCCAAATATGCCTAGGCAAAATCATTATAAACAGTGGTAGCTCGTGACTAACAGTTTTGGGGGCACTAAATGCATGACTGGCAAATTTATTCCTTTTTCACAATTTTTAAAAATGAAATCTTTGGCTTATTTTTGGCAGAAGTTTCTTACTTTAAATTAGGCAAAAATTTCTTTTTTTTTTTTTTTAAATATTACTTTTAGAAGGTATGCATTTAGTGCCTCAAAAGAAAAAAAAAAAAAAAAACCGTCAGGAGCTGCCGCCGATTGTAACACTCATTTACAAGAAAAATTAATATAATGTTTTCATTACTCTAAAATAATGCGTTAAAGAAGACAATGTATCAAATTTAGTGTTCCAAGAAATAGTAATATTTCTGAAATACATGTGCTTCTTAACTGCAAAATTCATTGTTTACATCTGAGAAATACATTATATACCTCTTCTGTATTAATTTTTTTAGTGTCAGGCTTTTGTGATAACACTCATTTACAAAAAATGTTAATGTAATAACAATGTTTTCATTACTCCAAAGTAATGTGTTAAAGACGACAATGTATCAAATTTAGTGTTCCCAGAAATAGTATTATTTGTGAAATACATGTGCTTCTTAACTGCAAAATTTATTGTTTACATCTGAGAAAAACATTATATGCATCTTCTGTAAAAAAAGTTTTTAGTGGCAGGCTTTTGTGATTGAACAAGGACTGCTTGCAGAATGCTTAAATAATTTTACAATATAAAATTATGGCTCTTGAACTACTATTAATAAAATACAGTAATAGGGATAAAAAAAATCATTAAATAAATAGTTTGTTTTAAAAAATTACTTGAATTTTCATCAGATATACTAATTATTACTGCCATATATTATATGTAACATATTTATTAGAAAAGTTACAATTATTTTTATGAAGTTTTAAAATGTAAACAAAATGATGCCTTTTAAACACATAAAAAATACAGTTCGTTTTTGAAAGCCGCACCTAACATTCTGAGAAGTTTTTACGATTCAAAGGGGTGGTAATGCTGAAATAGGTATTTTCCGAAGTTCCAGTTGTATGTTGTCACTCAGCTAAACAACTTCCAATCATCCCTATTTTGATAAAATCAAAACAGACCTGACGCATGCGCAAAAACACGGAAAGTTTCACTTTACGAAAAACAGACAGTACCTCTGGACAAAATCATTATACAATAGACTCCCTCAAATCCGCACAACTTGGAACCAGAGGCTGTGCAGATTTTAGAATTTTGCAGATTTCTGGTCATTGCTTTGTTTACAGTTTTTAAACAGTCATTTGAATATAATTATGGAATCAAAATTATAAAAAAACCTTGCAATATAGTAAAATATTAAAATAATTAAGTACAGTAATAAACTAAAATGATAAGAAGTAAGATAATTAAAAAAATGATTAAAGTATTAAAAGTAAAGATCAAGTAAATAATTAATAATGTATAATTAAATCTGCATAATAAAGATAAGATACATTTTCCTTGAATTATTGAATGAAACTTGCCTTCTAATGGTACCTATTAATTCACATCAAAATCATAAAGTAAGGAAGGTTTATTTCAGGTTTAGCCAGTCTTAATAACCAAAAAATCTGGATTATAATACATAAAAAGATTTGATAAAAAGATTGTGATTACCAAAATCTTGATTTTTTTTTTCAGAAATAAATTGTACTCATTTCCTGAAAAACCATGAGTTAAGTCATATTATAGAGAATTAATTACATAGTGAAATACAAACGGAATGATATAAAATAAAAAAATCTATAATTTTGCCCTTACATCTCAACTGAAAGTTTCATTTTTTACATCTGCAATGATGTGCAGATTTCTTGCAAATTTTAGGGAGTCTACTGTATTACTTATTTCAAACTTTTTTTATTTAATGCTAGCAATTTTTTCATTAAAAAAATAAGAATTATGGAGATAAAGATGAAATAATGTTTGAAATTTAGCCCTCTAGGTAGGGGTTCGTAAACTATGGCATGCATACCAGTACGGTACGTGAAATGAAGTAAAAAATACTACAATAATAATTTTGATTGGTGAGAAAAGAAAAATACCCTCTGATATCGATAAAAGTTCTAAAATTATTGCTTGTTTTTAGCACAATATATATTTGTTTTAAATACTTTCTCGTCACTTCTTTGTATGAAAAACAAATACAGGAATAAACATAAACATCGAATCTGATTTATGTCTAAAACTAAGATTGAATCAGATATGAGGAAGATGTGTTTGGTTAAGCAAGCATCACCCTTATCATTAGCAATACAACAGAATTAATATTGTCACCCTAGTGCATATGTATCAATCTATGCCAATATGCCATTAAGCATTGTAGCTTTTTTTAAAAACCAAAACACTATATTTTGATAATGTACATATTATTAATTTCTAATGATGATACTACTACCTTTTACTTGAATGTTAATATAAAGCAGTCAATCTAAGTACCAATTTAATAATGTAATTATACAATTAAATACAGTAAAATCTGCTCAGACGGAGCACAAAAGACTGGACAAATACCTTGTTTTAGACATATTCCGTTTATACAGGTTTTTGTGTAATAGCACTGAGTTTGTAACTTGGTGGTAGGCAAAAGTATGAACTTCTATTCAGTGGTACGTCGATCTAAAAGTTTGGGAACCCCTGCTCTAGAGGGTAGCAGTATATCTACAAAATGGATCGCAGGCTCTTTCTAAGTGTAAAATTCATTGTTTACATTAAAGAAGCTGTCTGTTATACAGAGAATTGCATTATAAAGATCTTTTACTACAACAATGCCTTCATTACAAAATTCTGAAATAAGGTGTTAACCCTTTCGGGACGGGTGATGCATATATGCATCGTCAAAAGGGGCATATGGAATTTGTCTTTGGCACCATTAATAAATAAATGTAATATTTGTCTTTTTTAATTAGAGCATTTTCTGGTATTTCACCAGTAAAGGGAACTGTTTTAAAAAAGCGGTGCCAACCAAATAAAATTTGTGTAATGTATGCCGTCTCGAAAAGGTTAAAGATCAAAATGTGTAAAACTTAATGTTTCGGAAAATAGCAGATATTTCAACTATATGTATGTGAAATACAGGTGATTTGTAAGTGCAAAATACATTATCTACATCTCAGAAATAAATTATATAGATAGTTGCATTATAAAGATTTTCAGCATAATCCTAGAAAGTATGTTAAATCTAATAATATATATGTTACCGGCCAAACCCGATTTTAGGCCAAATTAGATTGGCCTAGGCCAAACTAGTTTATCCTAACGCCCATAGGATAAACTAGTTTTTCCTAGGCCAAACTAGTTTGGCCTAATGCTCATAGGATAAACTAGTTTAGCCTGCTATTCATTGGTCTGAACTAGTTTATCCTAGGCCGATCTAGTTTGTCCTAGGCCAATTCAATTTGGCGAGCTTTTATTGATCCCAAAGACCTCCTTGGCGCCAACCTTTTAGTTTGTCCTAGGCCAATCTAGTTTATCCTAGGCCAATTCAATTTGACGTGCTTTTATTGATGCTAACCAGTGTTGGACACACAAAAAAATGAACTAATGCAAAATCAAATTAAATTTTTCAAAAATGAGTCGAGTTCAGGCTCAAATTCAAAATTTTTCTCACGACTCCACTCAACTCAAACTCATCTATGGAAGTGAGCAAAGTTCCCTTCATACTCGTTTTTTTTAAATATAAGAGAACTTTAGTATCCTAATTTACAAAATTTTGTGAACTAGTCTTTTGGTTATTCAATGTACGGGTCTGTACGGGACCACCCAATTTCCCTTCCTGACACTCGGTCCGGTCTTGTTTTGAGAATTACTTTTTTCGAGAGGCTCGGACCGAGATGGACCGTGACTCAATTTATTTTTCTGGCTTCTGTCGGGAGTTGACTGCATTCTTCTTGAGGTCTGATCAAGCAGGAATTTTCAGTCGGTAATAAAATAAAGTACGTTAAAACCTCAGAAAAATAACCTGCCTATGACGGAATCCCGTGTTTCAAAAAAAAAAAAAAAATGTTGATCTATGTAAAATGAAGATACTAGTACTTGTGAAAAGAATATAATGCATTTACAATAGACAATGAACCTGCTACTAAAGGAATCTGCCTATAACGGATTTTTCTTCTTTCCTATGCAATTCCGTCTTAGAAGATTTTATTGTATAGAATTTTAACAATTTTTAAATCTCCAAGCAATAGAATGTAGATTGACGATATTAATGATTCTTTTGTAAACTATATTCATTTTTTAATGAATCTCTATTTGTATGTAAATATCCGAATTACTACTAATACCATTAATGCTTTTACACGGAGACTTGAAAATCTGAAAAATTTTATATAGAAAAACCATCTGAACCGGAATCACAAAGGAGAGGAAAAAACTTCGATTTTGTTAAATTCCTTTTTTAGCAGGCCCGTCGTCTTTAGCAAATGTATTATGTTTTTTTCAAACTGATTATTATATCTAATTTGCACCAGTAAAAAAAAAAAAAAAAAAATCCATTTAAAACAGGATTTCGTCATACGCAGTTTCTACTAACAGGTTTTAGAGTACTGTATCTCCATCCGTACAAATGTATATGTAATATTCTGTAAAGAGAATTTTATTTGTTGAATAATTTTTTCCAGTTTGGTAATAATCCTTAATTTTACTAATTGTTAAAGTTTGAAGAAATTTGATAACTTATTTCTAACACACACACACACACTCAGTCACACTCACAAAAAAAAAAAAAGAAAAAGATCTGTGTGTAGGAATTGATAAAATATCGCATCTTCGAGTAACCTCAGCTTACTTGACAGAAAATCATTGCATCTGTGAAGGATTTGGGGTTTATAATATCTACTATATATATAAAATGAAACTGGAAATTTCGTTCCGGCTGTTGATTCTGCTAAATGGATTTTGATGGGACTTGCACTGTTAATTAGGTAATTTTTAGGGGAGTTTTTAGCATTTTGCATATCGTTCTACATCAAATCTTACAATAAATGATCAACAAAAGGAGTCGCTTCTTAACAGCCCAAATTTTACCTAAAACATTAGAAAATATAACAAAGCAATGCCGTTCGTATCGTTTTCAGCAATACAGAAAGACAGATAACGTTCCATATTACTTTAAAACAGATGGTCAAATTCACTAAAATTTTTCATTTGCTTCAAAGTTAGTTAGGCGAAACCAACCAGCGAAACGGGCAAAGGCTGCTAGTAATATATAAATGAAGAATAATATCTTTTAGGTACAATGCGTTCTTATGCACAGATCGCTGCATGAAATGTAGAATTTAATTTGATATCGTCTTTGGTCGATTTTCGAAGTCCACAATACAGAAAAGGAAAAAGTGTTTCCAAAGACTACAATCGTTTATAACTAAAGAAGTGATTCATTTATTGAAAAAGGAAAAACTGATCGATTACAAATTAATGCCATAACTATGTCTGCAAGTAGCATGCTTTTATATTTAAAAATTAGTCAGAAAATGTGCCCGAAAATTTCGAGTTATTATTGGATTTTTTTTTTTTTTTTTTTTTTGAGAACCAATGTTTAGAATGGTATGTTTAATCTGTACATGGCATGTAAAAAATCAACGCAGTTTAAAGCATAAATATCTAAAATAAACTTTCTTCAAGGTTGCATAATGGAGCCCTTTCGTAAGTCTTTCTATCAAAATAAAAGAACAGGAGTGAAAAACACCAGATGCTGCAGATTAGTTTTGAGGATTAATTGGTTAAGTATAAAGGGTGGGAACAGGGACTAATACCCCCTTAATTTAAATAAATGGATTTTTCATGCAGAAATATACAATTTGCTTCAAATTGTAAATAGGTTCATTTTGAAAAGGCACTTCAATAATGAGTTTTGGGTATACATTCCTGAAGTATAAAGGGGGAGCGGGGGCTAATCCCCCTTTAATTTAGATAAATTGGTTTTTCATGCAGAATTATCTGATTTGTTTCCAATTTGGTATACTGGTTTATTCGTATAAGACGCTTCACCGATTATATTTGGAGGTTCATTGGTTAAGTATAAACGGGGGGAAATGGGGCAGCTAATCCCCCCTTAATTTAGCTAAATGTTTTTTTCATGCAGAATTATCCGATTTGCTTCGAATTTGGTATAAAGGTTTATTCAGATAAGGCACTTCCTTAACTAGTTTTGGAGGTTCATTGGTTAAGTATAAAGGGGGGGGGGATGTGGACTAATCCCCCCTCTTAATTTAGTTAAGTGAGTATTTCATGCAGAATTATTCTTTGAAATAAGAGTGTAATATACAATTAGTGTGAATGGGTGTGAGCTCAATGCCATCAGTTTAACTAGTTACTTTTCTTTCTATTTATTTATTTTTTGTATCATGTGTTTATCCAAAAGAAATTATTTTTAAATGCATCAGTTTTTAAAGGTTTTGCAAGAAGTTTTAAACCTATTAAATTACCTTCTATTTTGACGCAGTAATGAAACTTTAAAACTTCCTTACATTAATCAGGTTTCGGACTGAGCGCTGCATTATTAACAAGTTTATAAACTGTTTTTAACATTATAAAACGTTTAAAATTTTTTATAAGAAACAAGATTTTTTAAAAAATCTTCACTGTTATTTTAGGGGTATTTCCAGCGACCCCTTTCATTAGAAGTTACAATCAGACCCTTATGTCTTTATATGAATCACGAGAACAATGGAGACCATAATGCGTCCAATTACGTTTGCTTAAATAGGTCAATTGGGTATGAAACTGCAACAAAGACATACTTCAAAAATTAAAAAGGAGAAATAAATGAAAGTAAAAAATAAAAAGTGTAATATTTAAAAAAATACTCTTTTACAATTTAATAGTTTAATATAAATCAAATGTTCCGGTTGCTATATCTTAAAAATGAAAACAAAGTAATTATTATATATATATATATATATATTTAATAAATTCACTCTTTCGCTTTTTTTATGAAGCGTAAAAAAGCGTTATTTTTTAATAATCAGGTTCAGGCGTGATTTTTGAGAAAAAAATTTGAAACTTATAAAAGGTATTTGTTTTAGGAACTAAATTTACTTTTATTTATTTAATATGCATCTACAGAAAATATAAGATACATAAGTAAGAAAGACTATTTTTAAAACATGTGAAACAGGTAAATTTTCGTCTTATTTCGAATGATTTGAGGAAAATTACAGGAAAATGAGACAGATAAACTTTTTTTTATCTGTAGTGATACCATTGTTAAAACGAAATTTGTCACTGAAAAAATTTATGTAAAATGTGTCATCATAGTAACGCTTTAACTACCGAGAATATTGGAAACTAAGTGTTACTATATATGGAACTTAGAATTATATTGAATGAGCTTGTTATAACATTTGTTGTTCGTTTACATTGATACACAAAAAATCTGTTACACTAAGATCTATAGAGATAGTTAAGTTACAACGTATTTTAGTTATTTCAAACATAATGAAATCATCGATATGCATTATCGAGTAGGATTCGATCAAGTTAAAAAGAGGTGCAGGCCTGGTATTAATTCGCCTCCTTCCCGCCTTCCAATACTTTCACAGAAAATTTTATATTTTATATGCTTTAGAATACAGATATAAATATTTAAATGCATATATATATATGTATAAAAACAGATATATATGATAAACGAAAAAGCTTTAACTTTGAAACTATAAAAATCTTAAATTTTGGATCAAATGTGCATATCTCAATATATAGAAATATTTTTATTAACGGGTTAAACTGTATAGATAGATTGACATCAAATACTGGGGAAAAAATTGAAAAACTTTACAAATGGTATATTCTGGCATTGCACCATGGCTATTCTGAGAGATTTTTGAAGAATCTGCTGCGAAATTTCGTAAAGTGTAAGACTTATCGCAGAGATTTAGAGGTAATGTGGATGCGAAGAGAGGAGTAACTGTGGCTTTGACTGTCCAGGTTTGCGTGCACGATTGTTTGAGGTTTCACATTCATTTGATGGTCTAGGCAGCTCATTCGATTTGTTAGTTTTTTCTTTTTGGTCTTGACAGGTTGTGGGGGGAGCGTTGTGCACATAAAAACTGGTTTTGACCCTGCAGTTGCATGTCGCAAGTGCATGCCGCCTATCTCCATGGATTCAATTTCTTCTGGTTTTAGTTTGAATGTTTTTAAAGTTTGCCATTTTTAAAGTATGTTGTTTTTGAAGTTAGTTATTTTGTTGTCATTTGGTTTAGTTGCTTTATTGTTGGATCAGTTCCGTAGTTTCGAATTTTTGGTTTGGTTTTTGGATATATATATATATATATATTATATACATATTTTAATCTTATCTTACTGTAAAAGCACAAAATATCAATCATATTTACTATTAGATCAAAATAGATTTAAAATATCAGCTTTATTAACATTGCATACTAAATTTCAGATTCCCGAAAGTCAGAGACCATAGGGTAACGGTCCAGTTGGGTGGTGTTTTAATCACATCCAGTTACTGAGGTGTATTACAACATGTTTTCTGTAAAATGTAGAGTGTGAAGTATTTATAAATCTTTTACAAGGATACACTAGAAGATGGCAACAGTAACTCATTTAGAGCACTATACGGTAATTCGGTTTCATTACTGTCTATGAGCGATACTTACATAACTAAAAGTGCATTTTTATCTATTGTATGTGTTTCTAATATTAGCTAAACTTATGTTTATTGCGGAGTGTTTATAAATTCTGCTGATAATATATCTGTCTTTAGAAAAGAGTTCTTAAGAATTATCGTTATAAGCCTGACTATTGCACAGACATGCAGAGCCACCTCACAGGTCCGCCATTTCAGAACTTTTTTGGGGCGGGGCAAAGATTTTGTGAGCTAAGTTATATAGCTAAGGCTAGAATCCGGGCGCCTACCCCCCCCCCCCCACCCCCTACACACACACCACCACCGAACGAGAAACGTAAACATGCTTACAAAAACAGTAAAAACTTTGAATACAAAAACTTAACAACCAATTAAATATTTCGTTTTAAACAGGTTTCCGTCTTAACAGGTAAAATTTCAATATATTGCATATGAAAATTTTTCTTTTTAGACAGGATTCTATTATAGGTTACATTTTTACAGGTATCCCCAAAGACTGTTAAACCATCCACTCTACAGTATAGCTCTGAAAAGAGATGTATTACAGTAAGACTTATGACAATGAAGCCTGTGCATAACAGAATTCTTTCTCAAAGAAGAAAAAAAAAAGAAATTTCGATGAAAAAAAAATCATACAATTATACTTGCTAAGACAGAGACCTGCATAAAATGAAACTTTTTTCTAGTGTTTTTCGCACTTCTTTTTTTCAGGTTTTACTACAGGGGCGCCATTTCAAAAGTTTCCTGGCTAAGGACAAGGAAAAATTTTGTTTGTGGAACTGGGAACGGGCAGAATTGTCAATGTGCCGAACTGCACAAATCTCACTGAAAATGGGGAAACCCCGCACAATAAAAAAAGTTCTGTGTGATTTTGTCTCTTTAACTTCTTTAACGGACATGTGAATATTCTGCGAATTTTTTCAGTGTTCGTGAAAGTCCATGATTTTTTTTTTTTGAATTCCAAAAATCAATTCATCAATGGGTCACAGAAAAAAACCGTGAATTTTGCAAAATTTTGAAAAAAAAATTCCCAAATCTTTGCGGAAAAAAATCGCTAATTTCTCCAAACGACCGTGGAAAATGTTGCTAATTTCATCAGAGATCGCGAAAAGAAATGTAGATTTCGTAAAATGATTTTTCAAACTAAAATCTCGAATTTTGTAAAAGGATTGCGAAAAAAATCGCAAATTTCAAAAAAAGATTTTACAAAAAATCCCGAAAACTTACTCAAACAATCGAGGGAAATTTCGTCAAACGATCGTGAAATAAGATACATAATTTCGTCTAACAATCGCACCAAAAATTACAAATATTATTAGTCAGTGGTAAACAAAAATCACGAATTTCAACAAATGATCATGGAAAAGAGCCGCGAATTTTGTCTAAAGATCTCAGAAACAAATATGGAATTTCGTATTGTAAATTTCGACAAATGGTCGTGAGAAAAAAAAAAGCAATTTCAATAACGGCTGCAGAAAAAAAATTATGAATTCCGTGAAACGATCGCGGAAAAAATAGCAAATTTCCTCAGATGATCGCGAAAAAAAGAATCATGAAATTCAAACAGTCATGAGATAATCAGCAGATGAACGTCATGAATAAGTCACGAAATTTGCAACTTTTGTGATCTACAGCGATAAGAAAATTTTCTTTAGTGATTTTCTGCAAGTAAAAGTAAGGTAAAGCGTTAATTGTTTCGGATTGCATTTTCACTGTTATGAGGTGGATTCATATTAATACTATTTTTTAAAGAAATCCTGAATATTTTTCAGATGAAAAAGCTACATATTTGAACATTAATGAATATGAATACTGTATTATATCTTCATTTTTCTACATCAAATGTATAGTTTATATTAAAGCTATAATTGTAGACTTCTTTTGCAATAATTGTATTAAAATAAGAATTAAATTTTCTTTCATTTCGGATCGGGTTGCCTTTCAATGGAAATCATTTTAGCGGTTTTTGTATTTACATGAAATTACAGTCCTGCGTCAAGATATGTTAACGTATTTTCTTCGTTGCGACTGAGGTACATTTTAAGTTTTTCTGATTGTGCTTTATCTCGGTCGGAGTCAGGATGACCTAGTTTTTCATAAGGAAGTCCTGAATATTTTTTAAAGGAAAAACTATATATTTGACTATTAATGGTGGCCGATAGTAATAACTCATGTGTTCATTTCTGTACATAGGGGATAAAATTATAGACTACTTTATTATAAACGTGTTTTTTACTTTGGTATTTGGTAGAAGTCTGTCGGTTTTTGGGCTGAAGAAATTTTATTTGACAGGTGCGCGCAGACTCCATTCCTAGGCGTTGAAGAATTTTGAGAGTGTTCCATACATAATATGGTTTAATAAGGCAAATAATTAAATAATTTGATAACATTGCAGTAATTGCAGTAAATATAATGTGACACTAATAATCCAAAAAAAGTAATAAAGCCGGATAATTAAGAACTTGAATTGTACTCGTCCCTTCAATCCCCCTCCCCCTCCCTCTCCCAAAAAAAACTATCAGAAAAAACTGTTCCCCTGAATTTCTAGAATGAGGGGACTAGTTTTCCTATGATCAAGTTGTACACAGTTGAGAAGCAATTGATAAAAGAAAATGTCTCTCATGTATTTTTTAAATTAGCCAAAGTACGATATACGTCTCACCTTAAGAAAGTTCGAATAGGAAATTTTTTTTATAATCATTAATTTCTATGCATAAAGCATTTATTTAATGCATATGTTTTTATTGCAATCAAATCTGATAATTTACTTTAGCGTTTGAGAAATTTTTAAACTTTTGTTTGAGTTTGACAATTGATAGTTGATAAATTTTCTGAAAAATCAAATTCCTTGGGAGGAGGGTACTGCCCCCCAGCCCCCCTCAAATGGGGTCCTTGCCACCTCATTTGATCGGGTTCATGATGGCAGGAATTAGGATGCCAAATTGAGTAAAATTGGCCAAAAATTACCAATGTTCCTTTTCACCAAAAAGACTTTCAAATATTAAGGAAGGGCGTTTTCTCTCCTTTCTTCCTCTACTTCCTGTTGCTCATGCCCTTCCCCTCCCGCCCCCCAAAAAAGAATGAACTACATCATCAAAAAACTAATGATTATAATTGTATTATAAAAACATGTAGTACATTGTTTTCAAGTGAAATTATTGGCGTTTTCCTTTTAACGTGGCAAGTTAAAACAATTAATGATTATCAATGCAGGGGGGGGGGGGGTGTCTTTTAGATATTTCATGACATACATATATAAACAAAGGTGAAGGTCGCAAACTTTTATCCCATAAACCAATCTAACAATTTTTTTATTAGTTCCCTATTTTTCTACTAGATATGTTTTTCTTAAATTGTGACTATCTTTGTTGTGTTATCAAATTAACAGATGGGAATACTACATGGTATAAAATTTATATATGTATGTAAAAGGCATGAAGATTAGTAGTAGTCACTTAAGCATACTATTTATGAACAAATTCTATGGATAGACAGAAGATCGACCTTGAAAATAATATTTGCCCACCCCCGCCGCGGCGAGCGGCCCATCTTCGTCCGCAGCCTTTTATTCATGTACTCTAGTCCCACTCTTTTGCGGAAGCCAGAATGGAAAAAAAAAAAATTCAAAAATTGAAACCGGACAAATTTAAAAGGGAAATTACACAAATTAAAAACACCGAAAAGCGGGAAGGGAGGGCTCGGGGCGATGAAGCTACCGAAAGACTCCTGCTGCTTCTAGCTTATTATTAGTCTCGGTGGCGGTCAACCGCCGCGGCGAGCGGCCCATCTTCATCCGCAGCTGCTCCCCCCACTGCTCTACATAGTCTAAGTCGGACCAAGGAATTATTACAATATACAAGTTGTATTAGCTCAGTCGGAAAAGAAAAATATATTTTCCTTTTTTAAAAGTAAATTATATTGGGTGTGTTCATTAATTAAGAAAATTTGGAAATAACGACCCTTTGAATATCTAAATAACAAACACTATGGTCAGTGAAGCTATATGTTCAGTTCTTTAGAAATACATGGTAAATTTCTAACGATTTCATTAAAATAATTGGGAATTGTTTACTTTGGTGACAAACATACTAAAATAACTTTCCATTTGTATCATAATCGTATTATAGCTTAGTATCATATGTTTACAACCTTGAGTTGTCACAATATCGTCAAAAAAAAAAAAAAAAAAAAAAAAAAAACTAGAACGCAATTTGGGCATTTCAATTCAAAAATAATGGCTATTTGAAAAATTGAATAAATTTACAGTTAAAGGAACTAGATTTTCAATCCATCAACTCATTATTAGACTATGTTAAAATCGTTTGATTTTAATAAAAGTTGTTTATTTTGCTAGATGAGACATTTAAAAATTTTTATGGCTTTCGTTGTGTGATTTGGATTAGGACCTTGTATGAAAGAGGGAAAATATTATAGCCAGTTGGTATTTTTTATTCTATAATTTAAATAATTGCTTAACAAATTTGCTATAGCTATCTCATATGCATTTAATTACATTCCGTAAGGAAATTAAAAATTTCGCTACAAATTAGCTTTCTTAACAAAATAATGAATTTGGAGGGAATAACACCAATTTGTTTAAATTTTATTAAATCTGATGCATTATATCTTTAAAAGAATAAAAAAAAGAAGAAGAAGAAATAACCTATTGTTTCAGCAGGCGCCGAGAGGGGATGTTTAAAATGAATTTAATTGAAATATTGACAATTTACGCTATTAAAAATAGGCCTGCAATTTCTTTTTAATATTTTGCATTCACTGAATATTTTAAGTTATTTCAGATCTTTATTTTGTAAGAAATTCACACTCGAAAGCTACGTTTAATAAAATCGTTAATTTCATATTTGATTTTTTCATTATATTTAAAACACTATATAGACAGATATTCTTCTATCAAAAAACTAGTTAAATGAAGAGGAGAAACTTACATAGCAAACCTGAATTATCGAAGAAGCTAAACACACAAGAGTTGCCATTTCTGGATTATTGTCGCTTTAGTGAGTAACCGCTAAATAGAGAGGAAAATCTTATATAGCAAGCCTGTATTACCAATGAAACCAAACACACAAGGGTTGCCATTATTGGACTATTACCGTTTTACCGAGTTATCGTTAGGAAACTCCCTGGGTTTGAGGCTGCATTTTTACATACCGCCAGATGGCGTTATAGAGATTTTAGATTTTACATAACACACGGTGTGTATGAATGACTGTGGAATAACGCTTTTCTGAGTAACTTCGAAAAAAGTGGTGCAACATATAGGAAAATGCTTCAGGAACGTCGTGGTATGCTTAAACAAATCGAGTACCCGGCAAAAGTTACTCGAATTGAAATTGGTTACTCCATACGTTGGTGTTTAAACCACTTTAGATACTCAAAAGGGAGGGTAGGAGAGTGCACACACACACACACACACAGACAGAGCGAAACTTTCTTTTATTAGTATAGATTTTTCAAAAAGACAGTACTTTCTCCATAGCTTAAATTATTTTCTAGTACATTATTTACTTTACACTGGCTGAATTAATTCTGCATCTATGCTGTTCAAATGCTACACTCAGCCAAAAAGCTGCATCCAATAAGAAAACTTGTTACTTTATGGAAGAAATAAACTTTTTAAAGTAGTGTACTGAAGAATCAAAATATATTTGATTGTCTCTTGGGATTACTACATATATACATACAGAGAAAGTTTAAAATGCATATGATAGAAGTTAAGTTGTTTTGCTATTAAAAAGAATTACAGTAATTCATACAACACAGTACAACAATGTATCTGTATGCAATTTTTAAAAATCTCTGCCGGCCCGGCCTACAGGCGAAGGTAGATTTCGAAGTTAAGTATACTAATTTCACAAACAAAAACCAAATCATGAGTAGGGATATACCCACTTTAAAAATGTTATCTGGCCGCTTTTGACGAGTTTTTATTTCATTTTTATATAATAACTGGTTTTATCAGAATCATGTTAGGGCGGTATTCAAAAAAATACTTTTCCATGCTCAACAACTCGAAAATTTCTGGCATAACTCCAGATTCATTTTTAATAGGAAAAACATGAAACTTGTTGACGTGGTTTTTGAAGAGATTTATAAGCGACCTGTGTTTTTAATTTTCGTTCAATTAATTAAAACTTGATATATAAACAATTATTTTTCGTTTCATCATTTTTTGAAATGTATTCAGCCTCTGTCAAAAAATCGATCATTACGGTACATTATATAGTTTCTGAATAAGCGAATCTACCAATTGGATGCGTTTGAGAGCAAAAATGAATTTAAAAATGAGTCAGAAAATAAGCAGTTTGGATTTGAATACTCCCTTAATATGGTGATTTTTCCAACACAATCCGCTTCAGAAATTCAGTTCAAAAGGCCCACTTTGACAGCATGTTTTAAAATATATTCTGCCTCTATCAAAAAATTGACCATTACGGTACATTATATAGTTTCTGAGTAAGAAAAGGTACCAATTGGAAGCCTTTGAGAGTAAAAATGAATTGTAAAATGAGTCAGGAAATAAGCAGTTTGGATTTGAATACACCCTTACTAAGATGATTTTTTTCTTCAACCGCTATGTATTTTTAATTTGTTTTTGCTGTAAGAATTGGTCCTATCCAAAACTTGTCTATATAGATGTTGTAGTCAATATTAAGAAGATATATGATAAATTCATGGGGATTTTATATCTTTTGAATTGACGGAGTTACAGATTTTTTTCTTCTTCAAATGCCCTTTTTGTTTTCGTTTTTAATTTTTTTTTTTTTGCGGTACAAATTGGTCCTATCAAAAACTTGTGAATATAAAAGTTGTAGATAATGTTAAGGAGATACATGATAAAATTAATTTGATTTGATATCTTGAGAATTGACAAAGTTAAGAATTTTTTTCTCCCAAAAACCCTATTTTTTGCGCCCCTTGAGCCCATTTTTAACTTTATCAAAAATCTGTGATACATAAATTTTTGGCCCAATTTTTAGAAGTAATAAAAACTTTAAACTGATTCGATATGTACAAAATTTAAGAAGTTATGGGGTTTTTTCGGTTTTCACAAAACCCCTCCCTATTTCCATCCCCTTGGTCCGATTTTGCCCATTAACGAACTTGACCGAGATTTTATGCCCCTTGATTTTATGTATCAGTTTGGAAGAGACTGGTGCAGAATTGTGGAAGTTATCGTGTCCAGAAGAAAGTGATGTATATAGATAGATACATACATAGATAGATACATACATAGATAGATAGATAGATAAAGTTTTTTAGTGAGGGTGGTTTTGAGCTCTAGGGGTCATGATCGATGTAGATCTGCAAAACTTTTTCAGAAATTCCAACATAGGAACGACGCCAATAGGTAGTATTTCATACGAAATCTACCTAAAAGAAAGAAAAAGAATGGTGAATAAATTTTCTCTGGAAGGTGGTACAGTATTTTCTTTTTTGCATTTCTTGTGCAAAGACTATGTTTATTTGCTTTGAACAGGGGTCAGTCCAGCTGTCCAGGCTTTTCTCACAGGATCCTGTTTTTGTGATAATTGAAGAGATAAGTGGAAAAAACATGTTAAGTAACAAAAATTACATTTGAAGAAATTTGAAGTGAAAGTTTTTACTGTAAATTTTAATGATTTATTTTCTATTTGATACCATGTGTTTAAAATATTAACAGGTATGGTACTAAACTCTCTCAGAAAAACTTATTCATATTTAATTTTCAAATATTAAAAATTATTAATATTATTGACATTATTAAATATTAATGAATAATGTCTTAAATCTTAAGACTAAATGGAATCTTAGTATTTTAGCTTCACCATATGATAGGATACCTCATAATGCTTTCATACGGAAGATAAAATTTTTTTTAGAAAATGTGACATAACATGTTCATCCACTCAGCTCTTCAATTGTGAATGCTTTTTTTATACTTGTAAAAATAATTTTGTGAGTGTCTATGTAATGTTATGCAGGGTGTTCTAAAATTCGACTGACAAATCAAGAGGAGTGATAGAAGGCATCAAGAGGATGAAAAATTATAGAATATGAGGTCGTAAACCATGTATTTAATAAAAAATACAGAATGTTCTGCCCTAATTGAATTTGTGTTGATGACAATAACTTTCAGAAAACTGAAGTATATTATACTAAAACTTTTAATATACATTCTCACCTTTATTGTAAATGTGATAACATCGAAAAAAGTGGTAGAAGTTTCCATTATGCACTTGACACTCCACACTTTGGACTGTGATTGCCAGTTCATACAGTATCATAGATTACTTGAGCACAGGGTTGGCAATGTGGACCCCACCCGGGTTTTTCCAGAAAAACCCACCCGGGTTTTTCTGGGTGGGTCCACCAACAAAATCCTGCCTGGGTTCTTGTTAAAAGTGGGTTTTTGCTAAAAATCATTTCCGAGTCTCCCCCCCCCCCCCCCCATAGTATTTAAAAATACAAAATACAAGTTTACCTTTTAAGCCCAAAACCTAGGTGGTTTCTTTTATCAAAATTACATAAAAATAAATCAATACAAATCAGTCGTATTTGTGACAATCAGATGGTAGTTTATTTCAGAATATTTATTTTTTTTAAATATATTTCAAATAATTTACACAATGTAATATATTTGAAATAATTGTAATTGATCATTTTTATAGTTTATCAATCAAAATCATATTCACTTTGATTTTTATGGTAATATTTATTAATCTTTACTAGTTTTTCACACTGCTCTGAGCCTAGTCTGTTCCGTAATTTAGACCATATGAATCAAAATGTAGAGAAAATCCTCTCGATGGAAGCAGAGCTAGATGGAACAGAATGCACAGATTGGAAAAAAAACTGCAAAAATCAGAATCCAACTTGTTGATTCCTTTCTCTGTACTTTCAGAATTTTCGACCATTTTGAGGCTGAAAATTGTGACACAATATTTTCTGAGAAAAGTGATTTAGGAATATAGTCTGTGTCTTTAATTTTAAATGCCAATATTGCAGGCAACTATTCTGAATGATGCTGCATTATCCATGCTTCAGCTGCTTCCTCTTCTTTTGAAGTAAGCCTTCTTCTCTAAACTTTGCATCCATTATATTAGCTAAAAAATTCTCAGGCCGATAATCTGTTCGTAGCGTTTCAGTATAACTTCCTTGTATTGTTTGTGATTCCATCAAATCCTCATGTGATATATTGTTGGAAAGCCCAGGGTGATGAATTATAAGATTTTTGCAGTGTCTTTGCAGCACCTCTGCTATATGCTGCCATTTGCAGCAGGGACCTGGTTCGAGCACGATTGGTTGTTTAAAAACATTTTGCAGTGCTTGTGCTTCACACCTGCTACACGATGTCGTAGGTAGTGGGGACTCTATTTGAGATTTACATATACATTAGAGATTCGTTTTAAAGGAAGTGCTGTGCAGTGCATGTGCAGCATGCCTGCTATATGGTGCTATAGGCAACAGGGACCCGGTTCGAGGTTCGTTCAAGCGTGCTTGGCCTTTTTACAAGATTTTGCAGTGCATGCGTGGCACGCCTGCTATACGGTGCTGTAGGCAGCGGGGGACCTAGTTCGAGATTCATTCGCTTTGAGATTTCATATTAGGCCCGATAAAAGGAGGGGCCCGCTAGCGGGCGAAGCCAGCTAGTTTAATTATTATAGTTACTACAAAAAATAAAAATTATTCATTATGACAACTAAAATGTACATTTAAAAGTGATACGATAAGAATTCACATTTATCACTTAATAGTATTAAGTTAATTATAGCAATTAATAGTATTAATAATAATTATTATTAATTATTAATATTTTATAATATCAAAATAGAATAAATTTATTAACTGATATTATATATAATATTAATCTTATACTATAATGCAAGCAAAAATTGTGTGTGTGTGTGTGTATGTAAATTTTATCTTGAGAACGGCTCTAACGATTTTGATTAAATTTTGCACCCTACCATTTTTGGGCACGAAAAGACCATTGGGATGGGTCTCGTGTTCGATAAAATTCGATTAGTGGGTGATTTTGGGTCATAATGGGTCAGGGTCAAGCTAATTATATCTAAATGGCTCAATCGATTTTGACCAAATTTTGTATCCAACCATTTTTGGGCATGAGAAGACTATTGGGCTAGGTCACATGTTCGAGAAATTTTGATTTGTGGGTCATTTTTGGGTCACTGTGGGTCTAGTTATTTTTATCTAAAAAACAGCTCTAACGATTTTCACTAAACTCTATATTCTACAGTTTTGGATTACGAGAAGATCATTGGGCTAAGTCACGTGTTCGAGAAAATTTGATTAGGAGGTCATTTTTGGGTCACCGTGGGTCAAGCTAAGTTTATCTAGATAATGGCTCTAACGATTTTGACGAAATTTTGCACCCTACTGTTTCCATGCACGAAATGACGATTGGGATGGGTCACGTGTTCGAGAAAATTCGATTAGTGGGTCATTTTGGGTCATAATGTGTCAGGATCAAGCTAATTATATCTAGAGAACGGCTCAATCGATTTTGACTGAATTTTGTATCTAACCATTTTCGGGCACGAAAAGACCATTGGGATGGGTCTCATGTTTGAGAAAATTCGATTAGTGGGTCATTTTGGTTCATAATGGGTCAGGGTCAAGCTAATTATATCTAAAGAATGGCTCAATCGATTTTGACTAAATTTTGTATCTAACCATTTTCAGGCACGAAAAGACCATTGGGATGGGTCACAAATTCGAGAAAATTTGATTAGTGGGTCATTTTTGGGTCACTGTGGGTCAAGCTATTTTTATCTAAAAAACAGGTCCAACGATTTTTACTAAACTCTATATTCTACAGTTATGGATTACGAGAAGACCATTAGGCTAAGTCACATGTTCGAAAAAATTCGATTAGTGGGTCATTTTTGGATCACCATGGGTCAATCTAAGTTATCTAGATAACGGCTCTAACAATTTTGACGAAACTTTGTACCCTACTGTTTTTGGGCATGAAAAGACCATTGGGATGGGTCTCATGTTCAAGAAAATTAGATTAGTGGGACATTTTGGGTCATAATAGGTCAGGGTCAAACTAATTCTATCTAGAGAATGGCTCAATCGATTTTGACTAAATTTTGTATCTAACAATTTTCAGGCACGAGAAGACCATTGGGATGGGTAACGTGTTCAAGAAAATTCAATTAGTGGGTCATTTTTGGGTCACCGTGGGTCCAGCTAAGTTTATATAGATAACGGCTCTACTATTTTGACAAAATTCTGTAAGCTATTGTTTTTGGGCACAAAAAGACCATTGGGATGGGTCACGTGTTTGAGAAAATTCGATTAGTGGGTCATTATGAGACAGGGTCAATCTAATTACATCTAAAAACGGCTCAAGACATTTTCACAATTTTTTTTAATATACGGCCGTTTCTGGTCATGAGATGACGTTTGGGCTAAGTCACATGTCCGAGAAAATTCAATTAGTGGGTCATTTTGGGTCACAATGGGCCAGAGTCAAGCTAATTGAATCTAAAAGCATGCTCAAAACATTTTGACCAAATTTTATATTATACCGTTTCTGGGCATGAGAAGAGAATTGGGCTAAGTCACATGTTCGAGAAAATTCGATTAGTGGGTCATTTTGAGTCACAATGGGTCAGGGTCCAGCTAATTTTATCTAAAAAACGGCTTAAACGATTTTGACTAAATTTTGTATTCGATCATTTTCGAGCTCGAGAAGACCATTGGGCTAGGTCGCATGTTCAAGAAAATTCGATTAGTGGGTCATTTTGGCTCACAATGGGTCAGGCTCAAGCTAATTATATTTAAAAAGTGTTTCAAAACATTTTGAAAACATTTTGTATAATACCGTTTCTGAGCATAAGACCATTGGGCAGGGTCGCATGTTCAAGAAAATTCAATCAATGGGTCATTTTGGGTCCTAATGGATCAGGATCAAGCGAACTTTATCTAATAAACGGCTCAAAAGATTTTGACAAAACTTTGTACTACACCGTTTCTGGAAAATATAAAACCAGTGGGCTGGGTCGCATGTTCAAGAAAATTCTATTAGTGGGTCATTTTGGTGATAATGGGTCGGGGTCAAGCTAACGGCATCCATCTCAAAAATGTTCAAACAATTTTGACAATTTTTTTGTTATACCGTTTCACAGAACAAAAAGACCATTGAAATAGCTCACACATTCGATAAATTTTGGTTAGTGGTTTTTTGAATCAATGTGGGTCAAGCTTATTTTATCTAGAATATGACTAACGATTTTCACTAAATTTTGTATTCCATTGTTTTTAGGCTCGAGAAGAGCATCGTATTAGGTTGCATGTTTGAAAAAATTCAATTAGTGTGTCATTTTGGGTCACTATGTCTCAGGGTCAAGCTAATTGTATCTAAAACAGTAAGAATGATTTAGTGGGGATAATATATCAAGATAAACACAAACAGTGTTGAATTCAGACACTTTTCTCCGGGAGGGATTTATGTGGCTCCGGGGGGGACATTATAGACTTCCGGGGGGGAAATTGCACTTTTTGACCATTGAAAACACAAAATCTCAAATCTTCCGGGGGGGACATCTCATTGCTCCGGGGGGGAAGTCCGCCCCGGGCCACCCCCTGAATTCAACACTGAACACAAAGCTAATTTTGACCGAGCTTAGCTCGGTCATTCCTGCTAGTTAGTAATAAATAGATCAAATGTTATTTTAAAAATGTAAATAAATATATTTTAAAATGAGTACACACATATATAGGGTAATTTCTCCAGTAATTGGCACCTTAAGAATTTGTCCTTAAACTTACCCCTGTTTTCATTACTTAGGGAAAAAATATTTAATTGCAAATATTTTTAAATCAAAGAGTCCATATCTGTGCATCTATTTTGCCAACTAAAATCAAAAATATTTGAATAGATATTTTTATAAAAAAATATTTATAAAAAGCTACTATAATCGCCAGTAATTGGCACCAACTACACCAATGTATGACACCTTGTGATCCAGTGATTGGCACATGTGTATATAAGTAAAAAAACACACTATTTTTTACTTTTAGTTTATATGAAAAATATGGCTATGAGAAACATATGATAGAAAAGATTAATTATAACACAATATAAGCAGAAAATATTGGTTATAAGATAACATAGCTTGATAATATTAATTTTAACAACTTTATGCTGAAAATATTAATCATCGCATAAGTAAATTAATGCTAATTCACACATCTTGATGTTGGAAATATATTGTAACTGTTTTAGACTTGTCTAAAATAGTTATAAAATAAAAACATAATTTGAAATGTTACATGGAAAAATAATAATATGAAAATTAATGCTGTTTTATCTGTCAGTATGGAGTTTTGATTTTTCAAATAATGAATGACTCCAGAGAAAAAAGAAAATTTCCTGATAATTCCAAGGAACAATAAAAAAAGAAACGATTGTCTACAGTCACTAATATCTGACTTTGGTGACCAAATATATTTGTTTTCCATTGTTTCTCGTAAAAAATTTAACAGTAGGTTCTGCAGGATCAAATCAATTATATGGCCCATATAATATTGTTCATCATAAAAAACATCATAAAATACATTATTATTATTAAGAGCAGTAGAATCAGTTAATTTTTCAAATTAACTGTAATCAACTCCATCTGGATTAAAGGGATATAGGCCACAATGTCTAAAGCCATGTGAAATACATTCAGAACTAATGCTTCTAACAACAACACTTCAAACATTTTTGCAAACGTAATTTTTGTAATAACTCCATGAAAGTTACTTTCCGTTCATGAGCTACCTGCTTCCACTTCAATTTCATCACTTTGAACAAGCTGACATCACATGATTGCATTGTATATGTTGCATTTGGGGGAGAGAAATCATTACTATAACTTTTTCAGCACAATAATTACTTAAATGGTGACTCTGATGAAAATCCATAAAAATTATTATTGGTAAATCAATCTGATTTTGCTGCAGCCATGGAAAAAAATATATTAGCTACGTATTTATAAAATGTTTCACCATTCATCTAGCCACTTTTACCTTTCCCTGAACCCCAACTTTTAGGAGCATTATTGACGAGATCTGATGGCAATCTCAGATAAGGATAAATTATAAATGTTGGACAAACAACTCCATCAGCTCAAACTGTCATCAGTACAGTAAGAGATTCTTTGTCTGAGCCTTGCACAATTTCATAAACATCTTTGCATCCTCTTTTCCAGTTTTGGGACAAAGCAAAAATGCAGCCTCATCACAGTTATTGTATATTCTCAGGGGATATTTGAAAAGCTCTTTGAGATTTTCTTTGCAAAAATAATCTACCATTTCTTTAAACATAATTCACAAATCTAACTCAGTTAGTTTGGCTATTGAATGAGTAAAAGTTTCTGTTTCTGGAACGTTCAAAATAATTTCAGGATGATAAGCTAAAAATAATTTAAACCATTTTTTCCTAGGTTTATTATTTGTGAATGGAGTTTTCCTGTTTGACAGTTCAATAATTTTTTGAACTGTACACAATAAATCCTCTTTTATCAAGGGAAAGCTATCTTTGGTAATGCTCAAAATTCATTTTACTATGTTAACTTCTGCTGCTGCTGTAAGAACTGATGATGCTCTCATTCTTCTTTCTCTTGGAGTTTTCCCATTAACTTAGTTTTCTAAAGTATTATGAGGCACACCAAATGTAACATAGGCTTTATGAAAGCTCATGTTCTGAGTCGAAGCAGGTTGTTTCGACGCCGACGGTTCGACGCCAACGATTCGACGCCAACGTTTCGACGCGTGGTCAGTTCGACGCCGTACTTTTCGACGCCGGGGCAGTTCGACGCCATATATTTTTTTCCGTATTTTTATTTATTTTTAGAATAAATATGCAATATGCCTGATATAATATATATATATTTTTGTTATGTATATGAAGCGTGATTCAAATAAATAAGCAATATGACTGATTTTTATTTATTGAATTATCGATTGTTTGCATGCATATTTGAAATAAATATATGTGTGAAAGTGTTCTAGATTTTTTTTTTTTTTGTCCCAGATTAGTGAGAAGCCCCCTCGCCAACGTCAAGGCCCTGGGACATGAGGGAGGTTGTTTTTTTTTATTTATTTATTTCACAAAACAGCATCAAAAAGGCAAAATACAGAAATGGTAAATAAACATATGGTTACAAAAAAGTTATATTGCAGACAAATTTAATTACAGAGTAACAAGATTACACATAAATAAGATTACATCACAAAACTGTTATTATACTAATCCATTGCAAAATTATGCGCCACACCTTTCAGGTATTCCATTATTTCTCGATTTTCAAAATCTTCAACTATTACTTTAATTCTCATATCAGCTCGCAGATACTTATTCCGCTTGTGCGGCGGTTCATCTCCACGTACAAATTGCTCATAACATTGGTCAATTGTTTTTTGAACACGTCTGAGACCATCTATGAATTTCCATAATGTGGGGTGTGAAACACCAAATTCGGACTGTAAACGTCTGTGTGCTGCTTCCGCGAAATTATTGGTGCGTCCTTCGTTATTTAAGGTTCTAGCATAACATGACCACATTTCTGGTTTAAAAATAGGACGACGGCGACGATTATTTCTCTGAATCCTTCCAACATAATAATCTTCAAAGTAATCTAAAATTGGGGTTAACTGATTAGGTAAATTCTCACTCAAAACTTCTAAAGCATTTTCAAGTTCTTCGATAGGCACAAAACTTAACGCAGGAATCATACGTGCATAGAGAGCAAAATCAGCATCGGTATTATATCGTTGCATTAAATTGAATTCTGCTAATTTGCGCTTCATATTTTTCACAAGGTGGAACAAGCACCCTTGAATTTCGGCGTCTGGAAACTTGCTTGAAAAAGTGTTAATTAAGGCAATTTCAAAATCTAAAGAAATTTTTTTCGCCTTAAAAAATGGCCAACTGTCTTGAATCATTTCAAGCATTCGTGTATATGTTTCTTCCGCCTTGTCGGGTAAGAGGGCATAAATGATTGGCAATACAAAACCTCCACGTTCGGCCATAATAACAAAAACCTGGTAAAAATGATGTGGTGCTAGACTAAAAGTTCCATCAACGTAAATTTTTGTTACGAGGTGAATCCAATCGCTGACACTGGCTTTTCCGAAAATTAAAATTCGGTCTTTATCCCCCACTCCCGAATCGGCGATAACAAAATTTTCCTTATTTTCTCCGTAATATTTATAATTTTCTGGCAATTCAATGGAAGCTCTGTCAATTGGTTGCGACGGGAGTGCATTTATGTCTTTTCTACGTCTTTTAATAACTAATCTTACAGCTTCTCTGCTTGGAAACTGTCCTAATGCTCCAACAGACAGCTCTTGCGTTTCTTCAATGCGAATTACTGCGGGAGTTTCTTGTGTTTCACCTGCCCTTCGCTTTATTGATGTTAAAGTGCGGACAACTTCAACACGTGCTGCATTTCCTTCATGAGCATGATTGCGAACAAGTTTTAAAAATTCACTCGTAACTGCATCAGTGTAAATTCTTCCTTTACATTTATTGTTTTTGGAAAATTCAACTTCACAACGCCACGATTTTTTTGCTCCATTTTCTATATATTTATCGAAACAATATAAATATCCATCGTGCTCATACTTTTCTTTACCTCTCTTAGTCATATATTTTCGGCTTTCAGACATTTCTACGGTTGAAAGTGCTAACATTGAATTTAAAAATATCGACAGGCTTCCAAATAGATTACGGGCGCTTTAGAGAAGATAAGAAATGCGCATGCGTTGACAATCGGCAATACTTAACGACAAATCTGAGGCGATTTCATAACCCCCAACTGGAGGAGGGGGGGGGGTTGCACTTGTCAAAAAAGAGTTAGAGTTATTTACAAGCCTGTAATATGTTTCAAAGAAAGAAGAATAGATAAGGATAAGCTAGTCACAGGCGTCAATGCGAAGTTTCAACCCGTTTCTTCTTATATCGGCAAGGGTTTCTAGGGGAAGCGGTGTTAGCTTTTCTGTGCAACATTTCTTCCCCCCTGAGTGGGAATGTCACGGTTCCTTTGTACATTTACGTGCGCCCTCATTGTCCCCTTTATGGACGCTCCCTATCCCTTTGTCAAGGTGAGGACAAAGGAATTGCATGTGAATTCTAGTTAATACGTTATGGAAGCTGCTTTACTTACACTAAAGGTATTTCCAAATTCTGAACAAATAACGTTAACAGTTTTACTGCGTTTTAGTCTTTAAAATTTACACAACTATTCAAGGATTAAAAATTACAAAACAGGTCTTTATTAAAGAGTTTCATTTAATTAGTACTTTTAAAATGTGGATATTTGTGAAT
The DNA here is from genome assembly GCA_963932465.1 of Maratus speciosus. Taxonomy (NCBI): domain Eukaryota; kingdom Metazoa; phylum Arthropoda; class Arachnida; order Araneae; family Salticidae; genus Maratus; species Maratus speciosus. Next base: position 257,678,757 of record OZ010787.1, read on the forward strand.
TATATTCCTATAGCAAAAAATAGAATAAAATACATTGTAAAGGAATTTAAAAGTTTTGAAGAAAATAGCTCATTAGCAATTAATTTAAATAAGAATGGGTGTTTTTTAGTAAGAACATAAAAATAAAGATATTTTACATTGTAAACATTTTTTCTTTTCTTTTTTTAACACAGAAAAGTAAAAAAAAAAAAAAAAAAAAAAAAAAAAAAAAAAAAAAAAAAAATATATATATATATATATATATATATATATATATATATATATATATATATATATATATATATATATATGCTGTTAGAAAGTCTAAATAAGCTGTGCAAACGTAAATAAAATCGGAAGTTCCTAAGTTTCATAAAAAATATATGGCGTCGAACTGCCCTGGCGTCGAAAAGTACGGCGTCGAACTGACCACGCGTCGAAACGTTGGCGTCGAACAGTTGGCGTCGAAACGTTGGCGTCGAACTGACCTGTACCGGTTCTGAGTATGTGTAGCATGCATTCCATTCATCATTGCTTCTTCAGAATACAAGAATTTGTGTTTAATCCCTTTCAATGAATTTACTGTAGAAGAAGATGCCATATTTCAGGGTTTTGAGAGAAAGAAAGCAGCATAATTAGTTCGAAATGTGAATACTTTAAAAGAATACAATATATTTATATTAATACCCAATAATTGTCATGTTATCCCCAGTAATTGTCATATGAAGCTTTAATGCATGCCAATTACTGGTAATATTTCATATTTTCAAATAAAAACAATTGCTAAAGAAAATTAGTTTATAACTTTAAAAGAACTGCCAAAATAAGTGGTTTAATGCCAAATTTCATGATTCCCCAGTAATTGGCACATGTGCCAATTACTTGGAACTAGCAAAGCTGAAGCACCATTAAATGCCACCTATCATTAATTCAAAAATCCAAATATTTATGTCAAAAATACTTTTACACAATTAAAGTAAGCCCTTTCAACTAAACAAAACTTTTGTGAGTCAAAATTTATAACATATTATAAATCAGATAATAATGAATTGATATGCATGCTACCTTAAGCCAGAGAAGAAGCATTTGCAACGAAAATGGCTAATTTGACACAAGCCATAATTGTTTCTCTTTCTTATGCACTATTGTCATCTAGTAGCATAAATCAAAGTTATAATCTTTAAAGTAAATGTACATATAGCTGGAATATGGTCTTGCATTTTTAAAAGACTGGATGTAAATCTTATTTTAGGACATTTTTGTAGGATATGCCAATCATTGGTGACCTGCCAATCACTGGGGATGTTACCCTAAATATACAAATATACAGAAAAATAACTAAAACCCACAAAAGCCCAGGTGGGTTGGGTTTTAGCCAACCCTGCTTGAGCACCCTGTTTTTCCAGAACTTTTCATGATGTTATAACATTTCACACACACAAAAAAAAAATATGTATCATTGCATTTTCATTGTAATGTTTTGATTTTTCTCAAAATTATTACTGTCAACACAAGCTCAGTTAGGATGAAACACCCTGTATTTGTGACTAAATATGTGGTTTGTGATCCCATGTTCCATGGTAATTTTTCATCTTCTTGATGCCTTTTATCACCCCTCTTAATTTATCGGTCGAATTTTGGAACACCCTGTATATTCAGCTTCCTATTTAGACAAATTTTAACGATATTCTATTTTGTGAACAAATATACATAATGCATAAAATTTTAATACATACATTTATATGTATACATATTTATGCTTTATATGTAGTTAGATAATAGATTCTTTGGTGATTCCAACTATTTTGGGACAGGTCCAATTTTATCTGAAGATGATTAGTTTGTGAAGAGTTAATTTTTGATGAAAAAGTTTGTGAAATGTACTTTTTTTTAAGACAAAGAATTTTGTGAAGTGTCCTTTAAAGGACACACAAATCGTTCTAAATAGTTCCCAGAAGAATAATAATGTTTTAGTTAATCATGTTCAATAATGTGCTGTATTTTATTTTATTTAATTCTAAATTAACTGTAATATTTTGCTGTATGCATTTACTATCCATTGCTATGATTTATTTATTTTTTTTCTTAGATCATCTAAACCATGTGATAGAACATCAATTGACAAAAAAGTACTGCTTTTACAAGAAGAACTTGCTGACTTGCATAAGCAGAAAGGTGATGTAAGTATAATTTATTAGCATTGAATTGAATTTTCTAATTAAGAGCTGTTTTATAAAGAAAGTTTCTTAATATCACCCTGAATGTAAATGTGTGTAAAATATTTAATTTTGATACAGAAAAAGGTCTGAAAACTGCTTTGTCCTACATCTCTTGTGCGCACTATTGATTCTTAATATTTTGTAAATAGTTAAATGACTAAGAAACGAAGATTGAGAGGAGAGATCTAGTCAGTGATGGCTTATCATTGAGGGCTAGAGAATGATTAAACATGACTATAGTTATATTTTGTTTAATTTTTTTAAAATGAGTTACTGAGATAATGCACTGTCGTATATTATCCTTTTCACCAGAAAGAAAAAGGAGGCATCGGTGGATTTGCACCAAACCTTGTAATATGGGATTTTCACAACGTTTCTAGATAACAGTGATATGTGACGATTGATCAGAAGTTTGATGCAATAACACTGGCTAACACACATTGTAATGAATAAAATATTAGATCATTTTCTGGGCATATTTTGCCTGCTGATTTCAAAATTGCATTGTTTTCTTTCATATCACCTTTAGTTCTCAAAATACAGAACATATGTCATGTACCATCATTCTCTCTGCTCTTTTATAAAAAATTTGGTTATTTTAATGTTGTGTTTAAATTGATATCTTTAAAGCATAAAGGAAGTATATTAGAAATTTTAAAAAGTGTACTACACAAAAATATATTTATTATAAAAGGGCAGAAGTTTATAATACAGACTGTTCAATTAATTGAACTGGTCCAATTAGCTGCAACTAAGATGTCCTAGAATGGGATCTCAGAAATTAGAGCTAATGTTGTCAGTCCAATGAATTTTTCTGATTTAGCACCCTAAATAAACCCTGAAACAGATCTAAAAACAAAGGCACTGATATTTTTTTTATTGTTATTATTAACCAGTGTAATGAATGGGATCAATTAAGAATTAAATAGAAATTAGTAAAATTAAATTCATTATGAGATGAATGTGTAGTGAAATAAAATTCATTAGTGAAATTTCCGTAAAAAGTAAGGTTAATGTTATCCCTGTTTATTGTTGAATAGCTTATTTGTGTATATGGTTCTTTTTACTGTTTGCAAATAAAACATTTTTGTACAGAGCTATGAAGTAGAAAATCAACAGAAAGTTTGTTGCATTTAGTGCAATCACTTTAGTTAGATTTTATCTAGTAAATGTTTTATATGGATGGTGAAAAGCTTAATTTCAGACACTTAATTTTATTATTTTTAACAAAGGGAGAAAATGCTGTTGAAATTTAAGAAACATTAGTGTAGTCTATAGAGATGTTTTCGTGAATTAACAATTTGATGGTGGTGTGCAAGTTTAAAAGCCAGAAGTATCAGTCTACAAAATTGTACTATAACAGTGGATAAAGATGATAGAAAGGAAAAACCCAAAATTGTCTGTTAAAAATATGTAAAGAGTTCATAAAAATACTTACATATTCAGATCTAAAGCATTTCATAAAACTAGACTTCGTTGTATGATATGATGTTTGGATACTATACAGTCTGTCAAAAACCCCCAACATGATTGATTTTCAGTTTGGTATATACCTCTGAAGCAGTATAAAATATACATTTTTTAGCAGAATTATTATCAGAGATAAAAATTTGATTACGTATGACAGCATGATGCAAAAAAGATTGTGCAATCAATTCTCACTTAAGAAGCAAGAGAGTCTACTATCTACACCACAAGAAACTACTTTTTGTGTCTAGTTAGATTATAGAAGTTATATTAATTGTGAATTTCTTTCACTATATCGAAAGATAAACACAGATTTGTACTGCTCACATATCTGAGGTAGGCTGTAATTGTGTTAACACATCTAACATAGTCACCAGATATTGCACTGCTTGGTGTTCATTTCTTTTTGTTTCTTAAACATTTTTAAGTAGTGAATCATTTGTTAATAAAGATGCTATTAAAAGTCTGCTAAAATTTTACCTTCAGGCCGGCTCAGTAAATATTAAATACTTTGGAATATAAGAGCAGTTTTATTTTTTTTTTTTTTTACTTTTTTAAAATTCTGTAAAAGAGTCTCAGAACTTTTTGAACATCTCGATAAAATTAGTTCCTTGATTGGAATGGATCTGTAGGGGCTGCTAAATTTCGACAACCATTTATGCACTAACACCTCTGCTTGGAAGCCTCTTTATCAGGAATAAATATGCTTTGGCATATTTTGTGAAACAATCCATGATAACAAGGATGTATTTTGTTCCTCTTGCATTTCTATGACTGAAAACTCAAGATAAGGTAGTCAGCACTAAAGATATTTCTACATTATACCAATGCAAACACCACAAGATTGGTACCACTTTTTCATGTCCCTTCCTGCCTAGCTCTAGCAGAAGCACTCTCCATCCTTTTGCAGCATCTTCATCATTTAGAACTGGCCTCCAATGGTACTGTGAAATTTCTTTATGATTGGAGTCTCAAACCAGATTTTTAGATTTTATACTTCTGTAAGTCCTATGAGGGAAAGATGTCACAGAAAATAGAGTTGATAGGAAAGAATCTATATCCTTTGGGGGGGGGGGGGGGAGCTTGCAGGACAAGAATATATATATTTAGTAGATATATAAAACAGAAAGAATATATTTGAGAGACATATAGGTTCTTTTAACTGTATAAAGTATAAGTAATGTATATTTTTTATGTTTCTGTTTAGAACTAAAAATTTAGAGTTATTATATAATGTGTTATTATGTCTGATGTTGGCTATCATGAAAATTTGTTAACACTTAAGAGTAACCCATTAGTATTGTGAGATATAATAAATAGCATGACAGGAAGTGGTTGGAAAGAGAAAAACAAGACTTGATCTTTGCTTTAATAAATCAAGCGATTAAAATATTCAGAAAAATAATCTAAATCATAATAAAGTTTAGATGTTTCATAGATCAGTCAATTTGAATAAAACTAGAGATATTTTGAAACATTTTTTGAGATTTCATATAGACAATGTTCCCAATCTTGTCCAGCCACATTAACTTTATGGTGACAGCTATAGTCATAAACATGTTGTCTAGGTATAGTTAAGTGGCTATGCAGTGAGATGGCTTACAGTGCCATCTAGTGACAAACTGTGGAGTTAATGTTCTTATCTCAAAAATGGTACTAGATATAGGAAAAATGTCAGTTACAAAGTTGAAGAGCATCCTCGATTTAGTATGAAATGATGTCCTGCTTATAAAAATAACTTTATTAGAAGATCTGAAATTTCAGTTTTTTATATCCTATCATCGTCTTAAATACTGCTCTAATTGCATCCAAAAGTGTGGACAAATTGAGCATACTTTGTTTTCTTATTAAAATAATCTTATCTTGCTTCATGTGTTAGTTTTATTAGTACACGTGCATCAGCCTTTTATGGCACACTTCTGCATGCAATTTGTGGCATATTTAAGCTTGTGATAGGATATAAAAAAATTACATTTCAGAGCTTTTAATAAAGTTATCTTTACATTTAAGATATCTCATTTTAAATCAAAGACACTCTGCAAGTTCTAATTAACTTTTTTCTTCTATCTCATATTGTTTTCAAGATAGGAATGCTGACTCTGCAGTTTACTATAGGTGCACTGTAAGTGGCCTCAATACATAGCCAATTTACTACTTCTAGACACCATTTATGACTATAGCTGTCATCGTTCTGAAGTTAATGGAGGTGAACAGGACTTTAGTGGGCACACTGTATAAGACCTCCAAAATGTAACCTCACAGTAGTGGGCTATTACAGTGATAAAGTATGTCGGTAATACTGTCAGTACAGTAGAGAGCCAGAAATCTGCACTGTCTGGGAGAAGGTATTGTGCGGATTTCAGGATTTTGTGGATTTTAGGTCATAAAAAGAACAATAATGGAACAGATGTCATAAATTCCCGCAGATGCCATCTTGGATTTTTTTTGGCATGAAAACCCCTTTTCCGCCAAGTAGTAAGTGTTGCCAAATGCCAATTTATGCGCATGTTAGACTTAACGAAAATAAAATGTAAATAATAAAATATAAACCTGAAAAACCCAGGAAACTCCTTAAAGTGGCAATTAGTAAATATAAGTATGAACACTACATGTTCATAAACCGAAAAAAAATCACTGGAATCAGCGAACTACTTCTGCAGCAATCTGAAAAATGCATGAAACTCATTGAAGCGGCCATTAGTAAATGAACATATGAACGCATAGCGTTCATAAACCAAAAAAAAAACATCACTGGATTCAGCAAACTACTTCTGCAGCAATCAGAAAAATGTACGAAGTGCATGAGAAATATACAATAAATGGTTAATGTAAAACATTACAACAAAATATGCATAAAATTATTAACATACCTTAACAGACATCTCCTATCTTGAAAGCTCAAGCACAAAGTACCTGCTTCTATCACCTTCATTTCATAAAATAGGCCTGTGACTACACACTCTAAACAAACCTCCTTTTTCCTTCAAAATTTCATAATATTTCTTAATTACATGAACAACAGCAGGTAAACAGACTAAGGGAGCCATAGTCAAACATATAAATTCATCAAAATCACAACATAAAAACAGCGTACACATACCAGCTAAATCCACGAATGCAGTTATTTCAAAACACAATTGTGGAAAAATGGAGTTTCCAGAACACGTCACTCGTCAGGATTGCCATATCGAGAAAGATTGGCAACAAAAAATCTCAAAGCATCCAAGATGTTATCTGCAGGAATACATGGCATCTAAGGCACAATAATTAATAAAGGTTTAAAAAAACAAATGGGACAAATAAAATAAAATAACATTAATAGCAATAACAACACACTTTTATATTAGATTATTTAATTATAAATGAAAATTTATTAAACAACAACAAAAAAGAATATCTGAAAACAATATAAACAAAGCAACTTATTTTTTAAACTTTGAAAATATTTGTTCAATTGTGGCCTGTTTCAAAACTTTAGTTTGTTCTAGTTTATTTTTGCAGGTTATAGATAGTCATTAGTTCCTGATCAGTTACACAATTTTGTTACTTTAAGAATTCGAGGTATTTCTGTCCCAAATTTAAATCTTCATCAAACTGAATTTTCTCAGAATTACCCAAGTCATCATGATCATTAGAATTGCTTTTGGCTGGATTCAAAACGATGCTTCACCAGAAAAAAAATATTGAAAACAACTTAAATGATGAATAAAACTGTCTTGCATGTGATTAAATACAGATAAACAGATAGCAGAGTCAATGTCACTGAAATTCCCAAATACAGGGTGTCCATAATTAAACGACTCTACTTTAAAGTTGTCTAAATATGAAACTATTGGCCAAAAAGTTGTGAAATTTTGTGTTGGACATAATGAAAGAATGGGAATTTGTTTGAGTGAAAAAAAAAATTACTTCAAAATTTCACCACCAGAAATAATTTTTTAAAAAATTACACATTTAGCCACCCCCCACTGAATACTAGGCCTGACCTCTTTGAAAAAAAATGGCTGCTGTCGTAGTTGGAAATTTTTTTTTTCAGAGTCTGTACGGTCTGTTCAATTTGAACACCAATAATTTTAAATAGTTTTTATGCTTTATTTTTTTCAGGGGGCGGTCTGTATATTTGTCTTATTAATCTGAGAAAAATAAAGCGTAAAAACTTTTTAAAAATGTGTAATTCATTAAAAAGCCCCCTGGTGGCAAAATTTTAACTAAAATTTTTTTTAGCTGAAACAAATTCCCATTCCTTCATTATGTACGCAGACATGCTACTTTTCCATGGAAACGCGGAATTCCGCTTTTTTGGCACTTAATTTTATTATTCCTGAGTTCAATGCAAATCTGCATTAAAATTGTGGGCCATTTTTTTTAGGGGGGGGGGGGGGGTGGAGCAGGTGAAATACAACGAAAGCAAGAGAACGACCAATGGCAACTTCATTTTTCCTTCTGTTTTCGACTTTCTCTTTTCCGTGGTCTACCGCATACTGAAGCAAATAGCATCACAGAATGGGGTGGTGTCATTTGAGATTGGCAATCGTCTGCTCTGTGGCTGCGAGCGTAAGGAGTTTCTTCTTGCAAAAAGCGTATTCTGCTTTCCTCCAACCGATTGCGCATGCGTTTAGCGAATTGCCAGAGTAAAAAAAATTGCAGCTGCGTGAAGTTTCTGGTAAAGGGAAATTCAATTTTGAATATTGGCAACACTGCAATCCGTGATCACATGGAAATATTGTTGTGGTGTGGATTGTGCTTGTATTTATTTTCTGCTTCGTACATGAGTTATATTTTTTTTTGCGTCATGAGTTATGGCGAATATTATTTCTGATATTGCAAAAGCCCATGATATTGACAGAGATGAAAAAAACAAATTTCGCTGTGAATGGTTTACGAAAACTGTCACAGTTAAGTTTGGTTGTAAAGAAAGTAATGCAATAGTTGGAGATTCTATAAAGAAAGTGGACGTAAGTGGTAGAACAATTTGTAGTATTTGTTCGGATTTACAATATTATGGAGAAAGAGGATTTGCTGCAATTTCCGATCATTTGCAGTCGAAGAAGCATGCAGAAAAAGTTTTAATTAAAGACGACAACTATTCTTTGCCAAGTACTTTTTATGATGGTAACCCATCAAATGCATCAACCCCTCGAAATGTGTCCATATGTGATAGGGTATCAAATTCCAAGGCACTAATATTGGGTGTTTTGGCAGAGCATAGTTTATCGTTTTCTATGGCAAAAGTTATCGTTGATGTACGCAAAACATTATCGGAAGACAGAAAAGCCTTAAACCGCCTTGTAATGAAATGTGCTTCTGCAAGCTATAAAATGAGATTTGGCTTATGAAAAACATTTTTGGAATCTACAGTTGAAAATTTAAAAACATCAAAATTTTCCTTAAATATCGATGAGTCAACAAGCACCAACCATATGTGAGTAGTATCTCTTTTATGCAGTTATTTTTCCTCAAGTGTTGGTAGAGTTGCTGTGGAACACTTAAATTCACTAAGTGTAGACACAGTAAGTGCAGAAATCTTATTCAATGAAATTCAATCATTATTTCATAAGTATGATATTCCGTGGGAAAATGTAATATCAGTTTTGTTGGATTCCTGCAATGTGATGAAAGGTCCCAAATCAGGGCTTGAAACTAGAATAAGATGTGAAAAGGCTCCACATTTGTTGGATGTGGATGGTGACTCATGTCATCACATCCAGAATGCCTGTAAAAGTTTTGCATACCATTTAGTATGTGGTTAGAAAATCTATTTAAAGATATATTCAATGATATTAAATGGGCTGCAGATATTAAAACTTGTCTTGGTGAAATTTGTGATGTTTTAAGTGTGAAATTTGTTTCACCAGTATCCTTTATTGCACATAGATGGATGTCTTGTTATGATGTACCTTTGAACTTTGTTTATTTAATAGATGCACTTACACTTTTATTTTATACATTTTTCAGTAATGAGGACAAAACTGTGTATTTTTCCATTCTATGCACTATTTACAAGAATAAAAATCTTTCATCTTCTGATAGAGCAACAATCAAATGCATCCAGAATAAACTGTCTTCAAAAAAACTCACAGATGATGGAGTAAAAAGAAAAATGCAAATCTATGAGAAACTTTTTTATCATAGGCAAAAAACATGTCTGATTGCCAACTTTTATATTGCTGCATTACCTCTGTTAAAGAAATACATTCTTTTGTTCCAGACTAAGGAACCGCTCATTCATAAAGTATATGATGAGCAAAAGCAGCTTTTTTTAGATTTTCTATCTTGTTTTATGTCTCAGGAACACTTGCAAATTAAATCTGCAAAAGGTCTTCTTGATATTGATATATTGAATGAAGAACTCCATCTACCAATCCAGAAAATTTTCATTGGTGCAAGGACACAAAATGTTATTGCAAAGAAACTCAATAACAGAATTGTTGAAGATTTTCTTGCTTCTGCTAAAAAAGCTTATGTTTAATGTGCCTTACATCTTCAAAAAAGACTGCCTTTAAACAACCAATTTCTCAAATGTGCCTCTGCCATTGATCCTACAGCAAGGGGCCATCAAATCATCTGTGAAAGGCTACAGAAACTACCAGTTTTACTTTCTAATGTTTTATCTGATGAAGAGAAAGATAAGTACCAACTAGAGATTTTTCAATATCAAGTAGATATGAAATTAGCTTTTCCTGTTGATGATTCGGGAAAATTGGTATCAGTTGATATTTGGTGGGCAAAAGTTTTTAACATGCCCAAGTATTATGCGCTTGGCAAGGTTGTTAAGGCTGTTTTAAGCTGCTTTCATGGACCACAGGTTGAAGTATCCTTTAACATTATGTCAGACATAATAGATAAAAGATCTGGTAGAATGCAGATACAAACATATTCTGCTATCCAGACTGTAAAATATAAACTGCTAGCAGAGAATAAATCTGCTGTTCAGTTTTTTCATAAGAAAAATTTTAGTTGTGAACCAGTAGATAGAAAGTTATGCTACAATTTGAGATCTTCTAGAATGTGTTACCAAAAAGAATTGGACAAGAAAAAAGAGAGCAAAAGGCTAAGAATAAAACTGTTCCAATGAAACATAAGGTGGCAGAAATCTATTCTTTAGAAAATTCAAGTAGACTTAAACATAAAAGGAAACTTGAACAAATGGTTCAAAATATAAAAAAGAAAAAAATGAAGTTAAAATGAGTCTCCTTTCCCAAAATATAAGATTGTTTTTATTCTGACTGCAGATTTCTTTTCTATTGTAAATATTTTATTATTATTATAAGAACTAACTTTTCTCTTTGGACAATAATTTTTTGGATTGAGTAGCTTTCTTTTAAGGATATAATCCTTGGACTCTTGTTATTAAATATTTGTTGGTAAGTGATATTTTCCTGCTAATAACTTTTTTTAAAGAAATTTTTGCTAAATGTTAAATGTCAGTTAAGATGCATAGAACATTTGATTTTAATTTAAGATTGGTTCAAAATGTTTCTTTATGCAAAATATTTTAACTCAACAATGGTTCTTTATTATGTAAAAAAAAGAAAATTAAAATGCTGATAAAAAATAAGTTAGTCTTTGGTATTAATGCTATAGGTCATTTGTAATTTTGCTTGCATATAAGTTTCTTAATTTAAAATAACATGTCCAATGTGACATACATGACATGCACATATTCCATATTGCTATTATTTCAGTGTGCTAAGTTAAACTTTTTTTTCTCTCTCCTTTTGCCTAATAATAAGTCTTGAATATATTTTTTATGTTCATTGTATGCAATTTAAATTAACATTATTTACAATTATATTTGCATGACTTTCTGTAGGTGGTGGCATTGGGGGAGGGGGGGGGGGTTATGTGAGGCCGTGAAAGTTCAGCTTTTTTTTTAATAAGCTTGTAGCATGTCTATGTACGTCACAAAATTTCACAATTTTCTGACCAATAGTTTCATCTGTAGACAACTTTAAAGTAGGGTCGTTTAATTATGGACACCCTGTATATTTCTCAAACCAATCAACTCGCATGTGCGTACTCAGTCTTCTTCTCTTCAGTCCCAACTTTCGCTGTATTCTTTGTAAACAGAGATGAAAACGTTCTGAATCAATCATTTGCTTTGGAATGACATCATCATTTTCTCTCAACTTCATTTTTTTAGTGCCACGTAGGAAAGATGCTTACATCTGCAAACCTGTGCAGATTTCAGGTTGGTAGATTTGTGGCCTCTACTATATTAAGTTAACCAAATATAGCTAGTTGTACACCCTCCTTGGGCTAGTATCTGTTTATTCCATGATAGAGTATTACTTTTAGCTTTGTACTCTATAGTCTCGTATATAATTTATTTTTTCTTTTTCTTTTCCATTTGCATTCTATTAACGGTAAATTAAGTAAATCATTGAAATTTACATGTAATATCTTTTCTATCACTTATGTCAGATGAAGAACTTGCTTTAAGATAAACATATTAAGGAGAGGTTCTCCCATCCTGACTTTATTTTTGGATAATTTTTGTTGTTCAAAAAATGCACATAGGAAAAAAATATTTTTGGCACCAAATTTATTGTACTTTTGCCTAAGTATGTGAATATTTTCATATAAAATTGTTGATATTTTAATTGATATAAACACCTTCAAACTTCGGGACGATAAAAGATGTACACAGTAAATCAGTGTAGATGATTGCACTCTTAATATTCATCTGAAATAAAGATGAAAATAAGCACTTGCCAGTCGCCACTCGGCGACTAAATGTGAAAAACTGGCGACTAAAAATATGGAAAGTACCGGCCAAATGCAGGATTTTCCAAAAGGGATTTCATCATAGAATCGCGGAAAAAAACTCCGCGAATTTCGTCGAAAGATCACGAAAAACCGCACATTTCGTCAAAAGATTGCGTAAAAAACGTAAATTTTGTCAAAGGATCGCGAAAAAACCCAAACATCGTCAACAGATCGCGAAAAAAAAACGTGCATTTCGTCAAAATATTTCGAAAAAAGACTTTTGTCAAAAGATCGTGAAAAAAACCGCACATTTCGTCAAAAGAACGCTAAAAAACACGAAATTTCGTTAAAGAATCGCGAAAAAAGCGCAAATTTCGTTAAAGAATCGCGAAAAAAGCGCGAATTTCGTTAAAGAATCGCGAAAAAAGTGCGAATTTTGTTAAAGAATTGCGAAATTCGTCAAAGGATCGCAGAAAAACCCGAATTTCGTCAAAGGATCGCTAAGAAGTCTAAATTTCGTCAAACAATCGCGGAAAAAACGCAAATATCGTCAATGGATCACGAAAAAACGAGAAATTTTGTCATAAGATCGCGAAAAAACGGCAAATTTCGCTAAAAGTTTGCAGAAAAATGACAAATTTTAGCAAAAGATCGCAAAAAACGGCAAATTTCGTGAAAAGATCGCGAAAAAACGGCAAATTTTGTCAAAAAATCGTACAAAAATGGCAAATTTCGTCAAAATATTGTAAAAAAATGGCAAATTCCGTCAAAAGATCGCGAAAAAATCCACAAATTTCGTCAAAATGGTGTGAAACAAAACATAGTTCGTGCCGGGAGTAGATCATCCCCCCACCTCTGTTGTAAACTTTTCAGAAAATTTGCTGTGAATTTCAGATTTTTTTTTTTACTCAGAATCACCCCTGTTTATTAAAACAATATGAATTAAAGTATTTTTATTTAGTACATAAGTTACTTATTTACTCTAAACTCATATTTTTAAATTAAATATTCAGTGACATAAATGTACTTACTGGCTACTAAAGAAATTATTCCTAGTAGCCAGTAACTGGCTACTAAAAAAAATCAACCTACCGGCCAGTGGCCACTAAGCAAAATTCCTTATTTTCATCTTTAATCTGAAACAAAAAACAATAACATGAATTTTTAAAATATATATAATATTTTAAGAATAACTATAAAATATATTAAATTAGTTGGAGGCAAAACCTAAAATTGATAAGATAAATGAAAATTTCACAAAATGGTGGCTGTTTGAAGTTTGAGGTAGTTTAATTTGCAAACAGCAAAATGTCGATAGCTTGGACAGTTTTAAGAATGAGAACCTGCTCTGTATAAAAAAAAGTTAAAGAAACCTGTTTAAAATTTTTGAGAAGTTCTTTTGTCAGACAAGGTACTGTTCTATTAAACTGTTTGTCTAGACTTAAATATTAGGTGGAACAAAAAACTGTTTTGAGGGCATATTCTAGACACTTTTTAAAGGTTAAAAAAAAAAAAAAAAAAAAACCTGATTTAAAAAAAAAAAAAAAATGCTTTCTAGAAGAATCCATCCTTAAGATAAGTGCATTCAATCAGGGGTGTAGGGGGGTACAAAATATCAATAGCTGGGACAGTTTTAAGAATGAGGACCTGCTCTGTATAAAAAAAGGTTAAAGAAACACGTTTAACATTTTTGAGAACTTCTTTTGTCAGATAAGATACCGTTCAGTTAAACTGTTTCTAGACTTAAATATTAGATGGAACAAAAAATATTCTGAAGGATATTCTAAACACTTTTTAAGCGTTTAAAAAAAAATTGATTTTTTAAAAATGCTTTCTAGAAGAATCCATCTTAAGATAAATGCATATAATTACATATGCCTACAATCAGGGGTGGGGAAATGCATCATTTTACTCGCCACTGGCGAGTGAATTTTCTGACAGGGTGAGTGAATTTTTAGGTCATCTTCAAAAACTTCAAACTATAGAAATATGCTGATAACTTTTTTTTTTTTTTTTTTTTACTAGTTAGCTATATTTTGCAACTTCCCAAATTATTGTGATGTAAACAAGTTCTATTCTATATTAAACTTTCCTTTCTTGTATATATTTCTTAATTGTATATAAAAAAAAGAATATGAAAACATTGTAATAATGGTAAGCAACTATTTTTGCAGTTGCGTAAATTTTGTCATAACAATTTTCAACTGTACTTTGCATTTTGCTGGCTGGTAAAGTAAATCCTTGGCTGGTAAGATTTTCTAGAAAATTTCCACCCCTGCCTACAATTGTGTATTTATCTAGTTTTGTTATGATAAAACTGTTTCTACACAAGCTTATATTTTGATGAAAAGAATTATGTGAACATAAGTCGCAGGAAATACTTTAGTAATATGTTTCAACCTTATGAGCTTTTTCTTTTGAAAATTTTAAATCCTTTGTAGAATAAAGTTTATATTTAAAAATATCATGAAGTAATTATGTATTAAAACAAAAGATATAGAAACTATATTTTTTCTTCTATTTATCTACAGAATTACTAAATTTTTCTGGTATGCTATTTTATGTTGCAAATATGTTGTTTTAAAAGTATAGTTATTTATAATTTTTGTGTTTTATTAGTACTGTATGTTACAATATTTATTTATGCTTTTTATTAGCATATGCTTATTTACAACTAAAATATATTTCTTTCAATAGTTTGCATTACAACTTATTAATTTACGAAATGCTTTGGACGAGAAGGAAAAAGAAATAACTATAAAAAATGCTCAGTAAGTGTGACCTTTATTCAGGTGTTTTTGCTTTAATTTTCTGTTGTTGATTCTCTAAAATGGAATTTTTGTTCTTTATTTTTGTAAGAAGGTAAAGCAAAATGTAAAATGAATTGGTTAAAAACATTTTTTTTTTTTATTTTTCTTTGGCTACATCTACATAAAATAAAAATGTTGTAAAGTATTAAAATTCTTGCAACACCTTACAAAGTGATGCATGAAAAACCAGACAATCTACCTGCCATAAGTATGCATATACAAGCAGATATAATATAAACAATGTTGATAAAATATTTTAACTCTAAACCATTATTTTCTTGTATACTTTTATTGGTATATTTTATACATAAATGAAAAGTGGAATATTTCTCATGTGCACTGTACCGGTAATAATAAAAATATTACTGAAAAAGACAAAACTCTGCTATAGATCTCTCTCTATATACAGTGTGAGTCTAAAATCATGGAACAAACTTTGAAGTGTGGTAGAGCTCACTATAACAAACAATTATTGTATAGGAATATATGACCAGAAGTGATGCATTCAGGCACAAACACAAAAAAAGTAACACATTAACAGAATCATAAAATGTTCATTAGCAGGAAACTTCACCAGTGATTCTGCACAGAAAATATTAAAACAGTTGCTGGAAATTGCATCCAACAGCAGTCACACATGCTTGGCTGACATAGTTGGTGATAGTTGAGAGCAGTAAAGTGGAGCACCAGTGATCTGCTGCATCATAAAAAAATGGCATTTGCACTTAAGATTTTGGTTGTGATGGGTGATTTTACTAATAGCAAAAAAACAAACATGCATCTGATGTATGGTGCTGTTAATGGTAATGGCAGAGCAGCGCTACGGCTGTATCAAGAACGATTTCCAAGTAGATGCATGCCGAACCAAAAAATGTTTGCACAATTACATCAGCAACTTTGTGAAAATGGTTCACTTAATGCCAGTACTGATGGAAGGGATTGATCAAGAACTGTAGGGACAACCACACATGGAAGAAGCCATCTTTGACCATATGGACAAAACACCCACTACAAGTACAAGGGCTGTAGCATGTTGTCTACATGTCAGTCAGAAAACCGTTTGGAGAGTTTTAAATGCAGAAAGTTTACACCCATTCCACATACAGAGAGTCTTTGCAGATATGTGAATACCCTCTGCGCATGGCTTTCTGCCAATGGTTCTTACACCAGAGAATGTTGCTGCTGGCTTTTCCAGCTCATATGCTATTCACGATGAGGCGATTTTTACAAACAAAGGTGTTTTCAATGCCCACAATTCTCATGTGTGGGCAACTGGAAATCCACATGCCCACATTCATTCCAATGTTTCTCTGTGAACGTTTGGGCGGCTATTGTGAATGATTATCTCATAGGGCCATATCTCCTAACAACTTGACTCAATGGCCGCTGTTATTGGATTTTTCTGGAAGAGGTTTTACCAGAATTGTTGCAAGAAGTTCCGACTGGTTTTAGCCTGTTGGTGCATGTTGGGAGAGAAAAGAAAACAAATACCACATCTCTGTCCAACTGTTGTTCCATAGCTCTCTCTCTATATATATGATTAATTCAAGAATCACTGTGTTCATTTGTTAAATGTAAGTAAGATGTGAAGATGAATAGAAACTAAGTTAAAATAAACAAAATTCATTTTATTTGAAAAGTTGAGTCATCTATAATGAATGCCTTTGTTCATTGCTTGCAAAAAATAAGTTAAATAGACACAAACATTAAGAAAAACATAATTCCAATAAACTCCTCAGCCTAAACATGGCTGTAAACTTATTGCTCCACAAATCATAATTCGAGTTACTGCTGGCCAGGCAAGTACACACCAAACACATCTACTGAATCTGTATTTATACTGGTGAACACATTACAGTTACAGTTAATTCAATAACATTAGCATAGTTTGAGAAAAGGTTATGGTTACAATTAAATAAAACAGCAGCTCAATAAATAAGTTTAACAAGCAAACATTAACTCTAGTATTTGGTTACCAACCAACCTACCTTTACTGAAAACTGTTGACATGGCATTAAGTTTGCAAGCTATGAGTGTGAAGTTACTACCTTCACAAATAAACCATCTTTTAGATATCTTGCATTAATTAAAGATTAAAAAGTCCTAAAGGAATGATAAGGTAATACATATGAATAATTAGCCTTTTAAACTTAACATAATATGCGAGTAATGGTTTGTTTACATTTTGTACTGGTCAGCAATGTTTAACTTTTAAACCCTTTTCTCAAACATGAAAAACTTTAAACTTTAAAAGCAGCAAATGAATTTTTATTAATTCATTAAGCATTGTTGGAATGAGTGAAAGAGAGGGGGAAAACTTATTGGGATATAATTAAACTTAAAACTAATTTTATTGAAAATACCAACATAATGTCCCCTTTTTCCACAGCTTTTTCTCCCAACCAAAAATCCACTTACAATAATACAAAAGTTTTTGACTTGGCAAAACCTTAGTAAATAAATCAGCAATGTTAGCTGAACCTGACACAAACTTTAAGTTAAAAGTTTATTCAAATTATCTTTAACAAAATACATTTGAGTATCTATATACTTAGTTCTGTTATTTTTAATACTATTTCTGGAAAAATGTATTGTGCTTTGATTATCACAAAAAATGTTAGGTTTATCTATTTTCAAGTTCAAAAGAACAGGAAAATTATCCATAATTCTAAGTAGCCAACACAATTCTTTTATGGAATCGGATAATGACACATACTCTGCTTCCATACTGGACAAAGCTATACATTTTTGTTTGCAAGAGCTCCGAATTATAGGTACATTATCTATAAAAACTATAAAACCACTTATGGATTTTCTATCAACTAAATCAGATGCCCAACTGGCGTCTGAGTAAACATTTAATGTACAGTTTGAAATCCTAGACAAGTTAATTGCTAGTTCTTTGGTATTAACAACATACTGAAGCACTTGACATAAATATTTCCAGTGTTTTAAAGATGGGCAGTTTGAAAACTGTGCAAGGTCTATTACAGGAAACTGTATATCTGGTCTAGTATGGGATGCTAGAAAAAGAAGGCAACCTATCAATTCTCGATATGGAACATCAACTGCTTGCTCCCCCTCAACTGCAGCGTTTAAAACTAACCCTGGGGTCAATGGTAATTTACTTTTTATTTTTGGGATATTAAATTTTTCAGCAAGCTTTCTATATAACTTTGTTGATGCATAAAAATTTCTCTATTTCTTTCTTCAAAATCAATGCCTTATTTTCCCCAATAATTTTATTTCAAATTTTAATTTAATTAAGTTTATTGCCTCATTCAATCTCGTTATTTTTAGCAAAGTCATCTACATAGACTAATACAATGACTTCAGATTTAAATACATAAATACAATTTGAGTTCTTAATCTTATCAAACCCAATTCATTAAAAGTATTATCTAACTCCAAAAACCACTCCCAACCAGCTTGACGCAAGCCATACAATGCCTTATCCAACTTCCAAACAAAACCCTCTTTTGTGTTTTCCACAAAACCTTCAGGTTGTTCTACAAAAATTAATTCATTTAGTTTTGCATAACGATAAGCACATTTAATATCTAGATGTTGACTTACCCAACCTTTAAGTACAACCAGTATGGTGTAGAACAGTCTAACTAGGAAAAAAGAAATCGCAGGTGAGAAGGTATCAAAATAGTTAACCCCCTCAATTTGTCTAAAACCTCTAGTAACCAACCAAGCTTTAAACCTTTTTACTTTTCCAGACACATCCTTTTTTATGTAAATATCCACCTAGTACCCAACACTTTAGTTCCCTCTGGCCTAGGTACTAATTCATAAACTTTCCTATCTTTAAGTGTCTCAAGCTCATTTTTCTTGCTCTATTCCATTCCCTTTTTTCAGGTAGTTCCTGAGATTCCCTAAAAGTGCATGGAATTTTTACTTCTACACAGTGTACTTCTGGTTCATCCCCCTTATCATCTTCACTTATACTTAAATCTGTATCCTCTACTCTAGCATTTGGAGAAGTAGGGGTGAAACTGAAATCATCTGGTTTATAATTTATTCCATTTTCCTGACAGTATTTTTCTATGTCCTTTTTACTTCTAAGTCTAACATTTTTTTCAGGGTAATAGTATACGTCTACCTTCCCAGCAGTTATGCCTGACTTTCTAAAAGTTTCAACTCTCCCAATCATTAGGTAAAGGGGGATTCCTGAATTGGTTTACCTTTATTCACTGCTGAATTTTCATTAACCAAACTAAATTTTACATAATCGTCATTAAAATTCTGTCCCTTTACATCTACATTCTTTAAATTACAGTCTTTTTTAATTATTTTAACATGTTTAGTTTCTACAACTGTCTTTGTACCTGGATACCAGATCCTATAACCTATTGTATTAATAGCATAGCTGATAAGTATTCCTTTCTTTGACCTATATCTATTGGGAATATGAACATATGTATCACTACTAATTACTTTAAGGTGACGTAATGGAAAACTTTTCCCGTGCCAAACATTTAAAGGAGCTTTACCTTTCAACTTTTTATGAGGAAATGTATTTCTTAAATAATTAATGATATAAACTAATTTGGCCCACAAACTTTTAGGTAAATTCATCTGGACTAACAAGGATCTGATACCTTTCATCAGAGTGTGATTATAGCGCTCCGCGATCCTGTTCATTTCCGTGCTATACACATTTGACTTCTTGTGTTTAATCCCCTCTCATAATAGAAAAGTTTCAAAATATCCAGCACAAAATTCTTGCCCGTTATCTGTCCTAATCCTCTTAACCTTTTTACCAGTCTGCCTTTCGACCATCTGCTTAAAATTCTTAAATTCAAAAGCCTGATCTTTACATTTTAAGATGTATACAAAAGCAAATCTTGAAAAATCATCAATTGTACTAAGTAAAAATTTTGCTTCCCACATACTAGGTTCAGGTGACAGTCCCCAGAGATCCACATGCAATAATTCCAATATGCTAGATGTTTGAACATTTTCTAATTCACTAATACTTTCCCTCTTACTTTTAGAAAAAGGGCAGGCCTCACAAAATTCAATTGCACCCTCTAGTTTTTCTAGACCATAAACATTATTAGATTTTGCGAAGCTTACTAAATTTTTACAATTTAAATGAGCATAATGTGCATGCCACATCATCATATTTGATTTTGCATTTTGAGCCTCAGGAACCCCAATTCTTTTACAGTTAGCTGAAAGAGTAAAATTTGTTACATAATGGAGCACTTAAAAATACATCATTACTATTTTTACTAATATAAGCATTATGACAATCAAAAGTTACTTTAAAGTCTTTTCTAGTTAAGCACCTTACAGAGATTGTTTTGGGTCTTCTTTGGTGCATAAAAAACGTCCTTGAGCAGCAAAGTTTTAATTACAGTACCTGAATTAAACACTAACTGTATATCACCAATTCCTAGGATATCTGTGCTACCACAAGCAATTGCAGCTTTGGCTTTAAGGCTCCCAAAGTTCAGAAACACATTTCTGTTATAGGAGAAATGGTCAGTTGCAGCAGAGTTCAGGACAAACTCAAGACTTGTATGTTCACTCATCATGGCTGCTGTGAAATGGTCTTGTCATCCTTTAGATGACTGATGGTATCATTTTTTACCTTTTGGCTTGACCCAACAGTTCTTAATTAGGTGGCCTTTCAAATCACATTGGTAACACAGCCTTCCTTCATCTCTGTTAAAATATTCCTTGGGTCTGGAGTCTTCAGTTGAGACCAAAGATTGGTTGGCAGGAAGGTCATCACTAATCTGCAAACTTCTGTTTTTCTGCTTATCATATTCTGCTTACAAATGGCTTCTAATTCCTTTCACAGTAAATTCAGCATCAGTTAATCTATATAACTGGACAACTAAGCTTTCATAACTATCAGGTAAATTTTCTAATATCTGGAAAGCCACTTCATCTTGAACTTTCTTTCCCGCCTGTTCAAGTCCTTTAGCAGTGAGGGTTATTCTGTTCAAATAACTACTCATTGATTCATCTGAGTCATATCTTGTATTCATAAAATTTCTTCTTAATCTGGCTACCCTTGCTCTTGAAACAGGTTCAAACACAGTCTTCAATAATTTCCCAGCTTCTGAAGGTGTATGAGCTTCATAAACTATACTTTTCAAATCTTCTCGAATGCTCAAACATATAATAGCGAGTGCCTTCCCCTCTTTTAGTTTTTCCTTTTCTGCATCATGTGTTGCACTGGGTGGTTTTCCTTCATCAATGATTTTGTCAGACATGTAATTCTGTAAATCTTGACTTATTAGATAGAGGTTTATACTATATTTCCACTCTTTATAATTTTTATTGTTCAATTTTGGAAAAGAAAATGTATGTTCAGAATAAGCCAACATCTTTAATGTTGTGCACCCTCAAAAACAATGAAAGATTTTTGAAATTCTTCAAACAGCTGTAAAAACAGACACATAGTAACAAGTACTTTCTGCTACCACTGTTGGGAGAGAAAAGAATACAAATACCACATCTCTGTCCAACTGTTGTTCCATAGCTCTCTCTCTATATATATGATTAATTCAAGAATCACTGTGTTCATTTGTTAAATGTAAGTAAGATGTGAAGATGAATAGAAACTAAGTTAAAATAAACAAAGTTCATTTTATTTGAAAGTTGAGTCATCTATAATGAATGCATGCAAAAAATGATAAGTTTAATCAGGGTTGTTCAATTTAAATCAGCTTGATTTAAATCAAATGATTTTTTTTAAATCGTTGATTTAAATCAGTTTTTTTTTAAACATTGATATTTACAGGTTAAATAAGAATCAAATTCATCATTTATGTTATAAGGAAAGTAATCATTCATTTCAGATTAAAAATTACCTTGTAATAACGTTAAATAAAACTTTTATAAGTTCAAAATACTATTATTTTATGAAAGTAAATGCAATTGTATTAAAAATATTATCAATCCATACTGTATTCCTCAAAAACATTGATAAATGCTCTCTCATTTTTAAATTGTTTTCTTTTTTAAATGATCAGTTCATTTTTGCAAGTTAAATGCTTAAGAGTCATTCCATGTCAAATCAACACAGTTTTAGACCAAAATCTCCCTTGACCCCTCAGATTTTGATGAAACTTGGTTTATCAAGTGTCTTTACACAGTTATGAAAGAAAACACTAAAATTATTTTTTTTAATAAATTTAGTTTTAATTTTATTAACAATTAAATACAGCATTTTTCATTAAAATTTGCTACATCTTGAATCACTTAATTGCCATTTTAACAAGTATCAAGTACACCGATAAGTATTCCTTTCTTTGACCTATATCTATTGGGAATATGAACATATGTATCACTACCAATTACTTTAAGGCATAGCTGCCAACTCTTCCGATTTTTTCAGAATTCTTCCGAAAAATCGGCATGTTTTCCGATTTTACGTGCGTAATGCATTGTCTTCCGCTTTTCGTCATTTTCTTCAGATTTTTGGCCTTTTCTTACGCGAGTTTGGTCAAAGGATCGCGGAAAACCCCCGAAATTTCGCCGAATGTTCGCGGGAAAGACGCAAATGTCGTCGGAAGATCGCGTAAAAAACGAAAATTCCCCCCAAAAGAGCGCGTAAAAACAAGAATTCCGTGAAAGGATCGCGAAAAAACGCGAATTTCGTCAAAAGATCGGGTAAAAAAAGTGCCGTCAAAAGATCGCGTAAAAGCACTATTTCCGTAAAAAAAAAAAAACGCGTAAGAACGTGAATTCCGTTAAAGAATCGTGGAAAAAACGTGTGTTTCGTCAGATCGTGGAAAAAACCAAAATTTCACCGAAGGATCGCGGGAAAAAACCCAAATTTCGCCGAACGATCGTGGGAAAGATGCAAATTTCATGAAAAGATTGCCCAAACAACGCGTAGGGGTGATTCTGGTCCAAATTTTCCGAAAATATAAGGCATTCATTTCTGAAAATTGAAAAAAAATCTCACCAATTCGAAAATTCAGATATAAAAAATATCGCGAATTTTGACAAATGTTCGCCGAAAAAAAGAAATTTTGCCTATCGTTTGCAGAAAAAACGCCAATTTCGTCAAAGAATCGCGTAAAAAACGCAAATTTCGTCAAAAGATCGCGAAAAACGGCAAATTTCCTCAAAAAATCACGAAAAAACGGCACATTTCGTCAAAAGATTGCGATAAAACGGCACATTTCGTCTAAAGATCACGAAAAAACGGCACATTTCGTCAAAAGATCGTGAAAAAAGGCACATTTCGTCAAAAGATCGCGAAGAAACCACAAATTTTGTCAAAATATCGCGAAAAAAACACAAATTTCGTCAAAAGATCGCGAAAACGCTCACAAATGTTACCAAAAGATCGCGAATTTCGTCAAAGGGCCGCGGAAAAAACGCATAGCTAGTGTCGGTAGTGGATTCCCCCCCTCTGGTATAACTTTTCAGAAAATTTGCTGTGAATTTCAGATATTTTTTTTACTCATCACCCTCAAAAAAAAAAAAAAAATGTTAGGAGGCAGAAGTTTTAAGTGTCTTAATGTGAAAGGTAGGAAATCTATGAATGTTCAAAAGAAAAAAAAAAATTGTAATTTTTAATATATTCAAGTTATTTTTTTTTATCATAATATATATATTGTGTAATTGCAAATTAGTGAATATTTTATTTGAGTTTCTCTTTCAAATTTGTTTATTTATAAGGATTCAGTTGTTTTTTAGTCCTTACTGAAAGTGTTATAAAACTTAAAAAGTCTTCTGATTTCTTCTGATTTTTCACGCAAATCTTCTGATTTCTTCTGATTTTTTGTCCAAAATCTTCTGAGTTTTACCGAAATTTAGTTGGCAAGTATGTTAAGGTGACGTACTGGACGTAAACTTTTCCCGTGCCAAACATTTAAAGGAGCTTTACCTTTCAACTTTTTATGAGGAAATGTATTTCTTAAATAATTAACAATATAAACTAATTCGGCCCACAAACTTTTAGGTAAATTCATCTGGACTAACAAGGATCTGACACCTTTCATCAGAGTGCGATTATAGCGCTCCGCGATCCTGTTCATTTCCGTGCTATACACATTTGACTTCTCGTGTTTAATCCCCTCTCATAATAGAAAAGTTTCAAAATATCCAGCACAAAATTCTTGCCCATTATCTGTCCTAATCCCCTTACTTTTTTACCAGTCTGCCTTTCGACCATCTGCTTAAAATTCTTAAAAAATTCAAAAGCCTGATCTTTACATTTTAAGATGTATACAAAAGCAAATCTTGAAAAATCATCACTTGTACTAAGTAAAAATTTTGCTCCGCCCATACTAGGTTCAGGTGACGGTCCCCAGAGATCCATATGCAATAATTCTAATATGCTAGATGTTTGAACATTTTCTAATACACTAAAACTTTCCCTCTTACTTTTAGAAAAATGGCAGGCCTCACAAAACTCAATTACACCCTCTAGTTTTTCTAGACCATAAACATTATTAGATTTTGCAAAGCTTACTAAATTTTTACAATTTAAATGAGCATAATGTGCATGCCACATCATCATATTTGATTTTGCATTTTGAGCCTCAGGAACCCCAATTCTTTTACAGTTAGCTGAAAGAGTATAAAATTTGTTACATAATGGAGCACTTAAAAATACATCATTACTATTTTTACTAATATAAGCATTATGACAATCAAAAGTTACTTTAAAGTCTTTTCTAGTTAAGCACCTTACAGAGATTGTTTTGGGTCTTCTTTGGTGCATAAAAAACATCCTTGAGCAGCAAAGTTTTAATTACAGTACCTGAATTAAACACTAACTGTATATCACCAATTCCTAGGATATCTGTGCTACCACAAGCAATTGCAGCTTTGGCTTTAAGGCTCCAAAAGTTCAGAAACACATTTCTGTTATAGGAGAAATGGTCAGTTGCAGCAGAGTCCAGGACAAACTCAAGACTTGTATGTTCACTCATCATGGCTGCTGTGAAATGGTCTTGTCGTCCTTTAGATGACTGATGGTATCATTTTTTACCTTTTGGCTTGACCCAACAGTTCTTAATTAGGTGGCCTTTCAAATCACATTGGTAACACAGTCTTCCTTCATCTCTGTTAAAATATTCCTTGGGTCTGGAGTCTTCAGTTGAGACCAAAGATTGGTTGGCAGGAAGGTCATCACTAATCTGCAAACTTCTGTTTTTCTGCTTATCATATTCTGCTAACAAATGGCTTCTAATTCCTTTCACAGTAAATTCAGCATCAGTTAATCTATATAACTGGGCAACTAAGCTTTCATAACTATCAGGTAAATTTTCTAATATCTGGAAAGCCACTTCATCTTGAACTTTCTTTCCCGCCTGTTCAAGTCCTTTAGCAGTGAGGGTTATTCTGTTCAAATAACTACTCATTGATTCATCTGAGTTATATCTTGTATTCATAAAATTTCTTCTTAATCTGGCTACCCTTGCTCTTGAAACAGGTTCAAACACAGTCTTCAATAATTTCCCAGCTTCTGAAGGTGTATGAGCTTCATAAACTATACTTTTCAAATCTTCTCGAATGCTCAAACATATAATAGCGAGTGCCTTCCCCTCTTTTAGTTTTTCCTTTTCTGCATCATGTGTTGCACTGGGTGGTTTTCCTTCATCAATGATTTTGTCAGACATGTAATTCTGTAAATCTTGACTTATTAGATAGAGGTTTATACTATATTTCCACTCTTTATAATTTTTATTGTTCAATTTTGGAAAAGAAAATGTATGTTCAGAATAAGCCGACATCTTTAATGTTGTGCACCCTCAAAAACAATGAAAGATTTTTGAAATTCTTCAAACAGCTGTAAAAACAGACACATAGTAACAACTACATTCTGCTACCACTGTTGGGAGAGAAAAGAATACAAATACCACATCTCTGTCCAACTGTTGTTCCATAGCTCTCTCTCTCTATATATGATTAATTCAAGAATCACTGTGTTCATATGTTAAATGTAAGTAAGATGTGAAGATGAATAGAAACTAAGTTAAAATAAACAAAGTTAATTTTATTTGAAAGTTAAGTCATCTATAATGAACGCATGCAAAAAATGATAAGTTTAATCAGGGTTGTTCAATTTAAATCAGCTTGATTTAAATCAAATGATTTTTTTTAAATCGTTGATTTAAATCAGTTTTTTTTTAAACATTGATATTTACAGGTTAAATAAGAATCAAATTCATCATTTATGTTATAAGGAAAGTAATCATTCATTTCAGATTAAAAATTACCTTGTAATAACGTTAAATAAAACTTTTATAATTTCAAAATACTATTATTTTATGAAAGTAAATGCAATTGTATTAAAAATATTATCAATCCATACTGTATTCCTCAAAAATATTGATAAATGCTCTCTCATTTTTAAATTGTTTTCTTTTTTAAATGATCAGTTCATTTTTGCAAGTTAAATGCTTAAGAGTCATTCCATGTCAAATCAACACAGTTTTAGACCAAAATCTCCCTTGACCCCTCAGATTTTGATGAAACTTGTTTTATCAAGTGTCTTTACATAGTTATGAAAGAAAACACTAAAATTATTTTTTTTTAATAAATTTAGTTTTAATTTTATTAACAATTAAATACAGCATTTTTCATTAAAATTTGCTACATCTTGAATCACTTAATTGCCATTTTCTTAAAAACTAAATGTGATCCAAACTTTGTTTATGTATCATTTTAAAGCTCTTTTTATGACCTTTAATTTGATATGCAACATGATAAAAAAATTTAAAATTTAATTAAAAAAATTCAAATTTAAATTTTAAATTTCTCAAAAAGTGGCATTTTTAAAATTCTCGAAAAATTCTCAAATTTACTTCATATTGTGTTCTTACATTTCCCCAAGTTTCACAATGGGATATTTATGGGATTAAAAGGTATAGGAAATTTAAGTTTATATATGTACAGTGATAATTTTAAATTACTTTTCAGTACCATGCTAGTTTTTTAGAAAATATTTTCTATAAATTGTTAGATACAATATAGTATCCAATTATACATATATATGAAAGGATAAAACCCCTTTTTAAATTCAAAATTTCAAAATTTTAAATTAAAATCCGAAGTTTTCGTCCTAACTTTAAATCTCAATCTAAAACCAGTTTTACCCCTTGTAACTTTGTTTCCCAGCAATACATCTTATTACTTTCAGATATCATTTTCGGACGATCTTTAAGAGTAAACTTGCTGACGTTCGGAATATTCTCATTCAGTTGTGGTTAGCTCATCCCCGGGCGAGCCAAGCCTAACTCTGGCATCTGATCCCGGACAATCAATCAAAAGCTAATCAACCAATTAAAGAAATGTTCCTCCCAATTTTACAACTGTGCCCTCTGCTGGAAAATATGTTAAACCCCAAGATATTAGCTAAAACCCGACCCAAAAACGACGGATCTGACAGATTTGAGAAACCTGTCAAACGTATGACAATGTAGCTCCTGAAAATCATCGTACGTGGCTCGAGGGGCCCCCGGCCGAACTCGCGACTCAGGCTGTAAGAGGAGCGGCTAAATAAAAGAGTTCGGTCCACCAAGCGGTTCCCGAGTCCCAGTTATTTAATCCACTAGTTCTGTCAACTCCTAGATGTCTTTACATATTAAAGACGGCTGTACGGACACATGCCGAAAAGTAAACGGCTGCGACTACGCTATACAAGTCCGGGGAACGCTCCCGATATTTATTCCTTACATTTTTAAAAGTCGGCGAGGATAGTTTCCTGCCGTGAAGATCCCTCTGCTCTGCCACGAGAAATATGACTACAGTGATAAAAGAAAAAGAAAAAAAAAATATCTGGACTTATGCGATTCGGACAATTCCCTACGAAGATCCCTCTGCTCGGCGCGAAAAGTATGTTACTACGGTGAGAAAAGAAAATGACTTTAGCTTGCCTGCATGCTGAAATATTAGAAAGAATAGAAAAAGTAATAACCTCAGTGCCGAGAAAAACTATGCACCCTAAATTTCAACCGAATTATCGAACGATCGTGAAAAGAAAGAAAAAGAGCATTTATTCACTCCGAAATTTATTTCATCTTCAATGATGCCTGATAAAGGAAGATATAATTTCAGACTGCAATTTTAAACATCTATTTAACTTCTCTATCCACTCTCCGGTAAAACTTCTATTTAATTACAGCTGTGATGTCGCGTTTCCTAAAGATGATTCAAACACAGAGTTCTTCATTTGGATTTTCGCTAATCAACCGAGTGAAAAAGTGGGTCAGACTTTTCAAGGTTAAAGGTCGCAATCGCGAGTAACTCTTTTTCTCCTGTATCAAAGCAAATGAGTCACTCATCGGTAGAAACTGATTTATTTTTATTTTCAGCAGAGGAATAATTGAGAAGCGAGGACTAGAACAGTTTTATTTTGTTCTTTATCAGAATTTATTAGACAGTGAAAAAAAAAAAATAGTGATAATAATTAGGTAGCGTTACAAGTAGTTTTTCTTTCTTTTGTAAATTTCTTTGGATAATCTAATTCACAGGTATGTTCCGTTTTATTTATGTTTATTTCAGTTTGATGTTTTTCAGTTTAAAAGTAACTATAATTGGAAAAAAAAAAAAAAAATACGCGGACTTTATTGGGAAGGCTAAGTATATTCCTTTTAATTTTTTTGTGAAATAACTTAACACTGCAGATTTCTCATGTTCATTATTTATTTTATGTAATATTTTAGTTACAAGAAATCAGTTTTGTTGTATTAAACAATGTTCTTACTAATTTTTATTTTTAACTTTAAATATTGACTACGAATTTGTTATTTCCGAAAATACTAAAGAAAAAATGGGAAAGTTCTCACTGCGAATGGGAATTATTTTAGAATGAAAAAGAAAACAAAAAATTACTGTTATCAATGTGTAAATTTTAAAATTTTGACAACGTTCATGAAGTCAAAGTAGTTAATTTAAAATATGGGTACTTTAAAGGAAGGTTAAAGATTTTAAACAAATTCCAATTTATTATTTTAAAATTTTTATTAGCTTTATTTTTTATTTCTTGCGGGATTTAAGGTTTATTATTAAAATTATGGAAAATTTTTGGGTTGACACACTACATGCGCGTTAAAATCGTTAACACTAATTTTGTTTTCTTATTCATCAAGTGACGCATACGTGCGATCACCCAAAAGTAAAATTTATTTGATTTTAATGTTTCTGGCATACTGTGAATAAATGTTAAACTAGTTACATGATTAAAAAAAAAAAAATTATCAAATAATCCTGTGCAAATGAGTATTTGCGTAAGTTTAGTAACCTATTCCATTATTTTTTTTTTAAATACAGATGAGCACACTGAAATTTCTAAATGTTTGTAAATAGTTATTTATGCCAGGTTGTGTGTTATATTAATCCATATTTGAATCATTTTTGTGTAGACAGTTTTTATTTTAATGAGAACGTTTTCAAGTATTTCTTTTTATATATAGAATTTTATACAAATCATTATTCATTTCTATATTTTTGTGTATAGCTTGAATGTCATATTTTACCTTATGTTATATTTTAGTATTTGAGTTTTAATTTTTAGTATTTTTATCCAGTATTTTTTTTTAATAAATTCCATTTCATATTAAAGAGTGAGTTGGTTACCCCAACCATATTGAAGAGACAAAATGGAAAAGGTCCCGTCCTTACCATTTCATAAAAATAAAATTTAAGCAGGTATTTAACCCCTGTCACTTTTAGAAAACAGGTGAAGGTCCCGCCCCCATCATGTTAAAAATAGTTTCAATAATTCAGTCATTGGTTTAGACATGACCGTGGTAACCCCATTTTAACCATGGTAAATCCACTAGTGTCTAATTCCACACATTCAATTTTTAAAGATGACCATGGTTCCACCCCATTAAGTCTTTAAACAAAATATTTTTTTTAAGTAACTTAAAACCGAAAATACCCCTCTACAGACAAACCGGATTCAGTGACCTGTATAATCTGAACAAATGTGGCAACTGTTGATAAAATAAATGTCCGGACAATAAAAGCTAGCTAACAAAAAATTGTCAACGGGTTGCCATGCACTTAGAAGTCTTGGTCATAATCCTGCTTGTTTGAACCAGGGTCTATTATTCTATTAATTTTTTTGTTTGTTTTATTTATTTAATTTTCCTGTTTTATTTATTGATTTTTTTCTTTTTGCCAGTAGTAAAATTCTTGAATTCTTAAAAATTTAGAGATTTTTGCTATTTGCCAAGAGCTGAGTGAGATGTAGATGTGGTTTATTAAATTATGACTTTAGTTTATTAATGCCACTGAGGAAAATGAATAATACCTCAGTCTGCAAAATAATAAACACCATTGCTTACAGGTAAACTGCATCTGCATTTTCACACAAAAAATAAACTTCAAGCTCATTTTTCTTTTTTTTTCTTTTTGCTAAAACCTCCCTGAGGTTTAGGATTGCTAAAACCTTCAAAGGTTTAGGATTTTGCTAAAACCGTCAACGGTTTAGGATCAGTACTACTTACCTTACAAGTAGGCTTCTATGTAAATAGACTTCAAAATTTTATTTTTCTTTATTTTCATATTTATGACAATATTTTTATTACATTAGTATTTACAACTTATCAATTTTATATTTCAACATATATTTAATATTTACACACTTTGAAATAAAAGGTGAAGAAATGTTCAAATGTTTTTATAAGTTCACATTTTTAAGTATTTCTCTAAGTTCAATATTTTTATATTTTGCTGTACATTGTTTTTATTTGAATACTATGTACATATTTGAAAATAGATGAGGAATTCCAGTTTTTCATCTATAATTATGGTTAATAGTTTTTCCTATGTTTACGTGCAATTTCCAATATTATATTTGTAAATAAATTTATATTTTTACACATTTTAATTTTATATAAAAATGTGAAATTGTGTGCTCAAAGACTTTAACAAAAAGAGCATAAACTTCTTGGCCAAAGAACTTCAAAATAAGAAAATTATGGTCAATATTTAAACAACACTATTTTATTATTGTGTTTTCTGATATATTTCTTCAACTATTATTATTATTATTGTTTGTTTTTTCAGCTTTCCTTTATATTTTATGATACTTTTATACTTCATATCATTATATTTTTTTCAAGCATTTTATGTAAAGTTCGGTCAGGTTGTCCCAAGAGCCATATCCCAAATTAGTTTAGCATCAAAACTTAAAATCTTAAATTTTTCCTTAAAGTTTATACTTCAAAATTTAAATTTTAAATATGTATTCCAGCAGCAAAATTCAACCCTCATGCTTAGCAAACTTAACTTTAACGTTACATTTAATTTAAATTTTACTTTAGATTTAACACTAACCTTAATCTGTAGCGTTGCACAATTAAATTCTTGCTCATTTAATTTTGTATTCACCATTTTCCGGGTGCGAGTCCCCCCAGATTTGCAGGCGAATCTGGTGGACCTCAACTTGGAGGGGGGGATATGAAAGGATAAAACCCCTTTTTAAATTCAAAATTTCAAAATTTTAAATTAAAATCCGAAGTTTTCGTCCTAACTTTAAATCTCAATCTAAAACCAGTTTTACCCCTTGTAACTTTGTTTCCCAGCAATACATCTTATTACTTTCAGATATCATTTTCGGACGATCTTTAAGAGTAAACTTGCTGACGTTCGGAATATTCTCATTCAGTTGTGGTTAGCTCATCCCCGGGCGAGCCAAGCCTAACTCTGGCATCTGATCCCGGACAATCAATCAAAAGCTAATCAACCAATTAAAGAAATGTTCCTCCCAATTTTACAACTGTGCCCTCTGCTGGAAAATATGTTAAACCCCAAGATATTAGCTAAAACCCGACCCAAAAACGACGGATCTGACAGATTTGAGAAACCTGTCAAACGTATGACAATGTAGCTCCTGAAAATCATCGTACGTGGCTCGAGGGGCCCCCGGCCGAACTCGCGACTCAGACTGTAAGAGGAGCGGCTAAATAAAAGAGTTCGGTCCACCAAGCGGTTCCCGAGTCCCAGTTATTTAATCCACTAGTTCTGTCAACTCCTAGATGTCTTTACATATTAAAGACGGCTGTACGGACACATGCCGAAAAGTAAACGGCTGCGACTACGCTATACAAGTCCGGGGAACGCTCCCGATATTTATTCCTTACATATATATATATTTTAAATAAACTTTTGGAATTGTAAATTATCACATAAATTAACATATTGATCCCTTATTTGGTTTTAATAATGCAGAAGAAATTATTTCTTTTAGAATTAGCATAATAAATGTTCTAGAAAGTACTTCAAAAGAGTGTTTGTGGGTGTATACTATGCTTGTGGGTGGATCCTTTAGATTGATTGGATAAAATATGTATAGGGGCAGATCTTAGTAGGTATTACTTGGCCATATCTACATCTTTGTATTGTAAGAGTTCATTGTCACATATTTTTGTTGTTGTTCTGGTACTTAAATATTCATAATAGTAATTTTGTCTGAACAATCTGCAAATTGTATTTTTTAATGCAGTAGAAGTTTGTTAATTACAAAGCTTATTTGTTGTCAGCATAGTATTTAATATTCACAATGGGTTCTAGAGGAGTTTGGACTTTAAATTGTTTTAATCCCTTCAAAAAACCTCATCATCCCCATGTAAGGAAAGGACTAAGAACTGCTACGTCATGGATGTGTGCATTAATTCCAGAAATGCCCGCAAACTCAAAAGTATGTACTAACTGGAGAAAGAACTTGTCGGAAAAAAACAATGATAGCAGTGCAAATGTTCTTCCCAGTACCAGCTACTGTGACTTGAAACCTAAAAGTAATATATCTGAAGACAGTGATCCTGAAACTTTAAATGAATCTTTGAACGTATTTAATTTGTCACTTGTGGAACTAGGTGAATCACCAGTTAATAGAAAAAAAGCGAAGTATAGGAAGTATTCAAGTCAAAAAATGAAAAATATAACATCAGCAGTCAAAAGAAAATTTCTAAGAAATGCCACTTCATCTGATGAAGATCAAAACAGTGATTCAAAAAATGAAATATTGAATCATTTAAAGAATGTGTACCAAAACTGTGAAAGCAGGGAAAAGAAAGTTATGATACTTACTTTATTGCCAGAAAATTAGAACATAAGAAAAATTATGAAAGAATTCAAAACTCCAGGTTTTCAGGTTAGGCAAGCCAAAAAACTCTTGCAGCAGAAGGGTATTTTGTCTAAGACAAATCAAAAACTGGGAAAATCTTGCTGAAAGAGACTTGGAATAAAATTATAGAGTTTTATGAGAATGATGTAGTGAGTCGACCAATGCCAGGTATTAAAGACTGTGTTTCAATGATGAACAAAGATGGTAAAAAAGTGAAAGTTTCAAAAAGATTAATGCTCTGCAATTTGAAAGAAGCATATATGCTCTTCCAAGAAAAATTTCCAAACATGACAATTGGATTTTCAAAATTTGCTGAGCTTCGTCCCAAAAACTGTGTCCTAGCTGGTCAAAGTGGAACACATGCCGTCTGTATATGCACTATCCATCAGAACGTAAAGCTAATGATAGAAAACTGCAAGATAAATTCCATCACAAAAGGTCAGATTAAAAGCTATAAAGATTGTTTAACGAAAATGGTATGCAATCCAGCATCTATTGATTGCTATTTTTCAAATTGTGTCTCTTGTCCTGGTGTTAATGGCATTAGAAAAATCTTAGATAGATTTCAAGAAAATTTGATTGAAACACTAATTTTTCACCAATGGATTTCGGTTGATCGCTGCAACTTAGAAACAGTTCAGAAGCCTGCGCAAGGATTTATTAACATATTCTGTGAAAAACTCCACATTCTTCTTCATTATGATTTCATTAGTAAGCAACGAAGTGCTTTTATGAGTTACACTAAGGAAAATTTATTAACTTCTGAAATGGCTGTAGTTTGTGACTTTTCCGAAAATTACAGCTTTATTTTCTTAAGCACAATCGTACCACTGGAACAAATCGCAAGCCACTATACATCCATTTGTAGTATATTTTAAAGAAGAAAATGAGATTAAGCATTGTAGTTTTGTCATAATCTCAGAATGTCTTGAAAATAATACCATATCGGTATACACATTTTAGAAAAAACCTATTCAGTTTTTAAAATCTAAATTTAATGATGTGATGAAACTTTACTATTTTTCAGATGGCAGTGCAGCCTACAAGAATAAAAAAAATTTCACAAATCTTTGCTATCACAAAACTGATTTTGGAATTGAAGCAGAATGGCACTTTTCTGCTACAGCACACGGCAAAGGACTGTGTGATGGAGTAGGACGTACGGTGGAAAGGGAAGCAACAAGAGCAAGCCTACAAAGGCAAGACCAAATAACTACGCCATTTCAGTTATATGAGTGGTTAAAATTTCACTTATCTAAGACAATGGAATTTTCTTATATTACCCAGGAAGAGTATATTAAAACTGAGCAGCACCTTGAACACAGACTTAGCCAGGCTGTGGCAGTACCTAATACTAGAATTTTTCATGCTTTTATCCCTTCAACATGTGGGACGAAAATGAAAACAAAGTTATTTTCATTTTCACAATTATCAGAAACGCATGCAATTATTCCTGTTGGAGAAAAATTAGATTTTGAGAAATTAACTGGTTACGTTGTTTCTTACTACAATCATGAATGGTGGCTGTGTTATATTTTAGATAAAAATGCAGATGAAAAAAAGGTTACCGTTCTTCATCCACCCGGACCAGTACATTCTTTCTTTTACCCTTCTGTACCTGATATTCTGTGGATTTCATCAACTGATGTCATTTCCAAAGTAAACCCTACTACACTAACTGGTCGTACATATACTCTGCTACTAGATGAAGCAAACAAGATTGGAAAAATGTTTACAGATTTCTTGCAGTCAAGAAAAGATCGTCTAATTTATTTTCAAATAAATGAATTGAAAATTTATTTTACATTGTGAGGTGGTCACAAATATCTTTCATAGAAATCAGAAAATCATTTTGCATAAAATGTGATATGCATATGTATGTAAAAATGACATTGCCAATGTAACTTAACTTTTCCATACCATGTTTTCATGTGCTATTTACATTAAATTATTACATAAATTATTGCAAACAAAGCATAATATTTATATTTTATCTGCATTTAAAAAGTTATCTATATTAAGTATTTATAAAGTGATATTAGTAGAAATATTAAGTATATATAAGAAAGATTAAACATGCATAATATAGAGGTGGCCATCTGGAATCAAAAATACATCAGTTCATATATGAGATGTTTGTGTCAGATATACTTCACAAAGTAAAATAAATTTTCAATTTATATAATAAAATAAATTGGACAATCTTGTAATATAAAAGGATCTATAGTGTTTATAGGGTATATATATTTGTGAATTATCAAATAATAATATCCAACTTTTCATTTCTTATTGTTTATGTTCTAATATATTTAGAAAATAGAAATATTTATTTAAAATGTGAAAAATGTTAGTTTACGGCATTTATATAATTTTTTCGTTACTTGTCATCAGTTGAAAATGAAGATATTGAAATACAAGTTAAAATTTTCACTTTACATGTGAACTTCAACTTCATGTATCTTCTGACCCCATCATAAAACTTGGGGAAATGTATGAGGAGAATATGAAGTCAATTTGAGAATTTTTTGAAAATTTTAAAAATGTCACCTTGTAAGACATTTAAAATTTAAATTTTTTTTTAATTAAATTTTAATTTTTTATCATGTTGCACATTAAATTAAAGGTCATAAAAAGAGCTTTAACATGATATATAAACCAAGTTTGTATCACATTTAGTTTTTGAGAAAATGGCAATTAAGTAATTTAAGATGTAGCAAATTTTAATGAAAAATGCTTTAATTAATTGTTAATAAAATTAAAATTAAATACATTAAAAAAATAATTTTAGTGTTTTCTTTCATAACTATGTAAGGACAGTTGATAAATAAAGTTTCATTAAAATCTGAAGGGTCAAGGGAGAAAAGGCGTGTTGATGGGACATGGAATGACTCTTAAGCTATTGTTAGTACCTTATTCATGTGTGTGTCCTGTATTTGTGAAGTTTTTTTTATTGAAAAATCTAATCAGAATTTTGTGAATTTGAAAAAATTATATATAGATTCTTGTTTATGTTTTTAACAGGATCATTTATGTATATATATATATATATATATATATATATAAAGAGTATGTAATAGGTATTTTGTTGACTTCAACGGTTTTGTGACAAGTTAAATTTTATTTTAAAATAATTAATTTGTGAAAGTTTAAGTCTGGCGACAGAAAAGTTTAGGAAAAGGTCTATTTTGAAGACAAAGAATTTTCTGAAGGGCCCTGTTTTATGATGAAAATTTGCTTGAAGTGTCCTGTCTAAATATTTAAAAAATTGTGAAAGGCCCTTTAAAGGACCCAAA
Source organism: Maratus speciosus (assembly GCA_963932465.1). Lineage (NCBI taxonomy): Eukaryota > Metazoa > Arthropoda > Arachnida > Araneae > Salticidae > Maratus > Maratus speciosus. The sequence continues at coordinate 257,715,301 of OZ010787.1, forward strand.
TTCTTCCTAAACAAATCCCTGTTATTTCTAAGCTAAGCAGCGAATCCTACTGCCAGTAAGCATGATCGATTGTTGAAATTGTCAACAGCTGAGGAGATAAGACTGACAATTGATAGTTTTAGGTTTTCAGTTATGTGATTATTTTTCATCTGGTAACTATTTTGTCAATTATTAGATTAGTATAGTATTGTGTGAATCAAAAGTTGAAACAGTGTCATTTACCAATACTAGGTATGGTTACTGAGAGCTTTTGAATTTTTTGATACATAAGAAAAATGGTTCTCAGAAAAAAAGATCCAATGTGGCTTTATTTTACAGAAAAAAATACTATTTTTGGAAAAGGTGTTATAGTAATATGCAAATAGTGTAGTGATAAAATGATGGGGATTATGGCAAGAATATAAAACACAAAAATAACTTGCAGTCTATGTGATAACATTCATGAATCTGAATCGGAATACACATATACATTTAAAATTCTTTGTTACATTTATTATGTGTAAATCCAATGATATTATATATATTATTGGAGTAACGAATTAATGAAAAATAACTTTAAATTAACTAGAAATTTATACACAGAACATGCATAGATATTTATGTATAACAATTTAAATTTAATAGTAGAATAATAAAAGTTTGTTTTAAGTGGAGCTTTTAAATTTGTTTGCAACAATTTTTAATTTTTATTTAAAATATCTTGAATTCTTATCTAGGAAATGTAATGAAATTAATAGGAATGTGTAAATCTGTGCAGAAAAAAATATATATGCACTTACATAAATAAGTACACAAATAATATTAATAAACAAAATCTGATTAAAATAAAAAAAAAATCGGATTTTTTTTTATTTAAAAAAAATCATGATTTTTAACAACCCTGAGTTAAATAGACACAAACATAATTTGAATAAACTCCTCAGCCTAAACATGACTGTAAACTTACTACTCCACAAATCATAATTGGAGTTACTGCTGGCCAGGCAAGTACACACCAAACATATCTACTGAATCTGTATTTATACTGGCAAACACATTAGTTACAGTTAATTAAATAACATTAGCATAGTTTGAGAAAAGGTTGTGGTTACAATTAAATAAAACAGCAGCTCAATAAATAAGTTCAACAAGCAAACATTAACTCTAGTATTTGGTTACCAACCAACCTACCTTTACTGAAAACTGTTGACATGGCATCAAGTTTGCAAGCTATGAGTGTGAAGTTACTACCTTCACAAATAAACCATCTTTTAAGATATCTTGCATTAATTAAAGATTAAAAAGTTTTACAGGAATGATAAGGTAATATAGGGTAGGTGTGCCAGTAATGGACACGCCTTGATGTTTTTGGTTCATAAAAAAATAACTAATAAATATTTAGCTTTATTTTTTTTATAATTTCCCCCTTGCATGTTTTATAAAACTGGGTTATTGTTGACACTTTTAATCAAACCAATTGGGAAGCAGAAAATAATGTTTCAAAGTTTCGCTGTTTTTCTGTGAAAATCTTAATGAAGAGGCTAAGAGAGAGGCCACTTCGTTTAATTAATTTATATATTATTTATTTTCTTGCAAAATTTGAATGTTTTTGTTTCTGTAGCAATAGAAAACTTATAATTTTATGTACTAAAGGCCATTTACAAAATTTCATTTATTTTTAAGGTTTTAAGATCGGGTGTCCATTACTGGAATCATTAATTAGTCATTTTCCAGTAATGGACACCCCATGTAGACATTGCTAAAAATGCAATTTCAGTAATGTTTACAGTGCATAAAATATTTTGACTTAACTGCAAACCTAAATAATCAAATTTAATTTTTAAATTATACTTAACAAAATGTAATAACACAAAAACTTTTATTAATAGCTGCTTTTAAGTTATTTTATGTGATTAATAAAATTTCAATATTTTACTTATTATTATTTTTTTTTTATGTATATGTACCTTGCATATTTTATAATCTGGCAATCAAACCAGCCAAGAAGCAGAAAATATTGTTTAAGAGCACAGTCATAGAGGGGCTCATAGGGCTTAATCCTTCTCCGTTTAAATAAAAACAATTAAGTTACAGAAGCTATTAAAAATCTATTTTCTGTCTTAAATGTTTCCTTATTCACCTCTGACAAAATAGAAAAAAAATGTAATATTAATGAAAGTTGTAGGTAATATTCATGAAACTAGTAAATCTGCAGATCAGTGGCTTTAAACATCAGTTCTACAATTTTATTTTGAAATTATTTTATTTAGTAAAAAGCAGAAAATTAACATTTAAAAATGCACAAATAATACATAAAAAGCAGCACAGCCTTCTTTTTCTAGCACGCTATGCCTTGCTCTATCTTGTACTGAAGAAGAATCTCGCTAGTAGGTTCGAAAAAGCCGTTTGCTGCTTTTTATGTATTATTTGTGCATTTTTAAACATTGGTTTTCTGCTTTTTTAATATTCTTGCACAAAGGCTTTATTTGCTATTTTTATTTTTATTTAGTATTTAAAATATTAAACTCATAATATCATTTCTTTCATATTTGTAATATTAACTATTACAGTAGACTCCCTCCAGCCCGCGACCCTAAAATCCGCGAACGCCTAAAATCCGCGTAATTTTTCAGATGTAAACAATGAAATTTACAGTTAAGGTGCAGGCACAAAATTCAAGATGGCGCCGAAATCAGCGACTACCGCCATGTTTTTTTTACTCAATTTTTTGTTAATTATTCTCTTTTGGCTATTACAGCTGATTTATTACTAAATAAATTTATATTACTTTTGATTTTTATATAAATTAGCATATCTATATCAAAAATTCCAGGGCTCGAAATGGAAAAATCTACGAAACAGAACGCTATTTAAAAATTATTTTTGCCGATTTTTTTTTTTTTTTTTTTTTTTTTTTTTTTTTTTTAGTATAGACAAATTTATTTCTAAACATACAAAGCAATATAAAAAAAAACATTCAAGACTCTAAATAACAATCAAAACAGTAACAGAGAGCGCAATAAGCTATATTAAACAGTAACAATGTTTCAATAAAAGTATGAAACGGAACGATATTTACCATAATTTTACGAATCGGAACTTTATTTATCATAATTTCAAGAATCTGAATATCACTCCGATTTGTTCCAGTACATTTTGAGCCTTGAAAAATTCCCCTTTCTTGTATTTTCTGTAGAATATTAGTATCAAGTGTAAACTGTAGTGTAATTGTTTACTTTTCTTCCGTTTGTTTCCTCGTGTTTCAATATTTATTATTTTTTCAATATTACGTACGCATTTTAATATGTAATTCTGATTAATACGACTAAATGCAAGCTTTTTTATGAAGAAAAATATGAATTTACTTCCAAAAAAAATCTAATGGCCCTGTTTTGTAAATACAGTAAAGCGCTTATCTGTGCGTATAGGCGACTGAGAAAAATCTTGAGAAAGAGGAAATGCACGGAGCGAATGCGCGAAGCAACGGAACATGGCAAATAAGTTTGTTTCGTTTTGAGATCGCATCGTGAAAGAGGTATCTACATCAGTTTTCATCAATGTTGAATTCAGACACTTTTCTCCGGGAGGGATTTCTGTGGCTCCGGGGAGGGGGGGGGGGGGGAAATTGCACTTTTTGACCATTGAAAACACAATCTCAAATCTTCCAAGGAGGAGCATCTCATTGCTCCGGGGAGGAATGTCCCCCCCCCCAGGCCACCTCCTGAATTCAACACTGGTTTTAATCTAATGATTTTTATTTATTTATTTTTAATTTTACGTACATATTTTAATATGTAATTCTGATTAATATGACTGAACTCAAGTTTTTTCATAAAGAAAATACGCATTTATTTCCGAAATAAATAAAGATGGCGCTAATAGCATCGGCGATCGCGATCGTTTTCCAAAATATTTTTTAATTAATCAAGCTTTTTCGTTTATTAAATCTGGATAAACATGGCATAAAATTTCGTTATTGATGCAGATTTTTCATCAGAAACTGAATCTGATGAAGAACTTGAAAAAATTAATCTTGAAGAAGGTCTAGCCATAGGAGAAAAATATTTGAGCTTCCTGAAGCAGCAGAGCTTTATATCTGAGCAACAGATAATGAATCATCAGCAGCTTCAGGATGCAATAACAAAAGAATGAAACAAAAAATTAAAGCAAACAACCATTTTATCCATGTTTCAAAAATATAAAATAAAAAAATAAGTAAAGTTTGTAAAAAAAAAAAAAAAATATTTTTTCTCATTATTATGTATATTTAGTATTGTATGTTTGTATTTAGAGTTATTTATATGTATATTTATATATTATTTTATATTTATATTATATTGTATATTTATATGTGCATTTAGTATTGTATCTTAATTATTATTTACATGACTTCATTTTTAATATTTTTCTAAATTTTTTATTTTGCATAATTATTTTATTTAATAATTACTGACTTTTAAACTAATAAATTATTTTAATATTTTACTTAATTACTTTACTGTTTCACTTTATTGTAACCATTCATTATAATTTCCATTGCTCAACTACCAATCAAATTAATGTTCAAAAATGTAAACAAATAAATGACCAGAAATCCGCAAAATTCTAAAATCCGCACAACCTCTAGTCCCAAGCTGTGTGGATTTGAGGGAGTCTACTGTATAAATGATATAGTATCAAGTAGTCTCTGAAAGATTAATTGTTAAAAATAGCGAGACAAAACTAAACATTAATATTGCAAAACTTTTTTTTTTTTTTTAATTATCTTTTAAATCCCCCAATGTTTCAATAATTTGATAGCTGTAATTGCCTGATATTTAGTATTTTAAACTATCCATCTAAAATAATTAAAACATCGATCTTCTGATAATTATACAATAATTGATGCAAACAGTAAATGATTATCACAAATAATTAATTACTGGTATCCTAATTGTTAAATTTATTTGAAAATAACTATTTTGTTTCATTGGTATGTATTCATTAAATTCTGGTTTTAAATACAGCCATAAAAACAATTATATTTATTACTTTTTATGGGGTGTCCATTACTGGAACAGAGGATGTCCATTACTGGGCTTTTGGGTGTTTTGATATATTTCTGTTATTTAAAATTAAATTTCGATTCATATTGGGAAATGAGACTATAAGAATGGTTAAATATTGTTGATAGGTTAATATAATATTGAAAAAACTGGAATATAATAATTATAACTATTAATAAATTTTTTTTTAAATAAATTCCTTAAGGGTGTCCATTACTGGCACATCTACCCTATATGAATATTTAACCTTTTAAACTTTACATAATATGCGAGTAATGATTTGTTTACATTTTGTACCAGTCAGCAATGTTAACTTTTAAACCCTTTTCTCAAACATGAATAAACTTTAAAACCAGCAAATGAATTTTTATTAATTCATTAAGCATTGTGGGGATGAGTGAAAGAGAGGGGGAATACTTGGATATAATTAAACTTAAAACTAATTTTATTGAAAATGCCAACAGTGCGCCAGCGCCTTTCTGTATGAAAGTCTGCAATTACCTGGATGCTGCTTTTGGAGTGCACTGGATTAGGTGTGGTAGGCCAATCTGATGGCCACCATGATCGGCAGATTTATCGAGTCTCGATTTTTCCTATGGAGGCATTTGAAAGCCTTTATTTATGAGACTCCAGTTTGACTCCATTGAAGAACTCGTTGCTCGACTATCCTGTGCGGCTGCACGATTATGTGAAATACCTGGGGTGTGGGACTCTGTTCACCAATCACTCCACCGATGCTACCAAGCTTGCATTACTATCAGTGGCCACAATATTGAGCATTTATTGTAGACGTTGCTGATGTCATATTGTGGCATTTTCGCCGATATTGAAATATGGCATAGATATCAATGTTTCAAGTCATTATGCTTTGCAGCCCAATTCTGAGACTATTCTGTATCAATTCTTTTTTTCTAGTTTAACTACGATATTGTTTCAGCCTTTAGCTTACGAGTGTTTCGTTTTTCTGATGATATGACATCATATATTTACGACTTCCATGCATCTGGAGATGAATGACTGTATTCCAATTTAAGTATTCTGTCATCATGTTGATGGCATATGCTAGATTCCAATTGGTTAATTTCTATAACTGCAGGCTTCACTGTTACAGAATTGATCTTGATAAAATAGTATAAATTGGAGCGACTTCATATTCAGATGGCTGTCTTACATGTTATATTTTTCAGGCATGTGCTTGATTTAAGCAAAGGCTCATTAAATGAGCATGTTAATTTGTTGGCCAAGGTTAAGGCTTTATTTCCTTCAATTTAATCATGTTTTTAATTGTTTTTAATAAAGATATGTTTAAATTATAATCTGACTCCTTTCTGCTTGTATGTTGACACCAGTCCTTAATAACTCTGCTTTAAGTAGTTGTGGCTTCTAGGCTTTAATGGATTTTTGCCCTAGCAGCCTGTTACAGGTTATGGGCCCACCCTGGATTGAAGACCACAATATGCAGAGGTGTTAGGTATTTTAAATTTGTGCTTGTGTTTTCAGTTGAATAGTTCAAAGGCATGATGTTGTCTTCATCATGCACTGAGTTTCTTCTCATCGATAAATTGACGTCGTATAATTACAGTATATGGAGAGAGGATGTTCGTGTTCTTCTGATGGAGAAATCTCTGTGGGAATGCATGTCTACAAAATTACCGGAAGTCGATGACCCAGCGAAGGCTCCTACTGCTACTGAATTGACAAAAAGAGTATGTGCCTATTCCATTCTGTACTTGAATGTCTGTAAAGAGTTAAGGCCTTTGTTATCTGGTATCGAGGATCCATATGTAGCATGGCAAGTATTAGAGAAATATTTTTGTCCCAGCAGTTGTACACGTATTGTGGAAATTGATTGATGTGTTTTTCGAATGCAAATTGCAGCCTGGCTAGGAACTGAATCTCTATGGTGCTAGATTGAGAGATAGCATCATGCTGTTAAAGGGTGCCGGTCATCCCATTTCAGAATGGTTAAAGCTGTTTCAGCTGATTAGGCATCTGCCTGAGGAGTACAGAAGTATTGTCCAGCTTATTTACCATTTTTCGGATGAGGACATTAACTTTGAAAATGTTCTGAACGAACTGTTGTCTGAGGAAGCAAGTTTAAAATTATTTAATTGTTCATTTAACAAAAATTCTAATTTAAGTTTTTTTAATGAAGCTGCTTTACATAACAGTGAAAATAAATGTAATGATGGGAAGTTTAACAGATCTACTAAGCAGAAGTCTAGATCTTCTAATATGCAGGAAAATGCAGCAGATCCCAGTATTCATTTTAAATGTAATGCAGACTTGCCAAGTCTCCTGATTTTTGCTTGTTTTTCCATACTCCTGATTTTTTCCATATTTCTCCTGATTTTTTAACACATTTTTTCTCATTCTTATTTTGTACTTGAATATGCCAGAAAAATCTTGAATGCTTATTCCTTTTCTCTCTGCTTTAAGTAGTTGTGGCTTCTAGGCTTTAATGGATTTTTACCCTAGTAACCCGTTAATTGCTGTAAAAAAAGCATTTAGGGACGACGTTCTAAATAAACAGTGTTTTTCACTTCATGTGTTATTTTTTGTGTTTGTGCCTAACGCGTCACTTCCTTTCATATATTCCTATACAATAATTGTTTGTTATAGTGAGCTCTACCACCCCTCAAAGTTTGTCCAATGATTTTAGACTCGCCCTGTATAATATATACATTAGACCTGGGCAATATCTCAATTTCAATATCATGATATATCGCCAGCTAAATATCACTGTGTCACAATATACCGTGATATTGAAACTAAAGTCTACATAATAAATAAATATTTTGACTGGTATTTCTATGTAAATAATATAACAAGCAACATTAAAGCTAATATAACTTAAGGGGTTATATATGTTCATTGTGGCAAAAAATTGTCAGATTTTGGAATTTCTTTTTAGGAAGGGAGTAAAATTAATTAAACTAATAATTCCACATTGTTTTTGCTTCAAGTATTTAAAAATATTATTTTGTTAAGTTCGGTCACATATTATACTAGACACGGCAGCCAGTAGTGTTGACATGTACCAAAATATCTGACCTCGATGAGAAGTAATCCTAACTTCTTGCAGAAACAAAAAAAATCACTGAAATCTGTTTCTTCTTGCAAATTAAGATTGTAGCTAAGGGCCATCGGCTCAAATTTTGTAATTTTTGAAACACAAGAAAATAGTGTTATTTTGAAAAATATTTTTAATTTTTCATCTAAAACTTTGACCTTTAAATTTATTGATTAAAATTTATGCAGGCATTGTATGCCTACTTTTTTAGAAAACCAAAGAAAAAACTGAATGGTTAGTCACGTGACAGGTTTGAACCCAGCAACTGCCATCTACCAGCTTTCAAAATTAATCGTTGCAGCCGATGGTGGCATTCTATATTTAGGATATTGTTTAATATGATGCAAAGAATGCAGAGCCTATTATTTCTTACTTACTTTATATATACACTATGGAACCATTTATCCAGAAACCAGTTAAATATTAGTTTGTGCAAGTTTGAGAAGCTTGCCTAACCTATGACCATTTAGGTCCTGAAAATAAATGTAAATGGCTTGCGGACCTATGATCAAACCTGTGAAGATGACTGTAAGCTGTAGTGGTGAAATAAACAAATTTGTTCCACAAAGAGGTTCCTAAGTTAGATTATTATCTTACACGTTATCGCCACTTATTCCTTACACACACTCACACACATATATATATATAAATAAATATATATATATATCATCATTCATTTTCAATCTGCTGCTGTTTGCATGTCTCTCCCAGATTTGTCCATTGTTTCCTGCCTAGTGCTTTAGTCATTTAACACCAGCCTCTTTTCTCATTTCATCACTCCATCTTGAGGACCTCTTCTTCGTCATTGTACATCTCTGGGACACCACTGTAGGCTGTTTTTATTCCATCTATTATTTTGTCGTCTTGCAATGTGCCAAGCACATTTCTGTTTTAGCCGTTTAAATCCTCTCGATGATGTCCAAAATGTTCATCTGACTTCTTATCCGGATTCGCTTTCTGTCTCTTCTAGTTATGCCTAGCACACATCTTTCCACACTTTGCTGGTTATTTGTAATCTTTATACCATACATGTTTCCACTCCATAAGTTAGTGCTGGCAAAACACATTGGTTAAACAACTTTCTTTTCAAACAAAGAGGCATGTTACTCTTCAGAATAATATTGTTCTTCCCAAAAGCTTTTCATCCATTTCTTATTCTTCTATTGATTTCATTCATGATACTGCTGTCCAATGATATTCCTGTCCAAAGTACACACAACTGCACTTAATCTCAGTAGTATTGTAGACAATTTTCTTTTTTTGGTGCAAATGCATTGAACATCGCCTTAGTTTTTTTAAAGTTTATTTTTAATCGCACATTAATGCTCGCTTCTGCCAAATCTTTTATCGTATTTTTTAATTCTTCAGGGCTGCTACTGAAAATTAAAATGTCATCACCAAACTGGAGATGACTTAGATATTCCCTATTTATTCTAATCCCTTTGTTTTCCCAATCCAGCTTCTTGAAAATATTTTCTAAGACAGCAGTAAAAAGCTTAGGCGAAATAGTGTGGCCTTGTCTTACACCTCTTCCAAGCTTGATCTCAGCTTTTCCTTTGTCCAAACGGATGGTTGCTGTTGCTTTCTTATGAATCTTCTTTGTGATATTGATGTAAGGTTTGTCTATATTGATGTTCTACAGATTCTATTACTGCTGATGTGTAAATCGAATCAAATGCTTTTACATAATCAATAAATGCAAGGCAGGTCCTTATGTTTTTCTGTGAGTTCCTTTACCGCTTGAATATGATCCATTTTGCTAAATTCACATCTGAATCCTGATTGTTCTCTAGGTTGAGTTGATTATTGAAAAAGTCATGTCATTGAAACTTTGATGAAAATTTTATAAATCACTGACAGTAAGTTGATTGGATGATAGTTTTTGATGCTTTCCATCTTCTTTTTCTTATAAAGTAGCACCATCACAGCATTATTCCAGTCTTTTGGTACATCTGATTTCTCTAGACATTTGAAAAAACAGCCTAAGGCAACATTTTTGCAAATTCTTCTCCTGCTTCTTTGATAAGGTAATTGTAACTCCATCTTTTCCATGTCATTTACCTTTTTTCATACATCTAATGGCTTGTAAAACTTCATCATCACAGGGATTATCTCTTCAGTTTCTTTTCTCTGTAGGATGATAGTAGTAGGATGATTTCTTTTTGATCTCCATATTTATATAGATCATTATAGAATTTTTTGACAATATGTACTATTTCATTATTGATTTTGATATATATATATATTTGATGCATTTCCCCCCCCCCCCTAAATATCAGCATTCATATTTAAAATATAACTAGAAGGATGTTTATTTGAAACAAGAATACACAAAGGCTAGCCTTAAAAAGGGTACTCATTTCATAAACAAAGGTGTATCTACAAATAAAAGGTCAGTGATGTTAAATTTAATAATGCATTTATTTCTATTTTAAACTTCTTGTAGATATAGGAAACAAAGGCAAATATGGAGGTATAAAATATTTTTAAAGGAAGGCAGGACAGTGCTTTTCCCTGGAGTTTTTACATTTTTCATTAATTAGCCTCTTCGGTCCCTGGGTTCCCAAATGGGGACCTCTGTTCTTTTCCTTATAAAAACTAAAATGTCAGATTGTTTTACATTTTCACATCACTTCTTAATAGCTGAATGTTTTTTGCATTCATAGCAAACGAATAAATGGCAGCATCTAAGCTGATTACCACATAAAATGTTATTTTCATCTGAGTTGGCAAAATGCCTAAAAATGCCCAAAAGACAGTATGACCAAGAAAGTAAGAAATTTTCATAAGTATTTAACTTAAATCTTTTTCAATAAAAATTTTTGAGGAATTGTAGATTATTTAATGGTGTAAAGCTCTTAAATTTGTGATTGCGTTAATTTAGGTTAATGGTTATTAAATTGATGTTTTAAGGGGGGTTTGTATTTTTAGATCCAGTTTTTTAACCTAAATTACTAAGCGCCTAAAGGATCAATTTCAGAAAAGAGATTTTTTCTGTCATTTACGATGTAATTTTGTTTGGGAAAAAACAATGGATAAGCATTTGTATTATTATTTTGGCTTCGGAACTGAAGAGGTTAATGTCCCAAAAATGCAAATCCCCTCCATCTGAATTCCATTATGCCATGAATGCCGGAGACACAGGGAAGTACAAGATATTGAAACAGATGTGCTGCTAGTCCACACATGCAATACAGAAATTTAACAAATAAAAAATATCAATCTTTTTATACATCTCTTTTTCATCATGGTAGATCATTTTTCAACATTTAAACACAATTAAGGAATTAAGTTCTGTGATTTTGGATATTTCATTAGCAACTGTAGTGCAGTATTTATTTTGTTCATTTAATCTATCTTTAAGGATTAATTTCAAATAATTTTCTGTTTTTTTTCAATGCTATTTTGTTTGTGACATTTCAATGAATTAAAAATAAAGATTAGTTAGCAAAAGACATTATCTTAGATAAGATTATTTCTAAATAAACATTTTCTTTCTTTTTGGCAGGATTGATGAATTAGAAGCTTCTTTGGCAAACTCAGAGTTATTGTATAAACGTCTGCTTAAAAAGTTGTCTGAAACAGAGCATAATTTACAAGTAAGTTTATTTCTCTTATGTAGACAGCTATATAAAATTATGTTAAGGCTTTTTTCAATTAGAATTTCCCCATTTTATCAAAGTGACCTAAAGTTTTGAATAGTTCATTTTTCAAATCTTGAAGCATATTTATCTGGTCATAAGCTAATGATAAAGGGAATCTGTTTATATCTCATATTAACTAATATTTCTTTTTATATAAAAATAATATCATTGTTGTTCAGTTTCTTAAAATTACAATGAATTTTTCTTTTGTAAATCAAATTTAAAAAATATGCTATGATGTTTGCTAAAGAAAGAAAGACCATAAAAAAGGACAAGAGCATAATATAATGCATATGCATATCTGCGAAGTTTTATGCATTAAGCGTAAAATTTATGCTTTTTAGCCATTTTTTACTATTTTACTCTTTTTTTTTAAATACTTATCCTACTGTTTTGACAGTTCTCTTTATTTTCTTTGAAAAATGTAATTTTTTTTCAATATTTTCTTAAATTTGGATTTTATTAGATAATCTTTCTTTAACACATTGATTGACATGGATCCACATCTAGTCGTTCATTAGCAGGGTGCAGTGGACACAGATTTGTATCCTGCCCAGCCTTGCATACAGTGCATTAGTTTAGCTGTAGCATTCACAATGATCATTGAGCATAGAAATTTTGTCAACATATCAATAAAGCATCCTACTTGCCATGTTTGTCTCTGTTTTATTTTTTATGTTTGTGTGATGCAAAAATATGCAATCTGAAGCCAAGTAGTATTTCCCAACTCTTTGGTTCTTTGTGTTTATCAGAACATTTATTTTTTATAGATCAAAGTAAAATAGTATGATCTAATGTTCAAAATATTTTTAGTTTTTCTGAATAAAAGAATGAAAACAGATTCGCATTGTTTATTTCCAACACGATTGTTAGTACTGAAAATGAACATTCACTATAGTGCTGATGACATGGATCTACATCCAAGTAGTAAGATATGTCAAAATGAGTTAATGTGCCATCTATGTGATAGTAATCAAATTTTTAGTCATATGGACTTCATCTGGCTTGAAAACTGGACCATGTCTAGCCTGAGCCTACAGATAATGGTGTAGTCAATGTGTTAAAAAAAAAAAACTAAAAAAAATGTTATATTTGCAATTATTGTTTGTTTAACAAGTATGGCGATCTGAATGAGACTGATTGGTTTATTCACTCTAATCAGATATTTCTAAAATTATTCCTTTTGAAAAATTCAATCATTTGAAAATAAAAAAAACAATGGTTTTTATCACTAATGATTGGTTTAAAAAAAATGTCATTTCAATGTCATTTTGTAGACATTTTGAATCAGTTTTCCACTTTTTACCTTGATTTTGTTATTCTCCATGCAGGAAAAATTGGCTTTTCAAGGACAAACGTCCTCTTTTCATTATCCCTTCGTTTGTCACTTCTCGGCCCTTATCTTAGGTTAGTAACTATAGTAATGAAAAGAGAATGTTTGTCCTTAAAAAGCCAATTTTTCCTACAGGGAGTATAGAATGTGCATGCACAGTGTTCTCATCCCTGTACATATATATGTCTATAACTTTATTCCATTGTAAGTATTTTTAAAGAGACTTTATTTAAGAACACTTACCTTTACTTATGAAGAAAATTCCTCTTTTATTCTCATATCCTATTATCTGAGGGTTTTGTTTCTAAAGATTTACTTACAGTACATCTGTTATTCTAGCTCACAACGTCTGCTTGTTTTGTTTCTTGCACACCAATCTTTCTGTATTTTGCTAGAAACTGTTTACTTGTGGCCATTACTAGATAGCGGTAGCAATTGAGAATGACTGCAATTGTTATGTGTGATTATTTTCACTGCCTGAAGTTCATTCTAGAAGCTGATAGTAGGGGGTGTTAGCAATAAATGCATGGAACTTTATTTCTGTATGCTTGCATCATATAGAGTGTGTCCATGTATAACCTGAACGACCTTTATTTTTCCAACCGTTGGTCCTTGATGCATACTTCCAATTACAAAATTGGTTTAAATAAGGTAAAGAATTATTTTTAAAGCGATTTGGGTCAAGAAAAAAATTTATTAAAAATTAAGAAATTAAAATTTTTATACGGTCCCTCGGTCCTGTAAGTGACATTTACTAAAAATTTACTGTGCCACTAACAAGTAAGACAAGAAAAGTCCCATTCATCTAACATTAAAATTGACCAAGTTATGAAACTTTGAAATACATGACTTATACCACTTTTTTGCATATCAAAACAGATGATTTCGATCATGCTTTCAGGGGTCGTGTGTAAAGTACTTAAACTTATTTCAAGGTATCTGTGCTTTGAAAGAAAACATACAAATATTATGATTAACTTTTATTAGTTAAGTTTCAGATTTGTTAAAATAACTGTATTTTAACATATGTTTTATTTTGTAAGGATTTGATGCTATGATTTCTTTTAACTAAAATTGTTATTTTCATAAGGTTTTATTTAACTTGCAATGATTGTTTTTAGGTGCATTCGTAATTATATAAATACGTAGTACCTATAGTCGTCGTTCAGTCCATCCGTCTGTCTGTCCGCATGTAACAGAGCAAAAACTACCCAACCGAATGGTCTGAAATTTTAAATATATGATTGTTGCAAAATTTTGTCGAGTCATTTCAAATTTTATGAAAATCGGATGTATAGTTTAATTACAGGGACAATCAAAAGTTTTTCTTTACATTACGGCCAGTCGGAAAAATTATTGCAAGTGGATTTTAATGATGTTACAGCCTTCCAAATGGTCTGAAATTTTAAAGATATAATTGTTGCAAAATTTTGTTGAGCCATTTCAAATTTTAGGAAAATCGGATGTATAGTTTAATTGCAGGGACAGTCAAAAGTTTTTCTTTACATTATGGCCAATGGGAAAAATTATTGCAAGTGCATTTTAATGATATTACAGCCTTCCGAATGGTCTGAAATTTTAAAGATATAATTGTTGCAAAAGTTTGTCAAGCTATTTCAAATTTTAGGAAAATTGGATGCATAGTTTAATTACAGGGACAGTCAAAAGTGTTCCGTTACATTAGGGGGAATGGTAAAAAAAATTATTGTAAGTGCATTTTAATGATGTTATAGACTATGCACTTTATGAAGTGCAAAAAATTATACATTCAGTACAATATGGGGTGCAAAAAATAATTATAAAACTAGTTATAGTACAAACACACCTCATTTGCCACGTTTAACGAGCAATTTCCAACTTGTTCCAGTTTAAAATTTGTACTCGAACTTTAGCTTACTTTCAAATGTCCGATCAAAGTTAAATTTTACATACTGACTTAAATCCGATGACAGTGCAATATTATTATGGTTTTCGACTCTTATCATCTTATACATACTTATATTAGAGGATAAGACAAAAAAATTCGCATAGATTATTGTCAAGAAGTTTAAGAAAGAGTTTTAGATTAGATAACATAAACCTGCGATGGTTGTGTTTTTTAACTTTTATAATTACATTTTATGTATTTTATAATGCTGAATCAAAAAATTATCTTCACTTTTAACCATCGTGTCAAGATTTTTCACAAATCATAAATTTCAAAGTTAAAAAATAGCGAAAAATCTGATACTATAAAATAGAAGTAAGACTTTTTTATTCAGTTTAATTTTATTTAATTCAATAACTTATTAGATTTTTTGGCTTATATTGGGTTTCTTACAGCTAAACAGCTCAGGGGTCTGATGAGGTTGGAAGGGGAGGGGAGATCAATTTTAGCTTTTTAACTTTGAAATTTGCGATTTGAGAAAATTCCTGACGTGATGGTTTAAAATGAAGGTCATTTTCGGATTTAGAGCTAAAAAATACACGTGAATCAATTTTCAAAAGCTAAAAAACATGCCACAACCGAAAATTTGAAAGAGTGTAACCTATTATTTGTATCATTTGTTATGTATCATTTTGTAAAGAATTGAGGCTGTTGTTTTTCATCCTTTTACTTAACAAAATATCTGTTACTTTTGTACTCTTATAATGTTCAGTACAAATTTTATATTTTGCAGTAATATGTCAGAATGATTAAAGATTTCAAATTTATATTGCAATGCTAATTTTACTCTCAACCATTTCTTTAATATATCTGACAAAATTATATTTCTACTAAATTTGTGAATGACCCCTAATATGCAGCAAAAAATATACTCCAACTTTAAACAGCTATTACTCGGTCAATTTTAATCGTAGGATAACACTTTTTTTTGCCTTACTTGTCAGTGTAACGGGGAAATTTTACTAAATATAACTTATAGGACGGGGGGACCGTATAAAAATTTAGATTCTGTAATTCTTCACTAAATTGTTTTTTCACTTCAAACTTTTTTTATTATAATCCTGCACCTAATTTTGACCATTTTTGTAGTTGGAAGTCTGCATCTAGGACCAACGGTTGCGAAAATAAAGGTTGGCCAAGTTATACATGGACACACTGTACATACTAGAGGATCGCTTACTGACTATAAAGGCAGCTATTTTCTTTCTTATTTCAGGAAATGTCATGACAAATTATTTCTCTCTCGGCATTAAGTTTTAAACAGTTTTTGAAGTTCCTGCAGACTGTTTTTATCTTAATAGTGTTTACATTCTAACTTGTTATTCTTCCGTGCTTTTAAATTCACAATGACCCTCTATTATCCTGAATGAAGTTATCTAATTGTTTGACGAAATATAATTTTTCAATGATTCTGTGAGATAAGTGTAGTGAAGACAGTTCATCAGTGGAATTCATTTTCTTGAATTTCCCGAGGAAGTTAATTTTGGGAGCTCATGTTCTTGCATTAGCTAAGTTTCTACTTTATATGATTTGTAGTGGAAGTTCGACATCAGTGTACTTCAATGTTTGATGGATAGTAGATGACTAAATGCTGACACTTTTCTGTTTTAATGGACATGTTTTTGTGAAAGCGTCATAGTTTACATATAATTTTCCAATAGAACTATTTGTCTTTTTAAGTTCTTTTTCTGGTCAGATAATGGATGAAAATGAGGAGTGAGTGAGGTAATGGAAATTTATAATTTTTTCCAATAGCCATTTTCACATGTTTTTGATTAATCATTGGATGATATTTTTATCTGGCTGAGCTATGTTAACTTTTTTATCATGTGTTTGCCATGCATATTATGAACCTTGAAGCAGATATACTTAATCACTGAAGCTATTTTTAATTTGAGAATTATAATAATTAATACAACGGTAATTGCAGGTTGAAATATTGCTCACCCGCAGGAAAAGTGACACGTCTCGGCAAAAGTAAATTTCACAAGAGAGGCGTAAGAAAATTTACATGATTTTACTGTTACTTGAAATTATAGCACTTAGCTCTGCATGCAGCAGTAAAAACATCCATAAAAGCATAAAATCCTTAAAAATGAAATGAGATTTGGAGGGTTGAGTAATTTTATCTCCCCACATAATCCACTCCCACCTTCTGTGGTCACAAATGGACATATAACATAATAAAACATTTTTCTGTATAACTACACTTATGAAACTTCTGCTCTAGCAAGACACATCTATGACAGACCTTTTAGTGGAATAAAACTCAAAATGAATTTTTGCGAGATGCATCACTTTTCTTGCAGGTGAGCGGTATGTTATTAAATAAATAAGCTAGTTTAATTTTAATGCTTTTAGAATCCTATATATGTTTAAATTGAAAAGTTAGTTTTAATTTATTTTATTGTTTTTTTTTTTTTTTTTTTGCTTTAAAATAAATGTGAATGTTTATTTTAACTTGTCATCTTTATTTTCTTTCTTTTTTCACCACGTAAGTTCATTATACGATATTGTGTTAAACTAATTGTTATTTTGAATGCCTTTATTAAACTTTAAGTTACAGCTAATTAAACTTCATAGAAGTAAACTTATATTAAAAAGGTTATGTCAAAATTCAGCATTGATGCTTGTTACTGTTAAAAACTGTGCTATCTTAGACCTTTCTTTGTAATGTTTATCAGATTTTTAAAAATATATATGTTTAAAATTTTGTTTGTTTACTCTTAATAGAAAACTTTTGTTCTATTGTTTATGAGTAAAAAATGAAACATTATATACTCTCTTTCATTTGTTTTTGTTGAACATTTTAACCTCTTCACCGGCAACAGGTATGGGGAAACAGTGCTTTTGCATCTGAATAATCTCGTGGCAAATGGTGAAGTGGTTAATCATGCTTGCATTATTATCATGTCTTTTACTGTATCTAGTTTCATTTGGTTAGTTTTCTCAATGAACAGGAAGTTCCATCCATCCACTCATTCATGTGAATATATTTCTTAAATTATTTTTAGTTCATTAAAGATGAACATGATGCATTACGAATAACATATGCTAGTATTGAAGATAAGAGGCTGAAGTTAGAAAAAGAAAATAGAGAGCTCATAGCTCGCTTGATAGAAATGAAATCAGAAGATGCTGACCGTTTAAATGCAGAAACTGAAATGATTATGAGGTTTGTAAATGATTTCATTTTATATTCTTGATTTAAATATAGCTTTTTATCCTGGATGTCCTGAATGTGTCCTGAATGTATTCAGCCAGATATCTAGCAATATTTGGCGAGATATATAGCAGTATTTGGCATGATATATAGCAGTATTTGGCAGGATATATAGCAGTGTTTGGCAAGATATCAGCAATATTTGGTGAGATACCTTGTAATATTCAGCAAACTATCCTTCAGTATTCGTCTAACCAAATATTCGCCAAAAGGACCAAATATTGAATAGTGGACGAATGTTTGTCACATCCCTAGTATTTACTATCAAAAATTGATTTAAAAACATCCACTTGGATGTGCTATTATTATTGTAGGTAATAGAGGTATCTTCTCTAATGGTTCTGATATTATGGCATAATCTTAAAAATTATTATGTTGATTACCAACAGAGAGATAACTTCTGCATTCCCAGTGATTTAGCAATAGGCTTGACAGTCAGTATATTAACCAAATCATAGACCTGAACTAAGATAGACCAAATTTCGCTCTTGAATAGACCAAATTTTGCTCTTGAAGAAAGGTCAGAAAAGTAAAGCAGACATGTGTTGTGTGTTAGGTGCTTCATAGAGTAAGCATTCCAAAACAGGCAATATTTTGAACTTTAGTATAGTAAAATTCACAGTAAAAGTAATTCGTGCAAAATATTTTTTTTAATGATTTTTCTATCAGCATATTTTTTTCTTCCGGATTTAATAAGAATTATAGATTATTATTTAGCGTTTTAGGATATTTAGATTTTTTTATCAAAGTTCCATTTGCTATGTGGCAAACAAATGTTTTATGAAACTATATAGGACAATCACTTGAAAACATCAAACTATTTGTTAAAAGTGATAAAAATATATTTAAAAGGCAAATAAATACCTTTATTTATTTAGATCAACATGTTGCACTGCTCTGGATCTATAATGATACAAATATTTTCACAAAAAATTTAAATTGAAAAAAAAAAAATCACATGAACTCATGCATAATGAAATGAACTGCAATACTAAAAGTAGATATTACTGAACGTGAATTATTTTATACTATTGTTTCATTACTCTGCAGAGCATTTCTTTCCAAATTTTAGTAAGCTCCATGGAACCCGAATCATTGCATATATTCTCATTGCGTAAAAAGATCTCTATTGATTCCCGGATAATGGATAACGATTAAAATCTTGACGGATAAATTAATTAAATGGAGTAAATTAAATCTATATATATATAAAAGTCTAGTGTGTGTGCATAAAGCCAGACTTTTCTCCATGAACACGTACTGCCACCCACATGCGGTTGGTGTGGTTAGATAGCCCTTGGTCTCCTGCTGTTAGTAAGGCAGTTTGATCGCGGTGCATGGAAGTGGGAGATTACAGGGACACTCAAAAGTATTCCATTATATTACGGCCTATGGAGAAAAATAATTTGAGATAGTTTTTAATAATGTTACAGCCTTTCGAACATAATGAAATTGAAATGCTTTTATGAAATGCATTTAAACATACCGTAATTTCTGGAAGAAATGCCGCAGTGGCGTAAACGCTGCATCGCGAAAATTCCCACAAAAAAAATAAAGAAATGGTCGTAAACGCCGCAGGTGAAATTTCCGCGGTAATCGTGATTGACATGCTAAACAGAATACGGCAGTTCACTCTCCGAAATTATTCACTAGTGTTGCCAAATAAATTTCCTAAAAGCCATTGAATGGGACGAACCGGAATTTGTCTTGGAACTTTTCTATACATTGAAAAGCGTTATATGAACGAGAACATTCCTAAGTCGAAAATCTTAAGATTGGGTTTTAGCAGACTCAACTTTAACTCAAGTATCTTAAAAAAAGTGTTTGAACGGAATAAAATTACATTTATTTTCACGTGCGTTGGCGGGATTTTTTTCTTTTTTTCAAAAAAAAAAAAAAAAAAGGAATTAAAAAGCAAACTCGCTCAATAAATAATTCATCGAGGTCCGGTAATTTAAAACGGAAAAGCGTGGAATCTGCTGGCATATCTATCAAAGTGATTTGAAATTGAATACGTTTTTCCGTTTTCGATAAATGTATTGTAGCTTAAATTATAAGCTATTGCTATTTAATGATGACCTTCCCCGAGCTGTTTCATCCGGAAATTCAGCTCGAAAAATCAACTTTTATCATTTTCTAAATATTTGTTTTTTCCCTTATCAAAAACTGGAAAACGCTATTCGGTTTCGTAAAAAATTAATAAATGCACCAATAATTTTATGCTACTAATATTAAAAATGATTTATAATGAATGCAGCCGTTATTTATGTGTGTATGCGTGTTTTATAATAAAAATAAAATTCTCAAAAACAAACTTTTTTTTAAAATTCCTATCGGTCTATCTGCAAGAAATTTCATGACGACCTACTTTTATTATTTCTCTGCACGTGGAGCGATAAGGATTATAAACATTATGCTAACTGCAACGAAAAGACATCACGTGCGGTCCTAAAACTATCTTCTCCCCTTCCCACCTTCTTCTATCGCTCTGTTTGGAACATTTTAGCTGTCACAAACTCAAAGGAATTAATATAGATTTCAATTAGAAGATTTTGTTTTAAAAGACACACGAAATGATAACTAAAAAGGAAAAAAATATACTTACCAGCACTGTGCTGTTTCTTAAATGCAAGATACAGTACAAAGTCTAAAATCCGGACATCCGAAATCGTCCAAAATCCGGACGTTTTGCTAACCAACTTCTTTTTTTAATTTTTATATAAAATAAAAGTATTATAAATTTGGAATTCTTAAAACCAGATCGAAAACCTCTCCACTCTTCTAACATTTTTTAAAGAACAAAGATATTCATACTCTTTTCATTCCACTAGTTTCGGCAAAATGATCTTACGATCTGTTTTTCCATAATGCTTTTCCAGATGGCTTTTTAAAAAGCCCTGATGACTCAAAACTATTAATTTTTTTTCTCATTTTTTGCGCGAGAAAAAACTATTCAAATTCTATTCTTTTAAATATAAAAAGGACTTCTTGAATGTGTCAACAAGTTTACGTTGCTTAAGTGCAGAAAAAAAATATTGAGATGCAAGCAAATAAAAAAGAAAAAGAATGAAAACCGAAACTCTTATAATCCTTACTGTTAGAAAAAAAAATAATAATCCTTATCTCCTATGTAAATTGACCGATTTCTTTCAAATTTTCAGCAAGTTGAAATAATACTAAATTAGGCTGCGTAACAAATTTTTATTAAAATATAACCAGTTATTAGAAAGTTAGAACGGCTGCCCACTTTATAGAAACTGCCCAGAAAAAGTAACATTTGCGGTTTGTTTTCGTTTATTCACTTCGCTCCATGAAATCATAATCAATGTTTACACAATCGGATCATCAACGTTGGGTGGATTATGTTTTGCTATGCAGAAAGAAACCGTGAATAGATTTTTTCCCTTTTTAACTAAAGATTAAAAAAAAAAAATACAAAATACAAAAGCATACCATCCAAAATAAGACGTTTATATTTTAATTTACAAAGCTTAGGAAATCAATAACGAAACTTTCTCGAAAAATGAAATTTGTTGAAAATTGGAGAGGGGGAAGAAAAAGAAAAGGGGGAAATTTGAGAGAAAAAGTGCTCAGTTTATTAGATGTTATTATCAGTTTATTAGCAAAGGATTGGAGCAGCGGAACGTCGTTACAGGAGAGGAACTAGTGTCCGTTTATGGAATACAGGAGAAGGTTATTGTCAAAAAATCTTAATTGATGAAGCAGCGCAAAATAACGGACATGTTCAGTGAAAAAGCATTGAGAAAAATGCTCAGGCAGGGCCAATATATTTCGTTCGCCTGGGTCTGAAAATTTCGGTTCGTCCACATTATTTTAAAATTTCATTAATATGAGATTTCTCATCTTTGGGAGTGAAAAAAAAAAAAAAATGCGCGTAAACGCCGCATCGGTAGAAACGCCGCATCGCTTGAAATTTTAATTTAAAGCACGTAAACGCCGCGGCGTTTCTTCCGAAAATTACGGTATATTCTGTAGCATAAGCGGTGCAAAGAATATTTATTATTCATTTACAGGGCCACACAAAAGAATTCAGAAATGTTCGAAATTGCAATTTTTACACAATCTCAGGAAGTTCTAAACCAATTTAAAAAATAATGATGTCAAAATGATAATAACAGACCTTGCTCCAAAATAAGCTATATTTTATATCAGTGGCACTACCCCAAAGGGGTTGCAGGAGCAAAAAAAGTTCTAAAAATGCACTTTTTGTGTTACTGAAAGGCCTATAAACATGAAATTTGTCATGGTAGTTACTTATAAGGTATAAATGGTCTCTAAGAACATTTCCTAAAAAATCGAAATTTAAAATGGGTGAAAATGCGTGAAAAGCTTTCTAAAAATGTTCTAAATTGTGATTATTACACAATCTCAGGAAGTTCCAAACCGATTTTAAAAATAATGGTGTCAAAATGATAGTAATAAACCTTGTTCCAAAATAAGTTATATTTTATGTCAGTGGCACTAACCTAAAGGGAATGCAGGAGCAAAAAAGTTCTAAAAATGCGATTTTTGTGTTACTGAAGGGCCTATAAACATGAAATTTGGCATGGTACTTTCTTATAAGATATAAATGATCTCTAAGAACATTTCCTAAAAAAATCGAAATTAAAAAAGGGTGAAAATGCACGAAAAGCGTTCTAAATTGAAATTCTCAGGAAGCACCAAACCAATTTCAAAAGTAATGGTTGGAAATTGATGATGGCAGCTCTTGCTCTAACATAGGCTCTATTTTATGTCAGTGTCACTACCAGTTGGGTATTGCAGGAGCAAAAAACATTCTAAATTGCGTTTTTTGTGATGCCGCAGCGGCTAGCAACTTTAAATTAGGCATGGTAGTTATTTATAAGATATAAATGATCTTTAAGAACATTCCCTGAAAAACTTGAATTTTAAAAAGGATAAAAATGGGCAAAAAGTGTTCTAAAAACGTTCTAAATTGCGATTTCTATGCAATCTCCAGAAGTATCAAATCAATTTCAAAAGTAATGGTTGGAAACTTTGGAAATTGATAGTGACAATTCTTATTCTAACATAGGCTCCATTTATGTCGGTGTTACTGTCACCTGGAGGTTGCAGTCTCGAGCAAAAAACATTCTAAATTGCAATGTCCTAAAAATGTCCTAAATTACGATTTCTATTCAATCTAAAAAAATAATGAACCTATTCCGAAAGTAATGGTTGCAAATTAATGGTGACAGTTTCTGATACTACACAGACTACATTTTAAGCTGGTGCCACTACTACTTCGAGTTTGACAGGAGAGATTGGTGTGGTCCTCCTATAAGATATAAATCCAACACTTTTAATAGCAGTTTTCATGGAACAGAAAAAAAAGCAAACGAAAACCGAACACTTTTCGGGTGGCAGTGGTAAACCTCACTGACACTTCGGGAATTTTTGAACAAAAAAGGATTATGTCCTGTCAAAAGGCATATGGTGCCATAATTTTTGACACTATGGGTTGAGGTGGGGGACGATGCCACTTCGTGTACCTTTTGTTGAATCTCTACAACAGAAAATTGACACCGCTATGCGGATCCCTTTAAAGTGTTGAAACTTTTTCATTCTTTCAAAGAAGCTGCAATTCTAATTTATGTATAATGATATTTCTGAGGAGTGCTCTATTACTTGAGAAAAGAATGAGATTCGTAGCAATTTCCAAAGAAACAAGAAAAAGAAAGGCTCTTTGAAAAACTCAAACATCTTAATGTTTTCTGAAGAAAACCACTAATGTGTAAAAAATGTACTGTTATTGCCACCTACATTAGTAAATTTCAAGGAGTATTTGATGTATGAATAAAAAAGGGATTATGTCCTAATCCTAATCAGTTAAAAGCTAAAATGCATATTGTGTATTGATTTCATAAAAACCAACTTAGTAAATTGGTTCTTCCCTTATGTATTTACATAATGAGAGGCCTTCTAGGTGTTTTGAGCTGTAAATACCGCCTTAATGTCACTCCCAGTTCATTGTTTGGTTTATCATTTTTCACTTTCTTTCTGCCTCTTGCAATGGAGCTGTGGAAACAGACCTGAGCCTCAGTGACAAGTGTAAACTTTTATGGACTAATAATGAGTAGATTATGAAGAAATATACACACACTTAGATGACACATTTTGACTTTCAAGGATATTAAGGGCCTTTCAGATTTCTGAAGGGGATCCTCTTTCAGAAATCTGATATTAAAAAATAGATGTGATGGTTATGTTTTTTAGCTTTCGATAATTGGTTATGCATTTTTTAGTGCTGAATTAAAAAATTATGACCTTTTTTACTATACCATCACGTCAAGATTTTTCACAAATCTCAAATTTTAAAAAGTCGAAATATTAGAACAAAAGTTAAAAAGTCGGGTTCGCAGCATCAGGGAAAGTCAGGGAAAATCTGGAAAGTTATGGAATTTCAAAGTTGTCAGGGAAATCTCAAAATATATAGGAAAAGTCAGGGAATGTAAAAATATTTTCCAAAAAGTCATGGGAAAGTCTTGGAGAAAAAATGAAAGATGACGCAAAATTCATCAAATAGTCTCGAGAAAAAATCGCTAATTTTGACAAAGGATTGCAAAAATAAGTAGCAAATTTCGTTATATGCCCGTTTGGTCATGGAAAGTCAGGGAATTTGCCAGTCATGTTTTGCTGGGATTGAGAAAATCTGCTACTATAAAATAGATGTAATTTTTTTTCATAATAATTTATTAATCTTTTTGCTTATACTATGCATTTTTATAGTTAAGCATATAAAATATTGTGTGTTTAAAATTCTTACAGTTTTATTCCTTGTGTAGAAGTTTCTTTGAATCGCTCATGCTCTGCTTCGTACTTTTCCTTTTATCTTCTCTATGGGGTTCATCTCGGTATCCTCTTTTATTTTGGCGGTTGATAAGGCTGGGAAATTTGTCGCGGATGTATTTAAAGCATTTATCTTCTTTTGTTGAGGCTGTTCCCAAGTGTTCTGCTCAACAAACGCAAAACATTTTGACACATTTAAAAATTCATTTTTTAACAGAAAGGTATAAAATTGGAAAGCCTTACTATGGAAGTGATTTGGAATCAAACTGTGTCTTCCATTTTTTGATAAATTACTTATTGAGTTATAAGCGATTTTGAAAATGTAACAAAGACGTTTTTCAACCTTCCTTGAGTGGTTATTCTTCCTTCGTGTGGAAATTTTGGTTCAAATCGCCCACATTGACACTATTTTCTGAAAGATCTATTGCATTTGCAAAAAAACGGAAAAGACAGTTCGATTACATAGTTTCTAAACAACAACGCCTGCTAGTTTCATGCATTTCCAAGCAAAAATGAATTAAAACGTATGTCATAAAGTTGCCTTTTTGGATTTGAAAACAGCCTTAAAACTTAGAGTGATTTTCACTATTTGTTTACTTTTTAACCTTGAAATTTACGATTTGCCAAAATCCTGACGTGGTGGTTAAAAATGAATGTCATTTTCGGATTCAGTGCTAAAAAATACATAAAAATCAGTTATCAAAAGTTAAAAAACAGAACTATCAGATGAAAAAATAACGAAAATCTGATACCATAAGTATCAGATTTTCGTTATTTTTTCACTTTTAATCTTTGAAATGTACAATTTGTGAAAAATTCTGACCTGATGGTTACAAATAAAGGTCATTTTCGGGTTCAGCACTAAAAAATACACAAAAATAAATTATCAAAAGTTAAAAGCCACAATCATCACAGGGGTTATTATATAACAAGAGTGTTGGTTAACTGAGTGTTTCGGTTAATCAGACGTCGGATAATCGAGTGTCTATAATATTTTCAAATCACATTAATTGTTTCATATTCATTTAATAATTAACTGCATGGAATGATTTGTCCAACAGAAATTATGACTAGGGATGCACCGAATAGTAACTATTTGGCCGAATACCGAATATTCGGCTTGTTGAATACTTTTATATCTCACAGTTAAAGGCATTAAAATGTTAAATTTTAAAACAATTTTACATAATATTTGAAACAGAAACTTTTATTTTGATAAACAAGAGCTTTTTTCAAGTAAACTTTATGCTGAAAATATCTGCTTTGAGTTATTTAAGAAGAGGATAGTTATAAAACTTTTTTAATTAATAAAATTTTAAATTTCATGGCTGCTTCTATGAATCAAAACAAATGAATAAAATTTTCTTAAATTCTATAACAAGCATTCTAAAATCAAAGAGAAATTGTGAAAAAATTGTACAGGATCATATATTATTTGTTTGTCAGGAAGAAACTAAAATAAAAGTAAATAAATAATACAATCTATTCAAATTTTATATGGTGGCAACTCAGAAAGAATAACTTTCTCTACTCCCTTTGATTATTGAAGGAAGTTTTTAAATGCATCCTAGATCTGTGTCTGGAGAGGGTGATCATCTTCAGAGATTGTTACTGTTGTTCTTAAAATATTAGCAAGAAACAGATTATTTACTGGACAATGTTCAGGAGCTTGCATTTGTACATAATTAATCCCTATGAAAATCCTCGTGATTGGTTAATTTTCTTAAATAATACTTAACAAACAGCAAACAAATAATGTAAAAACATTCTCTTTTATTTAAATGTGATTCTGTTTCTAATTATTCTGACTATCTTTATAAGTTGACAGTTAAAAGTAGAAATTGTGTAAGTTTTTTAAAAATTATGTTTCAAAAGGATTTTTAAGTATTCGGTTCAACTGAATATTTTGATATTCGGCCAAACCAAAATTTTTGGCCAGCCGAAAAGTTTGCTATTTGTCCAAGCCGAATATTCAGCATACCGATTAGTTTGATATTCGGTCAAAATGAATATTCAGTAACATGACTGAATAGGCCGAATACCGAATAGATACCGAATATTTTGTGCATCCCTAATTATGACTTCGTTGATTATGTGTTACTCGGTATCGCCCCCTCCCCCCAAAACGATGCTCTGGATCCACCCCTGGCTTAAGGAGACTGGTCCTCATGTCATAAAGCGTGCAATATATTCTGACCCGGGCAACGCCGGGTATTGCAGCTAGTAATAATAATAAAATTATGCCAGAATTAATTTATAACTATTAATGGGTAATTAAAACATCGGAAATTTTTTAATATTATTAATTGGCCTTATTTAAATTTGACTAATTGTTTTGGAATCTTTAATTAGCCCAACCCTTCCCACTTTTTGATGTCTTTGACTTAATCAATTTCCCTTTTAAATTTGTCCAGTTTAAATTTTTTTCTTTTCTTCCTGGCTTCTGCTAATCTCGGCATAAGGGATGTAGGCAGAGACGCTTGGAAATGACTCTCTCCGCGAATTCTGTTACGGTCAGCCCACCTGACCTCTCCTGACCACTGCCGAGACGAACATTAAGTTGTTGTCATCCAATGGCTTCAGTGCCCAAGCCCAACCCTTCCCGCTTTTCGATGTCTTTGACTTAATCAATTTCCCTTTTAAATTTGTCTGGTTTTAATTTTTTTCTTTTCTTCCTGGCTTCTGCTAGAGAGTCTTGGCACAAGGGACGTAGGCAGGGACAAACTGTGGATTCATGCATAATGAAATGAACTGCAATATTAAAAATGGATATTACTGAACGTGAATTATTTTGTACTATTGTTTTATTATTCTTCAGAGCATTTCTTTACAAATTTTAGGATGCTTCATCGAGGATGAATCATCATTTGACTCATTTTCTGATTCATTTTCATACCTAAATGCATTAAATTTGAAGATATGTATTTCAAATTATATCTTGCTATTTTGAGAGATTTAGGGGTGGAGGTAGGGGAGGGTCCCATTTCCTGTATAATGCCCATTCATAAAGTAGTTCTAAGTAAATATATGATGCATAATAACTATATAATGAAAAATACAAGCAGCCAATTATTTAAAGGCTTCATAAATGGAGCCTGTTCTTCAGTCTTCAGAACAAAATAAAATTGAGCATCAGCAGTAACATACTTTTCAGCTATTGTTTCTCACTAACGTCTAAAGACAGCACTCTCACAAAATGCACCAAGCACAAGTTTTGATTTCTCGGAGGCGAAAACCAGTTTTCGCGGGAGGAAAGTGGAGTATAGCATGAGCGTTTGCTGACAACGCGATGATCTCTTCGTGGGCTATGAATACTTTACTCATTTTTACGTTTAAAAGCAGTACATATGTATTTAAAATGCACTACAGATTAACAAATAATGAATAAAGTGTTATCAGAATGTAGATTTATGGATTTTGAGAACATTTCAGAATTTTTTTTTAGTAGTTTCTGCAACTCCCCTTCCCCTTATTATTACTTCAAAATTAAAATTTTATTGCTTTATCTTTTTCATTTGTTCAGTTTGTACTACGATGTGGTCAAGGATTTTTTTAAATGAGTTTAAAAAATGAAAATGGAAAACTATTAGTACTATCATAAGTTAGTATTAGTACAAAATATGTAAATTACCAAAATAAGAGTTAACAAAAATTTAGATCATTTTTCCTTTTAAAATATTGACTTATGAATTAAAAATTCAAAATAAGGGTAATTCTCAAAACATTGACAAGCATTATACGGATTACCCGAAATTTACGGGACTAATATGATAATGCTAATCATCTGAAAATAATGAGAACATGATATCAGTAGAACATTATAAGTGTTAAAACTTTAATTTATGGGAAAAATATTGTAAATAAAATAAATAATTACTGTCATTATTATTTTGCATCTTGAATTATAATTTTTTTTTTTTTTTTTTAATCGCTCTCAAGTTGAAAATTAGATTCAATGTTAAAATTTAGAACCTTTTTTTTTTTTTGAAAAAGACATATTTATCTTTATAGTGAAATGGGAAAATCTGTTTGATTTCTTAGTACATAAATAAAAATACCAGCTATTTTCATGCATTTACTAATGAAAATGATTTTAGGAACAGGTCAGAAATTAGCGATTATGGATTTAATAAATAATGACTTTTT
This sequence comes from Maratus speciosus, assembly GCA_963932465.1. Classification (NCBI taxonomy): domain Eukaryota; kingdom Metazoa; phylum Arthropoda; class Arachnida; order Araneae; family Salticidae; genus Maratus; species Maratus speciosus. The sequence goes on from OZ010787.1 coordinate 257,744,481, forward strand.
CTGTAAATACTTTCGTAAGGGAGAGGGGGGGGGGTGCATATAATTTTTTTCTTTCCTCTATTTTAATTTTAACTGATTATTTATTTGTATATGTATATTATCTAATGTTTTCAATTTATTGAACCTGGATATTTTGAAATTAAAGAAAGCTGTAAAATGAATTTTCATCAAAACACTTGTATACAGGATACACTTAAAGAATGGGATATGCATGAAAAGCAGTTCCCTAAAAAACATTAATAATAATAATTAACATAAATGTTTGATATTCACATATCTATGATGATATTATGAAATATTACAAACTCAATTTCGATGCATTGTGAAAGTTCTTATTAATCTACAACAATTTATTGGAATTTAATGAAATTTTCTTCACATAAAACTTCATTAGATCGAATAAAGTTAAGGCACTGCTGATGAGAATAAAAATATTTCGTACAATTTATAATAAATGATAAGCTATTATACGCGTAAATATAAGAATAAAAAAAATGCATTTACATAGTGAATGAATTTAATTTTTATTAAAGTAGCCAATGAATGCAATAAAAAAAGAAGTTGAAGTCAGGTTATTGTGTTATTGTGTTCATTTCAATGTAACCCCCCCCCCCCCCCACACACACACACACCCTCATTGTGTCCTTGTGCAACTTAAAACAGCCTGATGGAATAAATACAGATTACTTTTAAATTTTGGAGTCTCAAATATTTGAAAATTGAAAAGGCTGCTCATATTACCATATGATAAAGTAGGGCGGGTGGAGCAGTACTACATTACGTTAAGAATGCAAATGAGTATTGTACCAAAACAAGCCGATTTTACTATCACATTGAACTCTTAAATAGAATTATCAAAACAGGTTTTGCGCATGTTCCTAAAATAAATTTACATTATCTATTAAATTGTTATGAATAAGCACATAATTTCATCATATTCATTACATAATTTTCTTTTACTTATCAACAATTAAAAAGAAAAAGTATTTTGATAATAAAAATATACATTTAAAAGCTTAGTTATTAATTTTCAAAAGGTTCTAAAATTATTTACTTAACCTATGTTATAGGTAATAAACATAAAGAAATCTATCACTTTCCAAAAGTAAAGAAAGAAAGAAAAATCAATTTTTTAAAGAGAGGATGATTTTTTTTAATCATCATATAAGAAATTTATTCATTGAGATTTTCTTTATTTAGCTCATAAACTCGTGTTAAGAGAGTGGAAATGCTTCATGCTCGAAACACAAGCCTTCCGGCAAGATGACAGTTTTCGAAACTTTCATAACATAAACATTAACCTCTTCACAACGGGAGCCTTTTACGAAATGTTTATTACGTTGCTACCGGTTTTAAAAAACAGAAGTTTGTGCCTATTCAAATCGGGAAAATGCTCGGATTAAATAAGGCAAATTTTACAGTAAAATTTTACTGGTGAGAATAAACGAGGATTCTTAGGCCTATTTCCGGCACGTATACGTGTCGCTCGTCCCCAAGGGGTTAAAGCTTCACAATATGAACATAAGATTTCGTAACACATTAATACTTGAATGACGAAAACATTAACATTACATACGCGAGAGAAAGTATGCGGTATGGGTATCCATTTAAAATATTTGCATGAAATACGCACAGTAACAAAACGACTAAGTCCAAAAGCATGCGCAATAAAAAGCCAATGGTCGAAAAATGGAGGAAAACCTGTCGGAGGAGCAATAGAAACAGAAACTTGTGCCTTGTGCATTTTGTGAGGGTGCTGTCCCTAGACGTTAGTTTGTTTCTCAGTCCCTCTAACATTCCTTTTGACACAGAAGAAGATATTCTCATCATGCAATTTCGAAACAATTGTATGCTAAACTTTCGAGCTGTTTATGCTTTTCTTTATACTGGTTAAAAATATTATGTATTCTTCTTAACACAAGGTCTTTTGTATTCATCATATCCATTTTCAATTGTTCTGGGTGGGTGGGAGCTTTAACCTCTAATTCCCTCTCCTCTCTTTCATTGCACCAATGACAATGACATAATTTTTTTTTCTTCTGAATTTAAGAAATATTTACAGTAACCAGAAGTGTAAATACAATACACATAGGGAGAGGAAAAATACATATTTGTACAAAAAATGTTGCCAAGATTCAAAATTAAAGCCCCATGTTTAAAGTCCTATTATTAATATTATTTAATTTTTTTTTTAACTTGCATCTAATGAAAGTACATCTATCAGCATAAAATATTTTGTTTAAAAAATTGAATATATTTCAGTTACAGGACAAAATATCAATCATTACCAAATTTTGATGCTGTCTCATATATTATTATTTGAAAGAAAGCAATTTTAAAAATAAATTTGACTCATTTATTGTGCCTCCATCTTTGATAAAACTTGAATTGCATCCATATGCACTGCAATTAGCGATCTGCATGGACCCAGGCCTGGCCCACTGGCAAAATGAAGCAAAAAATAAACAAGACGGGTCCATAAAAAAAAAAATTAAGCAGGCTGACCAACCCGATAAAACAAATTCAAAAGGTTTAGACTGGGCTGATAAAATATGAACCATTTTCAATGGACCTGGTTGAGCCAAGAATAAGTTATGCTAGTTTGACAAAGTTATTAAAAATTAGTTGTTATGTCTGATCCTGGACTTACTTTTTTTTTACATTCTCGGGCTGGGCTTAGGCTTATGTATATATTTTTTTACATACTCGGGCCCGGCCAGACCTGGATTACCAATTGGATTAATTGTGTCAGGCAGGTGATTTCTATTTTTGTAAAAACAACAGCATATTATTTTTATAAAAACGAATATGTGTATGTCCATTTTGTCATCCTTAATTCTCAGCTTATCTCCCTAGGAAAAAGTGGTCCAAACCATTAAGTAGTCTCCACTTTATTAATACATCAAAAATATCTTTCAAAAGTCGTGCCAATATGAATTCTAGACCATCTGAATTGAACTTCTTTTCATCAGTGAAAATAATTTTATACTATTTTGTTTGCTATTTCAGATATTTCTCAGTAAACTGAATAGAGGCTTTTTTATGAATAAATCTTAAACACAGACACCAACATGATTTTGCATATTTAAGGATTGAAAATCTTGTAATTGCTCTTCTTATAGGCCACATTCATGAGCATCCAGTTTCCTATTTCTTTTGCTGTTATTCTTTTAATTTCAATTGTAAAAAATAAAAGTTTAGATAATTTTAAAAGAATTCTCAGGCTTCCTATAGATTTTTCAGTACCATAAGTAGTCAGATTCTGTAAGAAATTAATCTTTGAACATTAAATTTTATTAGCAATTCTGTGAAGGGATCATCTGATGTTGTTATAAGCTAGGATTTGGCCTCTTTCGAAGTCGAAAGGCATTTTTCCTCTCCCCATCTTCAAACATTTTTTTTAACTAAATGAATGCCATCAGAACATTTTTTAAATGCTTTACTAAATGACATGCAAAGCTATAAAAGCCATAGTTTCAAAATAGCTAAGATATTCTTATCAATTTGTTCCAGCATAAATTTAACAAAATACATATTTCAAAATAGATTTAAAAATATAAATGTAATTTTTGTAAACTGTTGCTCTAATATTAATTTGAATATCATGTAATCATTTTTAGCAAAACGGTTTGCGCATTTGGCACAGCAATAAAATCAGCAATTGTAGTATTTTAATAATAATAATAATTATTAATAGTATATTTGTTATAGCAGATAAAGATAAGTGAGCTTTCTCATGTTTTAGATACAGGATATTGTAAGATTCAAAAGTCAGAAATGGGTACTGGTATTGCATTAAAATCAACTCGGGCAACTAATTTTTTTCAAAAAATATTTTTGTTACATTTATATTCATTACATCATATTCTACAAATTCTTTGCATATATGCAAAGAAAATAATAATGTGGCCACAAAGGGTTGAAAGCTTATCATATTAAGTAAAACAGTAAGTGCATGAATAGGATTATGATCAAGATTTCTTTTAACAATTATGTCCACATATATCCAGTGTGATGTACAGGGTGGTCATAAAAAAAACTTTGACAATTAGTGAACCCTAGCAATCAGAACATTCAAGGAATCATAATAAAATTTTAGAGGTAAGTAAAGAAAATGCTTGAAAATGTGGTGAAGAATAACAATCAAACTCTTATGGTTATGGTTTCAATGACAAAATTGATTGCCATAATGATCGGACCATACTCTAATGGGTTTCTGTGTCTAGGGATATTCAAAATTCAACAGCTATACATCAAATCTGCTAAGAGTATCTGGCATGAAATGCATTATTAAATATGAGATTCTGCAAATTCTTCATAGGGTGGGGTATTTTGATTTTAACATTTTTATGTTGATTCCCAAAAGTAAGAGTCAATTAGGAGAGCAGTAATAAGATGTTTTCTTCTGCTGGTAAACTACTACTCAATAAAACTTTAAACATGAAAAAAAAGGGCACTTAGAAGAAAAATTCTATTTTTGGTTATTGGCTAGGAGATTGCTGATTCAAAACATAATTAGGCTTGGAATTTATTTTGATATATGTCGAAAAACAGATCAGTCAGAGGTTGTACTCAGGTTTGTCATGGTTTTGCACACATTTACTTGTGCTTTATCTTAAGAAAGCTTTCAGGTTATTATAAGATTGTGAGGCACTACAAGATAGAATTTTCAGCTCTAGGCAAGGCACTGCAATCCCAGCCTTACAATATGGCATTGTCATAAGACATAAATTTTCAAAATTAAACTACACATAACACTATCACAGTCAGAACTTTATATTTTGTGGCTCTTGTCTAATGTGCAAATAAAAAAAGAAAAAGAACCTTTATATTTGCATATTGAAATTAAAAGTAAGATTTCTATAATTTTAATAAATTTATTAAGATGTTATGAAATATACAGAACTTACATAAATTTATATTGTAATACCCACAATTGCTTAATATTTCTCAAATAAGTTAATTATTTTGTAAATAACCATCTAACTCCCAAATTACCAAAGTTCTAAGAAATCAAATTTGCGATTACAAATGTGAAAGCTGTATTAGAACTTCAAGGATCGATCAGACTGCGTTCAGCCCCAGCAGAACCTTTCATGTGGTCAGTCTTCTGAAGCTTAAATAGAAATCAGCAGAGAAGGTCCATGGCATTTGTATCACCACCTCTTTCTTTTGTTGATTGCCACAGAACCTTTGGAAAAGAAAGACCAGGGAAATAATTAGACATTTTGCCATAGATTGTTGAAAACACTCTATAAATGGACCTCAACATAACATCTGAAAAACAAAACAAAGATAGGTGCCAAACAGCATGCAAATTAGTTTGGGTTTTCAGAATTGTTAATTTTTATGGTAAGTTAAATGAAATTTAGCTACAAATTATATTAAAGATATTTTAAACTTAAAATACTGTTTCCAGTAAATGCGTAAATTAAGTTTGAATAAAATAAGTGACAAAAATAAATGTTGTCCTATACATATGATGTATGCTGTCCATAATCCCCTGCATGAAATATGTCAGTGTCTGTAAAATGGGGCACTTAAAATTTTTTAATAAGATTAAAATGTGTTGTTTTTATCTGTTAATATGTTGTTAATATATCTGTTAATATTTGTTTCTTGTGCTTTCTGGCTTCATTTGTTGTTTTGACTGTTCTTCGTGTTTGAAATCAATGTTAATATTGCTAAAGTACCATTTCAATGCGATTTATTTTTTTTACTGTGTATATTATTTTACAATGCAAATATGAAAGTGGATATTGATATGTTATTTGAAATTTTGTGTCTCTGACTGTAGTCATGGTTACTTGATTGTTTCTTTTTACCACATTCTTCAATGCTTACTTTGAAATAACTGTAATTGCAAATTTTATTCAGATTCCTTGAATGCTTTGTTTGCTAGGACTTTTTACATTGGTAATTTTTTTTATGACTCACCTATACATTCAATAAAATAAAATAAGTTTTTAGAACAAAAATTTGTTAAGTTAATCTTTTGACTTATCTCAGGTGGGCGGTCTTAATAGTACAAGTCAGTTTTTGGTCAAATTACTATATTTGTGTATTTCACAGTGAAAATATTATTTCTATGGGCAGTTAAAAGAGTATAAGTCAAGGTGGACGTTAATGAACTTTTTTAGCTAATGATTATTGTTGCAGACAGAAGAATATAGTTCATCTGATGCGATTTAAAAACAAATAAACAGAAGCATAACTAGATACGAAGCATCTACCCGATGCTATAATTTGTTTGAATAATTCAGAAAAAAGATCTTCAATTAACATCACAAACAAAACATTTATTATAACAACAAAAAATAATACTTCTTAAACTTTGTACATCTTAAGCGTACATTTCAAAACATTTCAACCATCTAGAACATTCTTACATTTCTTAAAAAAAGCAAAATTCCAATGATAAAACTGTTGCCATTTTACAAAAAGAAATCATAATAATAATCAATAAAACGTGATGAACAAAATAAATCAGTTTTTTATGCAAACAGATACAAAAATATAATGTGAAAACCATGTCACATGATCTCTCCTCTCCCGAGTTGAGATAAAAATTTGAAGATTACGCAACAATTATAACATGCAAGAAAGAAATGTTTGCTATGTTTGTATATTACATTACTCACTGCATTGTATATTGCTCTATTATTGTTTTGCACTTTCAAAACACATTTCATGTATGTCATACATTCAAATACATTGATGTTAACCAAAACAGCCTGTACCATGCTAAACCAAAAACAAGCTTACACAGCTTTTTCATATTTCTCTAAAATTGAATTTCAAACTTGTATTATTCACTACTTGGCTATGTCCGTGTATGATGTGCACGTAATAAAAAACCATTGAAACTAAAGCTGGTTTTGTTGACAATGTAGTCAAGGGGTTAAGACTGTCCACCTAAGATATATTCCAGATGGTGGGTAAATATGATATATGCTGTTGAACTGAATCAACTAGTCAACATTTTCCTTTATTATTTGTTTGATCAGGTTTTGAAAAGGTTCAGTACAAAATGACTTTGTTAAAGAACTGTTATAGCCCCCCTCTCACCCCAAACTTAAGTAACAGCTGATTATTAAAAATGCATTTTTAAATTTTAGTAGTATAAATGAAGTTGTGAAGTTACTTGTTTTACATTTTTCTTTAATTATTTCAGTTTAAAATTTAGGATTGAGCAATTTCCAGTCAAGTGAATTGTTGCTGAAAATAAATTGCATGTTGAGAAATTTTGAAAAACATTTCTTTTGAAGTTTTATAAGAATTGTTTGTATACTTTCGCAAAATTTCTTTGTAATAATTTTCATTTCATATTTATCTCTTAGTATGTCAGATTTGTAACTTTGTAATAAATTAATTGAGCACTGTAAACAAAATTTTTCATTCAAATGTTTTAAAAATGTGCTTTGTGAACTGAAATGTTTAATCATGTTTTAAATGTATGCACATCTTTATAGACAATTAGAGATCTTAAATATATTTGTGTACGTTGTAAATTCATCAATATATTACAATGTTAATTGGATTGACTTTAAATGAATAAAAAATTGTTTTTCTCTGCATATTGTTTTTTTTCCATTACAAAAAAAAAAATAAATAAATAAATAAATAAATAAATAAATAAATAAATAAATAAAAATAAAAACACATTCTTGGATTTGTTCTACTTTTAGTTTTTGCATTTATTTGTGTGTGTATGTGTGAGTGTTTGAAATTTTCTCAATTTTATCTTAGGAAAAAGCAAGAAAAACTTCAAAAGGATCTAGAAGAAGCAGCTAGGGAACCTGATACTGTTGACACTAGCAGGTTATACTTTTTGATTTATAAATATGGTATTTATACCTTTATCTTAAAATTTTTGTATAGGATTGTATTTAATGATAGTTACATTTTTTGTGAGTTATTTTAAACTTGATTCTGTGACTCATTAAATATATATATATAGATATATACAAGCATGCACACGCACATGTATACAGTGGTTGTAAGTAGCAAAACTAAAAGTATTCTGAACTTTTTCTGGTAAATTGTAGTGTAGCATGCTATATTTTGAACAGAGTAATGAAGTGAGAAGTGCAATTCAAAATATCAGTAGTTTGTAGCTAGTATTGACACTACTTTTACTGTTATTCCAGGATAAAAATGTGCCATTTTATATGTCATGTGATCATAATTAGCTTCTTTTGTACATAATGTGTTCTACACTACAATTTGCAAATCTCAATGGTAAATCTCAGCTGCAATATTTAGCAACCCTTCACATGAAATCATTGATTTTTCTATTGACATTTGCTTGCAAAACCAATTTCTGACCCACAGAAGAAATTAACTTTGTTTCTGGCAATATTTGTCTACTTACTCCTTATAAGATCTTCATGTTTTAATGTTGGGTGTCTTCTTTTCAAATCGCTTTATTTACAGATTTATTTCTAGATCAGCGGTTCTCAACCTTTCTTTTTCACATACCCCTTGCTTAGGCTTTTTATTCAGGAGTACTCCTTTTTCTCATAAAGAGTTTCGTACTTAAACACACATATACACACATAATGCAAACATGTTTTTTTTTTCCTTTTTAAATTAGCTATCTTCTTAGCATAGCTAAAATTGACTCAAATTATATTGATATTTCTAACCTTTTGTTTTTGTCTTACATTTTACAGTTAATTTTACTTTCCATAGTACTAACTTAATATCTAAAGAAATCAATATAGCATTAAAAAATTTTTAATTAATTTGCTATAAAAGTTTATAACAATTTTGCATCATGGTATACAAGTACTGTAATTTCACATGTATACATCACACCTTAGATAACTCGATTTCCTACCAGAATTTATTTTAAATAAAATGTGACTTACTTCTGCATAGCACTTATTTGACTTCTTTTTTTCAATAAAATTTCCGGTTTGAAAAAGACTTAACTAAGCTGCGGCGCATACATGGGAAATTACAGTAGTTAAACTTGGCTTTTAAAACTCTCAATAGGATCCTTGAGCTTGTTTCATGGAGCTGAGTTTTTTAAAATCCTTTTCTAGCAAGTCAGGAGCAGCATCAACCTTTACTGTGGTATTTGTTCTTAATATATGCTTAAGACAAAAATTCTCTGTTGACAATCTCTGTATTTGTGAAACGCAACAAATGTTTTATTGCTTTATTACTGAGTTCTTGGTATTCTTGTTTTACTGCTATCCAAAAGTCAATATTATTTCTTTTGTTGAAATTAGATTGTAAGGAAAAATGAGTCAAAAATTCAATAAATTTTTCTTCTCCGGAAACTGATATATTTTCGACTTGTTGAAAGAACAAATTGTTAAATGGGTTAGAAATCCAGTTATTTTCATTACTCCACTTCGGAAAATATTGTCTGAATGACATTTTAAGTCCTTTAAAGTGAACCATTATATTACATTTTACCTTTTTTGATAATTTTCACTCGTTTTCAGATAAGAAATTGTAAAGTGTCTCAAACTTCTGAAAGATATTATTTGATACAAAATTCCAGAAAATTTTATTTCTTAATTATATGTGAAACTTTGTCAGACACCTGAAAAATGTTTAAAATAGGAGGGTTAAACTTTTTGCCATTACATTAAGAAATAAATGAATGAAGTGAAAAGATCATAAATCAAAATATGTGTGTAGAAAGGGAAGACAGTTGTTTCGAAGCTTCAAAAGCTCCATCATCAATTGCTGATGGTTACTAACTGATGATGAAGATTTGAAGCCCCGAAAGAGCTGTCTATCCTTTTTTACACACATTTTTATTTATGCTCGTTTGACATTGTCTATTTATTTCTTTATACTTAATAAATGGTTATGGAATCTTTCTATAATCCTAAATTTATTTATTTACAAAAAATATCATATAAGTATACCAGCATTTGAAGTTATTCAGTTTCATGAAATTTAGAGCTCAGCTCAAAAAGATGGTCTTAAAAAAACTTTGATTCCATCCAAACAATCTAGCAAGTACTTTTCATTGTGACAACCACCTCACATTTGGGGGGGAAAGAGCAATGAGTATGAAGGCTGTTCATCTCTTCACACAAAGATTTAAATAGTCTTAGAGTTTGTTGAATTGCTCTTAATAAAATTAACAACTTTGACGGATTGAAAGAACACTTCCTTCAATGTGTCTAGCAGGGGTTTGGTCGTTAGGTTGTATCCTCAGAGTAACCATGTCTACAGAGTGAGTCCCCATTGCTTTCACTGTCAAGAGGTGGGGTCGAGATAACCCACGTGACTGGAGGCATTTGGTGTTGAAAGATTACTAGCAGCAATACTAGTTTTGTCGCTTTATTGCAGCTCTTGGCAAGAATGCAGTATTTTTCTGCTGTGATTCAGAGTTTGACAGAAGTACAAATCAGTAGCAAAATAAAGTAGAATGTCTACCAGATATTTATCCTAATGTTTATTTATTTCATGCTTTATTTCTTTATCATTCAAAAACTTTATTCGTCAATAATAAATATGTAAAGGTAATTATTAAACTTTTATTTAGATTTTTTTTAAATGAATGATATATTATTTTAATAATTTAGCCCAGTTTCCAATCTTTCACATAGTTTTATTTATGTTTAATGTCATTAGATACTTATTTTTTTGTTGTTAATACAAAGAAACAAATAGGACAGAGAAAAGTAAAGAAATTAGATTAAGAAATTTAACTTTATGTGCTGGAAGAGAGAAAGATGAAATTTCGAGGGAAGAGAAATTTAGGTGATTAATTATTAATTTAAATCAAACCTGTTTAAATCAATCCAGAAAGTGAAATGATTGGAGCACACCATTGTAGAATTTGTAGCTTTAAATTTTTCCTTGCATATTTTCGTTTCTCATATCTTTCTTTTCTCTTCATCCTTTACAAAATTATACATAAAATTTGGATTAGAGACCACTGCACACAGAGCTAAAAAATTTGCAGGAAAGTATCTATATATGTAGTTTTTAATGTGATTTTTAGGGGTTACTTTTGGTTCCGTGCCGATTTTTTGACATTCGTAAAAGGAATTCGGTTTAAACTTTTAGCCAAATATTGTATATTTTGCCCTCTGTAAATTTTGACCTTTTGTAATTTTTAGCTTTCTCCGGCGATTTTTTGACATTCATGAAAGAATTCACAGTTGCAGCCTGATATAGTAACATTTGTCCTCTGCAATTTTTCGCAAGGTTTTTTTTTTTTTTTCTGTTTTGAGGCAATTTTTACAGATTAGTAAAATAATTCTGGTTTTAATTTTTTAGTTCAACATAGTTAATTTCTCTTTTCAGTATAATTTATTCAGAATTCGTACAATGAATTTTTTTTTTTTTTTTTTTTTTATGCAAGATTTATAATTTTTCCATGATCTGTGGCAAATTTTTCACATTCATGAAATTAATTCAGTTTCAAACTCTATCCTAATATAACAAATTTTGACCTGTGAATTTTTTTTTTTTTTTTTAGTGATTTTTATAATTTTTTCACGTTCCACAGCAATTTTTTGACACTTGTAAAAGGAATTTGGTTTCAAACGAAAGCTTAATATAGTAAATTTTATGCTCTTTTCAATAAAGTTTTTTTTTGCGTATTTTGGTTTTTGTGTGATTTTTTGATGGGCCCGAGCAGCAAGGGGCTGGTCAGCTAGTATGTATGTACACCCGTTTATACTTATTTAAAGCATAAATTTAATCTAAAAAAAGAAATTATTTTTTTAACATAATTATTTACATTTTAAAAGAACAAAAACAAGTAACAAGTTTCTTTTGGTGAAAAATTGTATTGCCAAGAACTGTTATACGAAATGTTCTTAAAAAGCAAATTAATAAAAAAATTTCAAATAATAACATTTTAAGTATTTAAATTGATAACACCAGATTAAGTTTTATTATTACATATATTTATGATATTAAAAGTAAAATACTTTTTATTTTCAATGTGACAATGTAAATAAACAGTATCATGGTTGTAATGATATATTTTTAATATCCTCACATTCATGAAAGGAATCCATTTTCAAACTCTAGCCTAATATAGCAAATTTTGGCCTCTGCAATTTTTTAGTGATTTTTAATGGGATTTTTATAATTTTTCTACATTCCACGGCAATTTTTTGACATTTGTAAAAGGTATTTGGTTTCAAACCAAAGCTTAATATAGTAAATTTTATGCTCTTTTCAATAAAGTTTTTTTGCATATTTTCGTTTTTGTCTGATTTTTTTTTTACGGGCCCGGGCAATGATGAGCGGGTCAGCTAGTATGTATATACACCCATTTATACTTATTTAAAGCATAAATTTAACCTAAAAAAAAGAAATTATTCACGCTTTAAAAGAATGAAAACAAGATTTTTTTGGGTGAAAAATTGTATCGCCAAGCACCGTTATATGAAATGTTCTTAAAAAAACAAATTAATCAACCATTTTCAAGTCATTACATTTTAAGTATTTAAACTGATAACTCCAGATGTAGTAAGTTTTAATGCTGCATGCATTTATTATAGTAAAAGTAAAATACTTTCTATTTTCAATGTGAATAAGCAGTTTCATAATTGTAATGATATATTTTTAATATCCTTTAAATATTAAAAAAGTAATAAAAAATAAATATATCAATTGAATGTAACAGAGCTTTCTTTGTTTGCTCTTTCTTTACATCCATAGGCAACAGTTTGCTATTATATTTTTGAATCACAAACATGAGACCATCTAATATTGACCATATAAACCACTGCTACTAGCACGCACAGCCTCTTGCCCCAAGTCACGTGATTTTATCTTTGCTGTAGAAAAGGTAGGAAGATTGTCCCTGTAGTATACGGTTACTCTGAGGTTGTGTATGTATGTACAGCAATGGATCCAAACTGCATGGAGTGCAACTTCTTTAATGATTTCATGTAAGTCTGTATAGCATTCACACATAGATTTTTCGTCATAGGTGTAAACACAACAGCAATTGCCCTATCGTTTTTTTTTTCCACATAAATAATTGTGAATGACATTAAATATGTCCTTCACCGTATATTTTTCTGTGAGAGGATAGCAGAGTAACAGATTTTCTTCAAGCACGTTCATTTTTCAAATATCTCTGAAAAGAAACAAAATTGGCAGATTGGACATCTGTACTCTCATGAAAAAAGTGTGGGAAAATAATATTGTATGAGAACCAATAGCAATTTTCGCAAAGATATAAGGAAAAATTTAAGTAATCTTGCAATATGATTAGAGGTGTGTGTAACTAGTGACATTAAATTATCAATTATTTACTATGCCTAATGGGCCTTTTCCTTCATTTTGAAAGTAATGTATTAAAGTTACACATGAGACTAGCTTTGTAATCCAAAACTATCAACTTTGTTTATTGATGAAACATCAGTGAAAGCTTACTGTGGAGACACAAAAAGTTTTGGTTTCTGTCTGTCTGTTCCATGATAGCTGCCATAAAAAACATCCGATGAGCGTGAAATTAAGTAAGCATGTTGGTGAGGTACCCAGAATTAGCTCTATATTTTGTGGTTACATTTGTCCAATCTATTCAGAAAAAATGGAACATTTTATTTTGCACCATAATGCTTTTCTATGACATTTCAGATGATTAATTTTCATTTCTCAAAAGAGAATGGCTCATTTGATTAAAGGATTTAAATGGTAAATTACAGATGCAGAAATTTCCCAATAATGGTCTAAAATTATTCCTGTTATTTCAAAATTTTGTCAGTACATTTGTAAGATTTTTTAAATTAGGTGTATATCTTTTGGTAAAATTTTATACATCTGTTCCAATAATATAAAACATCTTGTTTTATAAATTTACTTATTTGAAATACATGTATTTTTTTTTCTTTTTCTTTCATTAGTTACCTAGCAACTGTATTCAATCCTAATAATATTATAAATGTGAATATGTGTGCATATGATGTTTAAGTCAAGCCAATGTCAAAATGGGCGAGTGAATGCATTTGTATCTTTGCATATAGATGGATTTTAACCCAGAAATGAAATTGAGCAATGTTTTATTCATTTTATTCAAATATTTTGCTTATAAATTTAAAAGTTCATTATTTTCATAGAGAATTAATTGGCATTTTCCTATAAAATTTAACAATATTTCTTTAATCGTTGCCAAGAAAATCAGAACCCAGAATAATAATTTCTCTAAACAGTTAAATTTTCGATTTTAAGATTCTCACGTGAAAAAGGTAAATGAAATAAAAAATTAAGAATTAAAACAAAAAGATTAATATGGTGTTATACTAGAAATAAAAAGGAAACTCTCAAGTATTTAATATTGCAAGGTGGACAGATTTGAGTAAGTACGGAAAACAGGCAGATATGACATCATTTATCAAAAACAAAGATGGTGAAATAAAATGGTCTTGGGTTATGATATTAATTCTTATTATTTAAAGAAAATTGCTATGTTTATTTATCGTCTGCATACAGTCAATGTAAAGATTTGATTTTTAAATAAAAATTTTTTTTAATTTTTGAAAAGCAAATAGATAGCAAATATCACTAATATTGCAAAATTACCAGTATCGAAAATGACATTATAATTAGCAGAAAATAATTAGTTCCATTCTTAAAAACTCAAAAATTAACTAGACTGCCCGAATAAGGAATTTTTTGACAAATGTTAATTCTTAAAGCCACCACACTTCAGAAAATATGAATGAAAATTACTTTGTTTTCAAAAAGAAAATTACACTTTAGTTCATAAAACCTAAATGTTTAATATGATAGCATTAAAGTAAAATCATTTTCCTTCTGTCAGTATCGAAATTAAAGCTCTGTAACTCAAAATATATTGAAGACACATTTATAAATAGTAGTTTGGCGACAGGATTTTAATTCCACATTTCTTTTACCTTTAAAGTTGTAAAATTATTTTATCATTTTTAAAAATAGCTTTTTAAAATACTTTTTTACAACAGATTTTTGTAAAGTCTGGGTAGAGATCCATATACTGTTCTGGTTTTTTGGCGATAAATGTTTCAATCTGGATGTTACAATCTTCAGCATTTGGGGTTGCTTTTTCTATTGCTTAAATGCTACTGGTGGAAAAGTAATAATTTTATATTCAACTATTTAACACCCAAATTTTGGCATATATACAATTTCATGAGTATAAAGTACTTATATATAATATGTATATATGTTCATCTACATAAATAATTACATATATAATATATATATATAATATATAAATAACATTATAATACAAAAATAGATGTTTATAAAAATTTAAAAACCATGTTTTTCTGCCATCTTGAAAAATTTAATAAGATGCTAAAACGACGTTTTGGTGCCATTTTGAATACCTTCGCCAATCGTGCCAACCAAAACAGGATATGGAATTGTCCCAGCATTGTTTTTTCATTTTATGAAGAAAGATTTGTCAATTTTCATGATTTTACTTGGCCTTTCTTTTTTCATTGGTTGCAATTTCATTTTGGCAAGTTTTTATATTATTTGGCACAAACTTTGCCAATTTTTTATGGCTGAGTTATGTCAGGACCCCTACAAATAAGAAATTCCTTATTGTCTCCTATAAAACGTGACAAAGAGTTGTTCAATTAAACATGATTTTAATTATTGGGAGTGAAATATTTTGCTTAATTAATGCATTTATCTTTCTTTTAAAGCTAAGTGAACAAAGTCAATGATAACAACTAGTGTTCTATAAAAAAATCATTCAAGTAATATAGATTACTAAGGATTACGCAGAAAGTCCGGCTTAGAGAAATAAAAGTTTAATTAATCCTTCACAATTTCATCTGAAACGTAGATTTGCGTCAAATATGAACAATGTTAGTAACATTATGGTCTTAAATTGAATGTGTATACTATTAAAAGGCTATCGCAAAAAATACTTTATAGTGCCAAATCACATTTTTCATTTAGTCAAATGACACTGACACGATAATAAATGATTACCCATTGGGTTTTAAAGTCTCCAAACATGTCTATTTTTGCATAATTTTAGTAATCTTTTTCTATCAAGTAGATTAAGATGTATTTAAATAAGATCTTAGATCTAAATATTACAGAACGGCAATAGAAACTATTTTCGCAAACAAAAATTGTAAAAACATTAGAGTTCTAAATTAGATGATTCAGTTTACATTTCCATAAGTTCCTTATCCATCAGATGCAGGTATTTGTGGTTGGCAGGTAAGCAAATTCTGCTATTTGGATATTAGGATAACATAAAATGTTTGTCCAAACTATTGCTTATCCATATAAATCACAGTGTGTAAAAAGAGTAAAAGAAAGTAAAAAGAAATCTAAGATATATTATAACCATTTGCACAATCAATAGAAAATTAAGAATGTAAACTTAAACAGACTATGGGGGCGGGGTTCAGAGGGGCGAAGCTTCCCTGAAGAAATGCAGTTTTTTTATCTAAAAATTTACCAGAATAAGCAGCTCATCTGAATTTCAGAATATCATTGCATAACAATGTGCTTCATTTAACACTTTTAATTTCTGAAACTTTTGAAGTATTTTTTATTCTTATAAATATTTATGTAATTTCAAAAATTTAAATTGCGATTTGTAGGAAGTTGAATATCATAGCAAAGTGTATTAAAAAAGAATGAGATGCGAATGTGACATTGAGGCTCCTGATCTGCAGATTTACTAGTATTCTTTCAGTTAAGCCATTTTAGATAGATTTTGTAAGAAATACTACCTATTACATTCTGCCCTATGTTAGAATTTATGAAAAACTTTTGTAGATCTAAGCCGATCATGACCCCTAGAACCCAAAACCATCTCCCAGTTCAAAACTTTATATGTCTATCTGTATATATATCACTTTTTTATGGACATGATAACTTCTATAATTCTGCACAAATCTCTTCCAAACTGATATATAAAATCAAGGGGCAGATAATCTCGGTCAAGTTGGTTAATGGGTAAAATTGGACCAAGTTGATGGAAACAGGGACGGTTTTTGTGAAAACAGAAAAAACCCATAACTTTTTTATTATAATATATATCAATTCAGTTTAAAGTTATTATTACTTCTAGGAAAAGAGCCAAAAATGTATGCATAACCTATTTTTGATATTAAAAATGGACTCAAGGGGCAAAAGAAAAAAAAAAAAAAAAATAGGGTTTTAAGAAGAAAAAAAATTCCTAACTTTGTCAATTCACAAGATATCAAATCTACTTAAATTTATTATAAATCTGCTTAATATTATATACAACTTTTATATTGACAAGCTTTTGATAGGACCAACTCTTACAGCAAAAATTAAATTAAAAACTCATCAAAAGTGGCCAGATAAAATTGTTAAAGTGTGTTTATCTCTAATCTTGATTTAGCTTTTGTTGGGGAAATTAGTACTTAAATTCGAAATCTACCTGTGCCTGTAGGACAAGCCAGCAGGGATTTTTATGATTTCTTCCATTACTGATATTTTCACATACTCCCAACAGGTCCCCCATGTACCTCAAATTGGGAACTGCTTCTCTAAATTACTCAATTATCCAACTCTATATAATTAACTCTCAACAAAAGTGAGTACAACTAACACATAAGGTGTATATTGGAGGGTTAAGTAAACTAATGTATTGGTCAACAGTAATTTTGTGTCCTAATGCAATAATTATGATAGTAAGATAGTAAATACAATTTATGCTGTTTACAGTTGTGCATAAATATGTTATATACAATGCCCCTTGTTATATTCCTCATTCAGATATGTGGCTCTGTTGTCATACCTCCTAAAAAAATAAGGTGCGGTTTAACCACATTGTTTCCCTGTATAACTATATTTAAATATTTATTTTATTATGTATATCTCTCTTAATTTTTCTAAGAAAGTTGTGTTATATATACTAATTTTTTGCGAGAAAATGCGAAGCATTTTCTTGTATCTTATCTTTCTATCTTAGTTTTGTAATTTCTTTAGTCATAAAGAACTTATTAATTCTATCCTGGCAGATCTGATACGGAGGTCATTGTATATTTAACCATTATCTTCAATTTTGAGTGTACATAGAATCCTTTGATAAAATCTGAAAGTAGCAAAGTAGTGGCTACTTTTGAAAAGTAGTTTGTAGTAGCTATTTCTTTTCTTAGCTTCCTGCAATATCGAGAATTTCCAAGATGTGGCAAAATACAGTTAGCAGTTACACAATTTTTTTTGTAAAAAAAGATGATTCAGAAGGATTAAAACTACTAACTTCACATTGAAAAGCAAAATACATATAATCGCAAGCAAAAGCGATCTTTTGTAACAGATTTTTTTCGTAAGAATGTAATAAACAGTGGATAAAGGTATGCACAATTTTATTTCAGCTTTATTGCTTAAAAAATAATTTTAATTTCTGATTAATCATATAATAGAGGTTTTGGGACATATAAAAGTCAATTAATGAAACATTCAGCATTTCTTAGGAATTTTTGAATATCTGAGGTTTTATTAATAGTGGACACCTCCGAATAGCGGACAGTTTTTGTGCCTCCCAGCTGTTATTTAGAGGTTTTACTGTATATCCAACAGCAGATTAAAAATGGTTGATGATATATATTCACAGATTTTTTTGAAGTAAATTCATTGTTAACAAATATTAAAATTTACTTCTAATTAAAACAAAAAGAAAATGCTTTCTATGTAAAAGTAAACAAATTAATATCTGAAGGAAAGTGAGATATTTTCTAATTATAAATTTTCGAATTCTTTAAATAAATTTTTAACCTTTCTCTAAATTTTATAAATTTACCAGATTAGTTAAACTTCTGAAAACTATTTTTAATTAGCTGTGTTAAAAGCTTTTTCTCATCTGTATTATCTTCATTGGTGCGTGTTTGTATATATATATATATATATATATATATATATATATATGAAATGATTTTGCTTGTTATTTCTTTCTATAAAATTGTAAGGACTTGGGTTGGTGATACTTGAAAGATGTTGCTGGTAGGTTAAATAATTGACTCAGGACATCGCTTTTTAAGTGAACTCTGTTTATTTAGGACATTTGCAGTACAAGAGAGTTGCGAGTTCGCAAAGGTCCCGAGATACCATATATTTCTTGGCTCACATACTTGGTCTGTTAGAGCCAGCCCAAATATTTAAAAAAGACCGCTCTTTTAGGCTGAGCACATGAGTTTTGTTATGAAGTTTGAATATTTTCCAGGAGAGGGCGAAAGTGTCAATTTGCGAGGAAACTTTAATTGGCTCAATGTTCTTTAATAGGTGTGGTCTTGGTGATTGCACCACAACTGGTAATTTCTACTTTTGATATTAATGATTATTTATGTTTTAATCAATGTCAGCTAGAGAAAAGTCAATTGGGATTGATGGATTAAATGTACTTATATTGACATTGATTATAATTGATATTATGATTAATTTGTATTTTATAATTAAATGTGATCATGGATCTAATAACTGTCAAATTTGAGGAATAGTAATTAGAATTTATAGCCTAAATATAATCAAAACTGTTATAATGATAGTTTATTGTGATTTATGATTTCAAGTATTTCTAACATCAATCCCCGTCAAAGAAATTAGAAATTTATAATATTAAGTTAAAAAAAGGGGTTTGATTTTTATCCTTTCATATATATATATATATATATATAACAACTTGGCCTTTGGTTATAATTAAAAGAAGTGGCTGGTAGATTAAAGAACTGACTCGGGACCTTGCTCTTTTCAGTAAACTTTGTTTATTTAGCACATTCTTAATACAAGACCCTCAAGAAACCATATTTTACTTGGTTTACATACTTGATATGATAGAACCAGCTCAAATCTTTAAAAATAACTGACTTCTTGAGAGGAGCACATGACTTTTGTTATGAATTTAGAATATTTTCCAGCAGAGGGTGAAAGTGTCAATTTGGGAGGAACGTCACATTTAATTGACCCAATGTTCTTTAATAGGTGTTGTCTTGGTGAAGACAACAGGCTTGAATCAAGCCCAATTGCACCATCAATGGTAATTTCCACCTATGACACTAATGGTTATTAATGTTTTAATAAATGTCAGCTAGAGGAAAGCTAATTACGATTTATAGGTTCAATGTAACCATGCATCTAATAATTGTTAAATTTGAAGAAAAGTAATTAGAATTTACAGTCTAAATATAATGAACTGTCATACTTGGAAAAGTAAATTACTGTTTATGGCTTTTAAGATTCATTTAATGTTTATTTTAACTCTAGTCTGATTTTATGAGCCCAATAATTGTCATAATGATAGTTTATTGTGATTTATGGTTTTAAGTATTCATTACATCAATCAATGTCAAAGATGAAACTTAGTTTTACAATTAGATTTCACATTAGGAAAAGAAGTTAGAAATTTTGAATATTAAGTTTAAAAAAAAGATTTAATTTTTATCCTTTCATATAAATATATAAATTTTGTGTGTTTGTAAGCCATTTCTGAATGTGGATTTTTGCTGTCTTTTTGTAATTATGAGCATTTCTAGAATTTAAATGGATTGTGGTATTCATCATTAGTTGGATTTATTGTTCTGATTTTGGATTTTCAAAAATTAAATTGTTACAATATATATGAGGATGTGAGTTTCAAAACTCGCCTTATCTAAAATTTAAAAAATCAAGTTTTCTCTATCAATCTATTTTATTGGTGAACCTACATCGAAAAACGTCCTTCCGGCCAGTGCCGGGAGGAAGAGGTAGCTTTCATATTCCTTATTTTTAAAAAGAAAACTTATATTATTCAAATACACGAAGCTCAATTTAGTGGAAACTGATTATAGGAGATTCAATACTAATTTTTATAAATACTAAATCATTATGAATGAGAATTTCACAAAATTAGTCAGCTTTATCCAAGCTGCTTTTATTTAAAGCAACTTATATTTGGTTGCCAAATTCGCCAATATCTTGAAGTTCCTGCCATTTTAAGCCAACATGGTGGATGAGGTATCATGATAGGTCCGCGATGTATAGTGGAGATGGCATGTAAAAAAAAGTCACTTCAAAAATTACGGACCACGTGAGATCCATAGGCCTAACTGTTTGAACGTAAATATAAAACTCTTAAATTATCTTCTCAAAGATTTTACTATGTAAATTCTGTAACAAAAATGTCCAGGAACGGCACTCGCTGACTTTCCAGAGAACATGTATATATCTTGAATTTATGAAAAAGGAATAATGGGAAATATTTGCTTACCCATAGTTGATGACATGATCTGAGCATATTTTTGTAAAACATAGGAACAATATTTAATCTGTTGAAATACCTGTAGAAAAATGTGATTTGGATTTAAATAAAAGACGACACTGCTTCATTGAGAGAAAATATGGCTTCTATACTTTCTTGAACTTTAGGGGATATTTTTCAGTGGCATTGCGTCCTACTCTCCCTACCAGGGATGGACAATTTTTCCAGCCTACTCCGAACACGGCACAAGCGTAACTGAAATTTCTACCTTCGAAAAACTCTGCTGTACCGAACTTCGTGAACGGAGCGATAAATGGAGGAAATGCGTGAGCGCCTGCGCCAACAGAGTGATGAATACAGCGCTCCGGCAAACGTGCGTAGAAAACAGATGCCAAGCACAGCGTGATGGAGAAAAGGAAGAAAATGAATATTTCAACATGGTTAAAGAGCACTTGCTAAAATGGCGTACGAACGGGTTAAAAATAAAGTAAAATGAGAAAGATCGCTGATGGAACATCAAAATATGAACTAATTGCCGTACATAGATGGATGAGGAATTAAATTAAAGGAAATATTAAATGCGGAATGATAGAATTAAAATTAAAGTTGAAATTTAAAAAGAAACTATTGAAATAAAGTAAAATACATGAAAAGGACCATGTGCTTTCCACATAGCGTGCTACCACTTTAAAATGTTACATTCTACTGTGACATTACACCCCCAGAAAGGGAAAAGAAAAAGAAAACTGTTAAGTTGAACTAAAGCTATTTAAAGAAAAAAAAACCAATAATTAAGACTTAAAATTAAAAAACCCAAAGAGGATGCACCACCACCAGGGAATACAAACAGATTACATCACGACTTACAACAAGTCGTACAAGAGGAACAGTAAAAGTTATATAAAAAACTAAGATGTAATACTTGGCATTATCGTGATACAGCAACATAAGTAATAAGATATCTTGACCAACACCAGTTATAACATTGCATGAGTTTACTATTGTTGTATGCTAACATAGATTAACTTATTTCATTTTGTATAAATAATATAAAGCAAAATTAAGTGTAAATATTCTTACATGACTGATATGTTAAGTTACATTGACGTCCATAGTAAATACATTGTTAAATTACTAATATAGACACATTTTCATCTGAAAAAAAAACATGTAAGTACCAATTCTTACCAAAAGCTGACAATGTATGCACTATAATAAAAAAAACTGTAAAGAATCATGTCACATAATATGCAACAAACTAGTGTGAAATTAAAAGTTTTAAGTTGACAAGCTATCGACTGTTAAAAAGCAAAATAAACAAAGCAAAACATATGTATTAAACTATTGTGAAACCCAAACAATTAATTTAACGGGTTATGATTTATGGAAACAAAGGTAAGAAGAGAAGATTTACTCAGCATAGGTCAAATTTCACAAAAGCAAGAAAAATTGTAAACTTTCTACTATGAATATTAAGAGAAATTAAGAAGTTTTAACAAAAGGTGAGCAATATGTCAAAGATGGTTATTCAAATTTTGTGTCAAGAAAAAAAAAACTCACTGAAACTTATGTATACCTAAAGTATAAAATGTGACACAAAGCATAACCCCAACTAAGAATTGCATGACATCACTTAAGTGATCAAGGGTAATGAGAAAAATAACATTATGTTAATATCATAAAATTGAAATGAAGCAAAAAGAGTTTAAAGAAATTTTGAAGTATGCAAATTAAGGTATTGCATAGTTAAATTGTTATAATGAAAAAAAAAAAAAATGGAATAAACTTAATAATAAAGCACTAGAATACCTTGAAAGCAAACCTTTTTAAAATGCAAAGCTGTGAAAGTGAAAATAAATGTAAGACACAAAGTTAATCATAATAAAATTTAGAGTGAATATGATGCAGTTAATCAGGAGTATATGTAACAAGAATATCAATAAAGTTTACCCAATGGAATGTTGTAAGGATAAATGAAACAAAATGCTCAAGAGCATACAATTTACACCATGTTTTGATCTCATAAATAAAACACTTAAAATATAACATGTCATGAAAACATCTCACGTGTGAGATTCTTACTGTTATGCATAAATATTTAACTCAAAACATGACATGAAAACAGTTATTTGGCCGATTTATCATATTTATCATACTCAAGTATGAAAAATATATATGTGTACACATTTATTTACATGAAACTTGTGATTAGGTACCCAAAATAAAAATAACACATGTGTAAATAACTTAAAGGTGAATGAACATTGTAAAAAGAAACTCTTATGGTAACATGAACTGATGTTTATAGTTTTGTCAAGCGCTTGATGTAAAAAAAACATGCATAAAGGAAATGAAACATACAAGTGTGCCAACAAATATACGACAAAGCTCACCAAAGGGGTGAGGGGACACAAAAAGAAGGGGGGTAAAAAAAAAGAAACTCATGAGTATTTTTAAGAGAGTAAGAGAGAGAAAAAGCACATAATGTATGTTTGAATACACTTTACCAATATTTTACAAAAGTACATATGAAAAGGTAAAAAAAAATGTGATGAAATTTTAAGCCAACCAGGGAAAATTAAAATGTAAAAAAAATGTAACAAGGGTTATAACAAACCTTGTACTTAAACTTGTTGTGTCAAACTGTTGACACATGGATTATATTCATACGTATATTACGAAAGATTACAAAAAGACACGTATAAAAATTATATTGCACAAATTTTAAACAGAACCCAAAATTTACAGACATCATCAGGAACAACATCAACAGGGAAAGAGAAAAAAAAAATAAGGAAAACTATTGTAATGTTAAATTAAATTTAATTGGAGTTGCACAGTTCTCTCGTGAGAAAAAAAATTAAACACTTGAATTGAAGTACAGTTCAAGAGTTCTCGCGAACAGTTCCATTAACTGAAAATCACATTTGGAGTAGCCTGTACAGGCATTGCTGATAAAACTGCTGATATAACAGGTAAGTGAACTTTTACTTTAAATATTGCATTTAAATAAAAAAAAATTCCATGACTGACAGAAGAAAAACAAGATATTATCTTGTTAAGGCCACTCCATTGGGCCTTGAGTCTCCTGCCCGTCAAACAACACTGTAAAAATAATTAAGAAGCACAAAAAAAAAAGATGAGAAAAAAAAATTAATTGTAGCTGCTGTTGAAAGTGGAAGTTAAATTACAAGTTGAATTTGCTCGAAGTCGTGCCTGTAAAATATAGAATTTTGCTGACGAGCAAGACTTTGAAAAAATATGATGGTTGATGTTGAAACTGTGCAGATGGATCTCGTTACTATGCACACAATTGTTGCATTTCGGAGGTTTGTCACACTTCCCCTCATCGTGTGATTCGCTGCACCATGCACAAATTTTGGTTCTTACACATGAAATGTCTAGATGACCAAATGTTTGACAGTTGAAGCACCGTTCTAGCTTGATGAATTTCTTTATTTGACAACTGGATTCTTGGACTTTTAAATATTTCTGCTTAATTAATAACTGTGCTATGTGTTGAGGTATTTTAATAAGATAATTGTAATTACTGGATGTTTTACGCTGAACTTTTTGATGAACTTTATGGATGGAATACTATCATTTAGGCTATTACTGATCGCTTGAATTAAATCTGGTGTATCTGCATTTTCGTTTAAGTTATAAATCCTTAATTTGCACATCTTCATATCAGCATCCTTGCTGGACAGTTCATTTATCGATATAAAATTGTCGAACGCATTACAATTTTCAGCACTAACGCTGCACTCAGATGTATCAAAAGAGATGACATCAGTCTTGATGGTTTGTGTGGTATTATCACACGTTTTAGTCAAACTGCTTTTGTCAGTTTGTGTGCTTATACTGGTTGTTCTTACTGACTTAGCTGAATTTTTATGGCTGTGTACTCTTTCAATTAATTTTTTATTTACTTCTTTTAGGTTATTTTTTTCATTTATCAGGTCAGAAAAACCCTTTTTCACAAAGCTATAAAAACTATTAATGGCACTTATGCGAAACTTTACAGTTCTATTGATATCCCCTACTACCGCTGCAAATTCAGGATTCATACGAAGCTCAATTTAGTGGAAACAGATTATAGGAGATTCAATACTAATTTTTATCAATAATAAATCATTAGGAATGAGAATTTTGCAAAATTAGTCAGCTTTATACAAGCTGCTTTTATTTAAAGTAACTAATATTTGGTTGCCAAATTCGGCGATATCTTGAAGTTCCTGCCATTTTAAGCCAACATGGTGGATGAGGTATCATGATAGGTCCGCGATGTATAGTGGAGATGGCATGTAAAAAAAAGTCACTTCAAAAATTACGGACCACGTGGGATCCATAGGCCTAATTGTTTGAACATGAATATAAAACTGTTAAATTATCTTCTCAAAGATTTTACTATGTAAATTCTGTAACAAAAATGTCCAGGAACGGCACTCGCTGACTTTCCAGAGAACATGTATATATCTTGAATTTATGAAAAAGGAATAATGGGAAATATTTGCTTACCCATAGTTGACGACATGATCTGAGCATATTTTTGTAAAATATAGGAACAATATTTAATCTGTTGAAATACCTGTAGAAAAGTGTGATTTGGATTTAAATAAAAGACGACACCGCTTCATTGAGAGAAAACATGACTTCTATATTTTCTTGAATTTTAGGGGATATTTTCCGGTGGCATTGCATGCTACTCTTCCTACCAGGGACGGACGATTTCTTCCAGCCTACTCCGAACACGGCACAAGCGTAACTGAAATTTCTACCTTCGAAAAACCCCACAGTACCGAACTTGGCGATCGCGAACAGAGCGATAAATGGAGGAAACGGGTGAGTGCCTGCGCCAACAGAGCGATGAATACAGCACTCCAGCAACTGTGCGTAGAGAACGGCAGCCAAGCACAGCGTGATGGAGAAAAGGAAGAAAATGAATATCTCAACATGGCTAAAGAGCGCTTGCTAAAATGGCGTACGAACGGGTTAAAAATAAAGTAAAATGTGAAAGATCACTGATGGAACATCAAAATATGAACTAATTGCCGTACATAGATGGATGAGGAATTAAATTAAAGGAAATATTAAATGCAGAATGATAGAATTAAAATTAAAGCTGAAATTTAAAAAGAAACTATTGAAATAAAGTAAAATACGTGAAAAAGGACCATGTGCTTTCCACATGGCACACTACCACTTTAAAATGTTACATTCTACTGTGACATGAGGCTAACGAGTGAACTTGGTCGAGACCTTAGTAATTCCTGAGCTCATGCTCACTCACATTGGAATCGGTTGATATATACAAGTGCTGTCGCAGGCAAAAAAATCAGATTTTTCAAAATGTCACCCACATTAGAAATTGAAACTGCTATATCTGAGCCATTTTTAAGATAAAGACAAAACAAAAAACGCTCCGGAATCCTTATATCATGGTCAAATACGTAAGAAAGAAACCTTTTTCAATTTCTAATTTTTTTTGCACCTCACTTTAAATATAATTTTTTATTTAATTTAATGGCCTCCATTTTGAAACAAGATGGCTGATGAAGCTGGCCAGCAAACGTGGTCGAGGCATTACGATATACTATCCACATGCCTTCTTACATCGAAATAAGTTAATAAATACGCGTGTTATCACGTGACAAATATCAGATCGTTTCAAAATGTCAGCTATGCTAGAAATTCAAAGTGCTATAATTCAACCATTTTTTAAGATATATACGAAACAAAAAGTGCTCCGGAATCTTTGTATCAAGGTCAAACACAAAAAAATTCTTTTTCATTTTTCAATTTTTTGATAACTTATTTTAAATTTAAAATAAATTTTTTTTTTTTTTTAAATGGCAGCCCTTTTGAAACAAGATGGCGAATGAAGCTGTCCAATGAACTCGGTCGAGACATTCGTATGTACTATATACACACCAAGTTACATCCAAATCAGTTCATAAATACGCCTGTTATCGCGTGACAAAAATCAGTTCATTTCAAAATGTCAGCCACAATAGAAATTCAAATTGCTATAAGTCAGCCATTGTTTTAGATATAGACAAAACAAAAACTGTTCTGGAATCTTTGTATTAAGATCGAACACATAGAAAAAAATCTTTTTCATTTTCCAATTTTTTGGTACCTCATTTTAAATTTAAAATTTTTAAATTTTTTTTAAATGGCCGCCATTTTGAAACAAGATGGCGGATGAAGCTGGCAAACAAACTCGGTTGAGACATTGGTACGTATTATGTATACACCAAGGTACATCCAAATCGGCTCATAAATATGCCTGTTATCGCATGACAAAAATCAGGTTTTTTCAAAATGTCAGCCACGCTAGAAATTCAAAGTGCTATAACTCAGCCATTTTTTAAGATATAGATGAAACAAAAATCTTTGTATCAAGGTCAAACATATAAGAAAAAAATATTTTTCAATTTTCAGTTATTTGGTATGACATTTCAAATTTTAAATTAAAAAAAAAAAATTTAAATGGCCGCCATTTTGAAACAAGATTGCGGATGAAGCTGGCCAACAAACTCGGTCGAGGTATTGGTATGCACTATGTATGCATGAAGTTACATCCAAATCGGTTCATAAATACGAGAGTTACAATGTGACAAAGATCAGATATATATATATCAATGTTTGAACGGAGGGTGGTTTCGGGGTCTGGGGGTCATGATTGATGAAAATATACCAAAAAATTTTTTAATTGCTTTCCTCCGAACGGCTGCAATAGGTACCTTTTTGTAATGAAAGCTACCTAAAACTCATTTACTTCAGTGATTTATCTGTATAAAAATGTAACAAATGAGAAATAACAAAACTAATAATAAGGTATCAGAAAACTTGGAGGGCTGGGAAGTGAGATATGGCACTGTACTGGATTGGACTGTGTTAGTAAGATTCATGCCAGTTAATCATACAAATTGAATTATAAACCACAAAAAAACAACACAACCTGACACTGAAAATGATCCTAAAGTCTCAGAAATGTGATAAGATAGATCAGTAATTAGCACAAGTGTTGAGCTTATCACTTGAATATTACAGTAGACTACCTCAAATTCACAACCCTAAAATCCGCTCATCCTTGCAGATGCAAACAATGAAACTTCCAGTTCAAATGTAGGGGCAAAATTATAGAACTTTTTAGTTTTGTATCATTCCATTTGTACTTTAATATGTAACTTTCGATAATATGACTGAACTTGTGGTTTTCCATGACAGAAATATAAATTTATTTCTAAAATAAATCAAGATATTGCTGATATCACTGGTAATCAGTCTTTTTGCCAAATATATTTAGTTATTAATCAAGGACTTTCTAAACCTGAAATAAAACTTCCTTTCTTTATGATTTTGATCTGAATTAATAAGATCCTTTTTATGAGGAAAGTTTCATTGAATAATTTAAAGAAAATATATCTCATCTTTATTATGCATATTTAATTATACATTATTAATTGTTTGCTTGACCTTAACTTTTAATAATTTAATTAAATTTAAAATTAACTTTCTTTTTATCATTTTAGTTTATTACTTATTTTAATATTTTACTATATTGTAAGCATTCATTATAATTTTGATTGCATTATTAGATTCAAATTAGTGTTTAAAAATTGTAAACAAAGCAATGACCAGAAATCCACAAAATTCTAAAACCTGCACAAACTCTGGTCCCAAGCTGTGCAAATTTGAGGGAGTCTACCTTAAGATATCTCTAATGGTTTCTAGAATTTACACCTTAAAATTTAAACTCATTGAATTTTAGTTTTTTTTTATATGAGAGCCATTTTATTCTGTCTGTGTCTAAAGCAAGATGGGAAATTTCTATGATACACCACAGCTGATCTTGAATATGTTGAAAAAAACATGTACATTGGTGATGTAAAATGTTCCATTGTGATATATACTGACTAATCATCAGGAAAAAAACTGTGAGCAAGGTTGCTTCCTCAGAACATAGAGGTTCATTAGAATTGGAATGGGTTACAAGCCTTGGCACAATTAGCATTCACTTGGTGCTCCCAATTTTTGCTTTTTCAGTATTCAACAATGCTAATACAGGGGTATTTACTGTTTAATGATATAAGAAATACATAAATGTATTTGAAAAAAATATCATTTTTCATTTATTACATTAAATCTTTAGAATATGTTTCTTATAAGCATTAAATGATTAAATAATGTGAAACATCATTATTAGTTCCCGCCCGAAACAAGTTCTTCATTCAAAAACTGAATTTTGAATGAAACTGAATTATCAAATGTGAATGTTAAGCTTTTAATATATACCTACACACAAATATTATTAACCACAAACACACATCCTTTCCATAGACACACTTTTGCATTATGCAGGTATGTGCATGTGTTTGTTTTAAATAAAAGAAAACACTATTAAAACATTATTTAAAAAAAAAATTTAACCAAAAATTTCATTTATGAGCTTTAGTTATTCACAGAGTAAAAAGTTTGTTCCAAAGTTTCTATGTCTAAGACTGTCCTGAAATTCAAACTGGCTACTTTTAGATGCATTCACAGTCAGTTTTATTCTTAATTGCTTGTAATCGGCATAGCAAACAAAGCTTCATAAACAAAAAATCATATGGTGTTTTTCAATTTTCAATAAAGGTAAAGGATCTTTCAGAAAATGCTGCCAAAGATGAAGTTTTGAGCTAATTTTTAGGACGCAACAGCTTAAGAAAGGATGTTGATTGAAAAATGAAAATTGCTATTTTGTTATAAACAACCTTAATGGTTGCCTTCTATTTTCATGTGTCTATCAATATAAATGAGATATTTAATTTTTAACCTGATCGAAAAGAAGTCTTTAAAATATGATGCTTTAAGACTGTTCTTAAATTCAAACTAACTACTTTCTGACACATTCTTGAATTAATTTTTATTCATAAAGGAATAAAACTGGCAGGTTTTGTTATTAAGATACTATTGAATCAAATGGAGTTTTCCATTTTTCGACAAAGACAGTCTTTCAGAAAATGTCGTCAAAGTTTGTGTTTTGAAGTGAATTTCTCAATGCGACAGCCCAAGAAAGGTCTTCATGAAAGCCATATGCAAAAGTCTCACTTTAAAGGAATTAGACCCATTATTTATTATTTCACATGCTTGAGAATGCAGTGTTTTCCCTTTCTTAAATGTTGTCATTTTTGAAGATAAGGATACCTGCCAGTAATAACCAAGATGTATTCAATCAAGATGGCAAGCAATGATCAAGGGTTTAATAAGAGTAAAAAATATATAAGCAAACATGCAATAATCAAAGAAGAGAAGAAAATAACTGTCTGACAATAGGACTGCAGACTGCACTCTTTCCTCCTTCTCCTCTACACATAATGAATACAAAGGAAGTCAAAATTACACTGATTATCCAAAATTAAGTGGATGAGCCTGTTTCTATAGTGACCACACAGAGAAAGATTTATTCAAGGGTCTTTCTCATAATGGGTGGACACATTTAGATATAGTAATTAAATTTGTGTATAGACATACAGATATATACATATAAGCATGTCTATATGTGCATAATGGTCATCAAATCTTACAATACTGTAAAACATTGCTAAATTTGGAGTTGAAAGATGTCATCAAAAGCAGAGTCAATTTAATGCTAACTCACGCTTTTGAAAAAATTCTCATTCTAATCTGCCTCTTATAATCGCCCATAGATTTTACTATAACTGAAGAATTTTATTTGTATAAATTAAAAAATTTCAGTTAATAAACAGGTAAAATCATATTTCATACGTACTTAATAACAAAAATATATGCGCATACTCACATAACTTCAGATGCATTTGCTTAAACAAACAAGTACACATACTCACTCATATGATAGACTTATATGTACAGAATGTCTCTCAAAAAGACAGCCAAATTTTAATATTAAATTACTCATTAACTGTAGTATGTATAAAGATTAAATGAATGACTTGTTTATAAGATATCCTCTTAAATTTTGTATGCAGCAATTTAAGAAACAGTTCAGGTTTTCATTAATAGGATTTTCATTTCATCAATAGATTTTCCTCAATTCATTGTGCTATTTAATCCTAATAAAAATGCTCAAACTACCTTTGACATGCAAGCCCTTTTTTTTTTTTTTTTTTTTTTTTTTCTAAACTAGTATGAAGTTAAATAAAATGAAGGGTAGAAACTGAACAGCTTTATAAATCAGTTTAAGACATCTTGCAGATTGAAGCAGTGCAGCACTATCTATTGATAAAAAATTAAAACTATTTTTAAATGTCTGTAACCAAATTTATGAACTAACTAACTTGTACATATAATTTTTTTCATCATTATTATAATTATTGAATTTTAATAATTGGGTGTCATTTTTTAGACATCTGGTATATGCTTACACACATCCATATTCAGACTTCTTTTTTATAAATTTTTATATAGTATTGGCTATAAATATCTGTGGAATGCATAGATCTGTTGTGTGAAAATAAAATTCTCATTAAATATATTTTGGTTAAGAGATTGAAAAAACTGGGTTCAAAGTTGCCAAATGAGTTTAAGTTCGAAGAATAAAAATTACTGTGATTTTATATATTTAACAGTTTAAATAATTGATATTTCTGAATTTTAAAAATTTTCTTGAGAGTTTAGATTTAAGAGAAAATTGTACACTCTGAGACAGATTTTTAAAAAGTGTTAATTAAGAGCTAACTATAATTGACTGAAGAAATTTTAGCCATTGCATATATAAATCGGCTTATTGGAAACATCTTGCATACTGAGATTACTAATACATAACGCACCTAGTACACAATGACACAATGCTAATTTTTTATGTTTTGTCAACATTTTCACCAATCTGGTACATGACATCATTGTAGGACATAATCTTCCTGGATTTTGGAGCATCTGTTTATCAACGTCTGCATTGTATAATGTTTTAAAGGGTAAAAAGACTGATAAATCAAGGGATTGGAATTTGATGCAGCTATGTGATGGTAAAGTGAGAACGTGCAGCTATTTAGAGGACTAGAGTGAGTTCGGGACTGCCCGAAGCTGATGATTTTAAATCCGAGCCTGAACCATTTTCTGTTATCAGAGCCAAGCCCGGTACCAAGCATATACCGCAAAAAAGTACAAAGAAATTGCATAATATTTAAAAGTTGTTCTAAATGTAATTTCTCATTGTTGAACAACTTCTTTCTTGAAAATAATGGGTAATTCATACCCTAGCACATAATTAATTTTATGAATTTTACATTCAGTCTTATCAAAAGAGAAGTTTAGTATTGAATAAAAATATACTCCCCTAAAAAGATTCTCATATTTTATCTCCCGCAACATGCAAATCTGATGACACATTGAAGAAGGGTGTTTTATGAATAAACGAAAGAAATTTGCAGAAATTAATATTTATATGATGAAGAATCAAACTACATTTTTCTGTTTTCTATAAAAGGTGTACATCTTTCATAATTCTCTTGTCCTTGAAAATCTGCTTAAATTAAAAAT
Source organism: Maratus speciosus (assembly GCA_963932465.1). NCBI lineage: Eukaryota > Metazoa > Arthropoda > Arachnida > Araneae > Salticidae > Maratus > Maratus speciosus. The sequence goes on from OZ010787.1 coordinate 257,777,146, forward strand.
TTGATATATTTCCTGAAAGATTACTGTTACCTGCTTTCTATCAGGAATAAAAACACATGTCATCTTTATCTACTTACAAATGAAAGTGACTTCATTAATGTGAAGAGCAGAGCCACAGCATGAGCAGAATTCAAGAAGAAAAATGTATAGAATCACTAATGTTAATTTCGTATAAAGACTGATTAGAACTCTCAAATAATAGAAGACTAAAAATTTACAAACCTTAAGCTAATGCTGATTGACTTACAAGAAAATATTCATTTCGCGTTAGATCTCTTAAAAATAGTAATAATAAAATTTCAATTTAAAAATATCCTAATGGTGCCATATTCTGATTGACACCATTTAATAGGCCATCACTCGCCGTCAATCCCAGGCATAAATCTGCAAATATCACAAGTTTTCTTTTAAAATAGCGTTCTACTACTGCTACAAACGGAACAAAATTTTGTTTCTCTCTCATTTAGATCAAAATAGCATTAAAATGGCTTGAAGTGGAATAAGTAATTTTTAAGGAAGAAAAAGTTATTTTTTGTTTCTATACGAGAATTAATAAAATTATTAATTTCAGAAAGAATGAGCCCGAGCCTGAAGGCTGGTATAAAAATCGAGCTCATGTCGGGCTCGGGCTTGGGCTGAGCTCGTCTCGTCTCCAATGGGCACCCATGCCTAAAAGACATATAAGCATATTAAAGTAACATATAATACATGTTATGCATTATAGAATAAATTGTAATCATATACATTTAGACACTGCTTCACTGTTTACCAGCATTTCATGTCTCATTGTGTACCACATTGATTTGTTGAAGAAAATGGTTATGTACTTCTTCCTTCAGCTTTGTTAGAGATAACATGTTGGTATTAAATGGAGAAATAATGCAGCATATGTATGATATTTGAATTGAAATACTACATACAATTAGACTGAAGATATATTTCACAGTCAAATGACTAAGTTTTGGGTCTAAAAAATATTTTGTTTTTGTAATTTCCACATGAAACAACATCCACACTTGCAATATGTGGTCAGCAAACGTTCCAAACAAAGCAACGCTGAACAACCTGATATCAAGTGGTAAAACACAAATCTCCTTTTAAAGTCTCAATATATAATCGTCTAACTCTTCCCTTAACACGTTCACGCCGGCACGGGGGGTCACACTCGACTGTCTCAGAGTGGTCAAGTCTCCGGCTTTTTGCACACCACTGTTATTTTAGAGAAAATGTTGTTCCTTTAAATCGCCCAGTTGTTCTAATTAAATAAAACAACATTTTCTGTATTAAAATACTGGTATCCAAAAAGCCAGAGACTTGGCAGCTCTGAGACAGTCGAGTGTGACCCACTGCGGCGCCGTGAACGTGTTAAATGTCCACTTCCCATCCCATTCAGAAAAAGTGGTGAGTTTTTAGACATGGGGGGAGGACCCTTTTTGTAATTTAGCTGTTCTCACCCTTGATATTTTGTAATTCGGAGGGGGGGGGGGGGGTTGTAGAGTTTAGCGAACCTATTTATTTAAAACCTAAAATAATCACGTGATTCATGAGTGAGAACAGCTAAACTGCAAAAAAAGAGAATTTTTTTTTGCTTTCCTCCCACATATTTAAGAATCCTCCCTCTTTGAGAGGGAGGATGGAGCAAAAATTTTGAAGAGGAAGATTTTAGATGAGTCACCTTACTACAAAATAAGGAATAGGGCAGAATTAAAAAAAAATAATAATATTAATATTAATCCCCTCACTGACAAGCCCGTGTTAATACGTTCACTAAGCTCCAGGTTTCACTGCAATACAAGCAGTATTTAAAGTAATATAATTCAATTGATTTAATGTATTTTTAATACATTGAACAATGATTAATACTTCCAAGGATTGCATTTATATTTGTTGTTAAGTTTTTTTTATAAAATGTTCAAAGAATCTTTTCTTTAAGCATTTAAAACAAAATGCAGAAAAAACATTACAATTTTGTCCTTTTCCAAGACAGTCGGAGGGTTAAAGATTTTAAACTATTTGCAGGCGGGGGAAGTGCAACTTTTAGAGAAAGAAGGGTAATTTAGATGACTGATTGATCATTCATTTATTTTTACCAGAAAGCAACAAATACAGCAGATTTTTTAAAAGATTTTTAGAGAGAGCTTTTTAATTTTGTGTGTGAGGGGGAGGGAGCAGACATTTTTGGGGTAGAGAAATAATTTATGTGGCATGTTATCTATTTATTTTTACTAGAGAGCAACAAGTAAGACAGAAGATTTCTTTAAATGAGAATTTTTAAATTTTAAAGCTTTCTATTCTGTGGACATAAGGAGGAAACATGAATTTCAAAAGGTGGTGTTTGTAATTTAGATGATTTGTTATTTACTTATTGTTAATAGAGAACAACAAACAGGACAGAAGATTTTTCTTTGCTGGGGGGGGGGGACATGGGAAGAATACATTATGGGGGTAGAGAGATAATTGAAATAGTTGTTTATTTATTTATTTATTGTTACTAGAGAGCAACAAATATATATTTTTTTTCAATGAAAAGCTTTAAAAATTTTAAACTTCATATGCTGAAAGGATAGGGAGGAAAGGAGAAGTGTAAATTTTGGTGGGAGGGGGGGGGGGGATTGTGTTACTTAAATGATTATTTACTTATTATTAATAGAGAGCAACAAATCAGACAAAAGAATTTTTTGCCGGGGATGACAAAATGGGGGGTACCAGACATTTAGAAGGTAGAGTGATAATTTAAATGGCTGATTATTTATTTATTGTTACTAAAAAGCAACAAATAGAACATATTTTTCTTTTAATGGAGATTTTTAAAGATTTTAAACTTTGTATGCTGAGAGAAGAAGTTTAAATTTTGTAGAGAGGGGGGGGGGGCGAATTTAGATGATTGATTATTTACTTATTGTTACTAGACAGAAACAAAGATGGCAGAAGAATATTTTTAAATAGTTTTAAAGATTTAATTCTTTTTTGCTCTGGGGAGCAGACATTTTGGGGTATAGGGATAATTTAAATGGCTGATTATTTATTTATTTTTACAAGAGAGCAACAAATAGAGCATATATTTTTCAAACTTTGTATGCTGAGGGGGAGAAGAAAGCATACATTTTGGATGGAAAGGGGAGGAGAAAGCATAACTTTTAGATGGAGGGGGGAGGTTGTAGTTTAGATAGTTGTTTTTTTTTTTTTTTTTTTTTTTTTTTTTTTTTTTTTGCTTATTATTACTAGCAAGAAACAAATAAGACAGAAGAATGTGTAAGATTCTCAAGATTTTAAACTTTTTATGTTGGTGGAAGGGAGGGAAGTGGGCAGAGAAGAGAAGTGAACATTTCATTGAGATTATGTAAAAACATAAGTGGAAATCCACCAAAAAAGTCAAAAGATGGAAAAAATTTTCCCTTGGATTTTTGAAATTGTTTTTTTGCACAAAAAAGCTTTTATGTGTAGGTGGGGGCATATATTTTTGGAATAGAAAAGAAATTCAAAATTGCTTAAAAGTAGTTGGGGGCTTACAATCAGAAAATTTTATGGTAGTTGTTTCTTAAAACATTTTAAGGATGTTAATTCCTCTGCCTAACAGAACATAAACCTTAAAGCAGTTACAAATGGTATTCTCTAAATATTAAACCAATTTCCAATACTCACTTTTTTTTTTCAACTTTTTATATTGCAGCTTCATATAGTTTCATTATTATTCATTGTGGCCATTTCTACATAGTTGTTTGTTGGGTAAAAGCTCTTGCTTTTGAAAAAATGAGAGTGCATCCAACTCAATGCTAAGTAAATCAAAGGTTGTTTCCAAAAAAATAATAAATACAGTTAAAAAATAAATTGAGGCAATTTAAGAAAAAACAGTTAAAAAAACAACAACTGTGAAATATGTTCTGGAAGATCAACCAAAAAGCAATATGATGTTAACATAAGCATATGCTGTTTCTTTAGAGTTGCAAACCGTTTAACGAGATTTTACAACCAAATTTTGTGATATATCTGTTACTTGCCAATTCCTCTGGGAGTGGGTGGAGAGGGGGGGGGGGGGGGGGGGTCTGTAATTGAAAATTTGTAATTAATTTTTGTCAATTAATGTTTAATGACTTAAATAGTTTTTAGTATTAGATTATCTGGATAATTTTCCCTGCAAATAATATATTAGACAATATATGATTAGTTAAAACAAATATGAGGAAACGTAGCAATGGCCATGATTTCTCTTTTTCTTTACATTTTTCCTGTTTTATTTGCAATAATCTCTTTTCAATACTGTTCTGAAGGCAAGTACATATTTTGATTCTTTGTTTTTCGATTTATTTCTTACTAAATTTGGATAACGGAGCAGTCAACATGTTGAGGAAAATTTCTTTTCAAGAATGATTTAAAAACCTAAATAGGATTTCAGGGCTCACAATATTGTGAATAAAGAAAATAATGGTACTTGCCTTTCATTAGTACTATTGATTGCAAAGAAATCAGTCTTGTAAAATCTTTTTAAGGTGCTGAGAAGAATAGAGGAGGGGGTGGGGAAGATTATTACAGATATTGACTGTGAGACACAACAAACATATCAGTACACACAATTTTATCGTATATATTTAGGGTCCCGTACTTAAAAAGTGAAAACGCAATCATAAGTTCGTTCGTGTGTCTGCTGTCAGTCGCAGCCATTTTTATCGAAACCTATGGAATGTAGAAAGTTCAAATTCTCCAGAGTTATAAAGACTATTAATCCATATATTTATAGATTATTAGCCATTCACAAATATTTTTAGGAGAAATTTAGGGGCTAATTAAGTTACTTGGAAAATATATATATATATTGTTTGTTCGAAAGATTTCGTAATACTGAATTAAAAAATATATTTGTTTTAATTTTATGTATCATATTTTCATAGATATCATCAAAAATGTACTGCAAAAATATCATGTTAAAAAATAAAAAGAAAGGTGCCAATAGATTGTGAATAGTGTCTATTTTTATTTGATATATATATAAAAAAATCTATGGTGCTATTTACATATTAAAATAAACAGAAACATTAAATTTGTCAATAGTAGACAATTTGTTTGCCCCCCAAAAATGTTGTGAGGGATCAGTGGGATCTCCTTTGACATAATAAAAACATATGCACCCTTCAATAAATGTAAATACAATTTTTCATGTCATTTCTGCAGTTGGCTTTGAAAACTATTTTATAAAAAGCTAATTTCAAGGGTTTGCCTTTAGTTAAAATTTGATACTTATATTAAGTATATTATGCACTATCTCTTAAACTTTTGTGTCATTATACAGGGCTGCCACACTATCGGGAAAATACAGGGAATTTTAAATTCTTCTCCAAAAACACAGAAAATGCAGGGAATTTTGAAATTTTCCTAGAAAATCTGGAAAACACAGGGAATTTTTTTTTTCTGGTATTTTCAAACAGAAATTATTTTTTCTCGGCTTTCGAAAAAAAATTCTTTCCACAGAAGTATTAAAAAAAAGGAAAAAGCGGCACAAAAATTCATTTTCAACGAAACTTCGTAGCACGTTTCTGCGTACATCCCTTTTCTTTCTTGCGTATAGTTCCACAAAGCCTCTGCATTTATGCCATCCATCTGTGACTGCATGTGACGTTCTTTCTCTTCCTTTTCTCCCTTCAGTATACATGCACCTGGTACACGACAAAAACAAAACAATGTTGATGCAATCGACATGCACTGGATTCTCGAATGTTTGGAGTTCCGTTATGTTTTAGCTGATTTAATAAAAGGGGCAATTTAATCGATTAAATTTCTTATAATGAGTTCTTCAAAGTTCATATTTAATACGGATTGGATGGATCCACATTATATCCTGATTTTTCCGGTTGGATTGCGGAAATTCCAAAAAATTCATTTAGTGCATATTGTAAACTTTGCAAGAGAATTTTCAGCCTGAGCAACATGGAAAAGCAAGCCATTACAAGTCATGCAAAAAATAAAAAGCATAAAAACTAACTTCACAATCAGTTTTATCTGAAATGTTTGATTTTGTACCCAAAGAAAGTGTTAAAAAAGAAGATAACACTTTGGTTTCTTCGGAAATGTTGGGTGTGTTAAAAGTTGCATCCTCTTTAAATCCTATTTTGTTGTGAAATAATGCAGTATTGTGTGAAACACATGGTACATCTACTTCAATTTTTGTATTTAAAAGGCTAGATTTCATCTAGATGTTCAGAGTGATTAAAAATCCAGTTTGAAGTGTTTTTAGAAAAATTAAAAAATGATTACAAAAAACAGTTGAATTCTTTTACTGAGAATGTTCGATTGGATGATTTTTACTTTGCTTTGTTAAAACCGAAAGAATTTGCAGATTTATGGGACGTAGTAAAATTAGTGCTTATTTTATCTCAGGGTAATGCAGCCGTGGAAAGTGGCTTCAGTATCAACAAAGATATGCTTGTTGAAAATCTTAAAGAAAATTCTTTAATTATGGTTTAAGAACAGTGTATGATGCTGTGAATTTCAATGGAGGTGTTGTAAAAGTGCCATTGGCGAAAGATATGCTTCAATATGCAAAATTATCGCGCATGAGATACCATGAAGCTTTAGAAAAACAGAGACAAAGTCATATTAAAGAAAAGGAAGAAGAGAGCAGCGAGTGAAAAGTATCGCAACAAATTAAATTGTTGCAGAATAAAAAAAAATGAAACTAATAACTGAAAAATCTGTAGAAGTTGCAGAAATTGATGCTCAAATAAGTGAATTTTCAAAAAATAATTAACAGCTAATATTATCTTATAACATTTTTTAAAGTAAAAAATAAATCAGTATTGTGTATCAAAGTTATTTTGTGTGTCCTGGGTCCGTATTTCAATGTAAATAGCATTTGAATGCATAAAGTAAGTAGCCTTTTCTTTTTTTTTTCTGCAATTTTTGTGATATTTGAGATAATTGGTTTTTAGATAAGATTCTTTAAAATTTTATACTCTTTAAATTATTAGATACAAAGTGTTTACGTATTTTAACATTCATTTATAAATATACCGAAGTATTTTTTAGCTGAATGTTTGAGTATTGCTTTACTGTTTTTGTTATTATTAATATAAAATGTGGGATTTTAATAATAAGTGCAACAAGTTTAAAGAGTTTTTTCATTTCCTCATATCATATAATATATTCTATTTGGTCAATTAATTGGGTAATGGTATATTATAAGATGACTAACTAGTATACATACACGCACATATTTTTGCCCGCTCAGCATAGTAATAAACATATTGTAGTACAGGGAAAACACAGGGAGTTGTTTTTCAAGATTAGAGTGGCAACCCTGTTATAATTTTTAAGTATACCTAAAAAACCACTTGGATAAAAAGTTAAGAAATTTTGTATACACATACTGTTTAGCAGTAATGCCATAATTTTTTTAATTATTTAGTAATTTATATTTGATTATCACAAAATTATGGTACAGTCGTGGAAAAAAAAAAAGTAAACACCCCTACTAACTCCTCAAGAAATTATCGTAGAAGAAAGTTACTGGTACCGAACAATTGGAAATAAAGTCTACTTTTAAACGATGTATATAAAATTTGCTTAGGGAGCCCTCTACATATTAAAATGAACCATAATTTTGTTTTTTCAATACCAGTACACAATTCTGACAGCATAAATGAACCCTTCAATTAGCCTAAAAACAAATATTTATGCAATCCGTACGATCAGTTTCTGAGAAATTAATTATTTTATAGCGAGCTTATTTTAGAGGCTGTATCCAAATTGAAGTTCGGTACTCGATTGTTGACCGAGAGAGCCAATTTCTTGATCAAGGCATCTTAAGCGCCACTCAAACAGTCATTGAAGACAGCTAGATTACAGGATAGCAGAAGAAATTTCAAAATATCTAGTCACTTCTATCATAGATGGTCCCTTAATCCATCATTTGCCATTTTTTAAGCATAATTTCAAAACTACTTGGAAGAAAAATGTGAAATTTTGGATTTCCATACAGCAGGACTTAATAAATCTAAATCCGTCAAAAAAAAATTGTAGATTGCAATTCATAATTTTTTTAATATTAATTTTATAATTCATATCACAAAATTATAAAAATTGCAAATTCAATGTATTTATGTTTGGGTATATTAGTATTATTGCTACAGAAAAAAATAGCACATTAGGAATATAATTTCAGGAGATATAAATAAAAATATGGAAATATAGTTTAACATTAGAAGCACTAAATTTTGAATGTTTATAATTCAAAAACTTATCATTCAAATGACTTGAAATTTGGTGTCTAGGCATAGTTTGAACTGAAGATTTGAAATATCTTGTTAAAATTGGGTATTGCAATTGAAAAAAAAAATGAAGTTTGGGTTAGTTTTCATATGGAGATGGCTCCCTAAGCAAATTTTATATACATCATTTAAAAGTAGACTTTATTTTCACTCGTTCGGTACCATTAACTTTCTTCTACGATAATTTGTTGAGGAGTTAGTAGGGGGTGTTTACTTTTTTTTCCTCGACTGTACCTACAAAAATAAGATATTTGTGTTTTTATGTAGTTTGTTCATACGTGTATGTAGTTTGTTCAGAAAATCAGCATAAGATTATTTTAGGAAATATAATTGAAAATGTAAAAGTAAGGATTAAAATTTTGAATGTTCCAAAAACTTCCAAAACTTTTAGTTCAAATGATTTGAAATTTGATTTCTGGACATAAATTTTAACATAGATTTAAAAGTATTTTGTCAAAATTTTATGTTGCTTTTGAAAATTTAAAAGTTAGTAGAAATTTTAATATGTTGATGACCTCTAAATCTTAATTAATGCATAACAATTAATAGTATACATTATTTTGATACTTTTTCCTGTACCATAAACAATGCTCAAAATAGCATGGAGTGGTAAATTTTCTCCCTACTGTACATGGTAATGGTTACAATGTGACCTCTTATCAGCAGCAAAGGAAGGAGAAGATCTATATGGTTGTGTGAAAATGCTTTGTCTGACAAAGTTTTTACATGAAAAAACTTAGTTTTCCTTTATAAGAAATTTTATTTGTAATTTCATATATATATATATATATATATATATATATATATATATATAATAGATATATTAAATTTTAGGAGTAATTAAATATGTTTCTGTTTGAGAGAGAGATCTGTTTCAAGTGGTATTTTATTTAAAATAATAAGTTTCATTTGTGATCAAACAAATTTGCATCTTTTTTTTTTTTTCTTTTGAAAGATCTTTTAGTAAGATAGCACATACTCACAACATTTAGTAAAGTAGCATCATACAAAGTATGCTTGTTCTGAAGCACCAACGTGATTTCTTATTTTTATAGTTTCAATACCATTTTTGGGTGTTGAAACTATGTTTTGCAAGCATTTATTTTTAAGATAGGTTGTTAAGCATGATAAATATTTTTTTTCCAAATATGTGGTTGTTCTGGTAAAATGGCTGTTTCTGATCGTTTGAAGTTCCCTCTGCATGTTTCAGACAGTAATTACTGTATATTTATATTTATTTTTTTCTGAGAACAGATTTTTATTTAACCTTATGATTTTCTGTATGTTCATTTATTTTTTAAAAACTTTTTACAGGCCAAAGACTACAGTGTGTTTGGATGCTATTTTGCCTCGGAAAGCTCAATTTAAATTTGTAAGTAATTTATATATATATTTTAATATATACATTTTTTTACTGTCGATAATTGTGTCTGGCATTAAAAACATATCATGTTTTATTCATTTATAATATGGGTGTTGTTTCTGCTTTACAAATTAAATAACAGATGAGAAAATCATGATAAATATTCAGAAAATTTGAATTTGCATTTTACTAGTAAAAGCAAACAACATAACAATTAATGATAACCAAATGAATGACATTGGTATTATTTGCATAAAGTGGTGACAATCTTTAAAAAGCAATGTAAGGTAGTTCATGTTCAACTGAACATAAAAGGGATTTAAGATAGTTTTTTTTTTTAAATGATCTTAAAGATATATTTGCCTGTTGGACTTAAGTACAAGTTGTTTGGTAAATTAATGGTAGGTCAACAGCAGGATGAGATTACAAGATGATTAAATAATTTGGGTAAATGATGTAATTCTAGAATTGAATGTATAAAATAATTTAGTTTTTTTTTTCTCCAGACATGCCTTGTTCATATGTCAGGAAAAGACTCATGAGATATGATTGGAATGATCTCAAAATGGCTGTAGATGTTGTCAAAAAGGGCTTAGTGTATGCTGTTTTTCCTAGATTTAAGCCAAATAATGCTTCATTAATAAACCTCTACAATGTCGTCGTTAATTTTTAGTATAACTAAATTTAAGTATAGAAAGATAACTTAAATATAGTTAGAATGCAAGGCACATTTCTTTGGTCATATACTCTATACTCAAACTCTCCCATCTTCACGGTAATTCAAGTAAAATTTTTATTTTATGAGGAAGAGAAAGGGATAGTGTAACACTTACACAGTTTCATTCTAGGAGAACACATTGCTTAAATGAAATAAACTACAACAACAAAAAATCTGTTCATTTGTAGTATCTATAAGAGTTTAGAGTTATGAGCAAGGGATTTTTATACTGGCTATGTACACTGACAGGGCATATTGGTCATTCTCTGATGAGAAAGAAGGATGTGACAATAATTCCAAAATTAGAATTCAAATTTCTAGAAGTACAGAAAGAAGCTGAAATGTGAATTTAGATGAACAATGCTTGTTTATTTTACCTAGCTATAGAATTAGTTTTTCTTAGATTCATGTTTGGTACAGCTACAAAGTAGATGGTATCAGTCAGAACAATCTGCAGAAGGCTATCTGTATACACTAGGGTGGAACTTAAGTATAGGGTAAAAAAAAAACTTTTTTATTTTAATGTGTAATAGTGAAAACTTTTCCTTTTTGGATGTCTAAACTTTTGGCTGAAAAGGTTTTTTTAAATTAAGTTGTTTTCCGGTTCCTCAAGGAGGTCAAAGTTTTGAAATTTTAGTATAAAGTAACTGAAAGTAAACAACGTAGCTGTTAGCTCATATCTACTTTTATTTAGCAAATACTATCCAGAAGTCACCACGAGGAGGTGGTTAAATATCGACTTCCACCCTCATTACCTTCCTTTGTTATGAATTAATTAAATTGGATATTCAACCTACTGTCTTTTTAGGCAAACTTTGTCATTACATTGTGGGAATTCAACTTTCCCAAGATTAAGCCGTCTTTTGCTTAATATTTAAAGACGGTTGACGCAGCTCGCGGGACAATTTTGACACACGTTTCCACTGTTTGAGTATGAAAAGGAAAATCTAAAATTCAGGTGTATCCCCTGTTTGTACTTTTTTTAAGTTCTTCATCCGATCAGACCGTCAGGATAGGATCAATGTTTTTATAGTCTATAATTTCAATATGTTCGCATTTTTTCAAGTCGCTTTCCTACTGGTCCAGAAAATCCTTTTGTACTCGTAGTTTTTCAGCAAGATGTTGAAATAAGTATCTAAGAAAAAAGTTCATTTGCATGTAATAATCAAATTATCCATTATAAAGCTTTTAGGGTATTGCTTCCGATGCTTTAACAACTCCAGATTTCCATCCTGCATTAAAGGCGTTTCTGTTTCACCTAATAACTCTCAAACTTGAAATGTCTGTATTATTATTTTGAAAATACACCAAAATTGCAGTGTCTATATTAATATAAGAAGAAGATGTCAATGAAATATGACCAATATATTTTTATCCTGGTTTTTGAACTGAGACCAGATGTTCATCTTTAATGATTCTTTATACTTTTTTCCCTCTGCTTCAGTTATCATAGCGTTATCCTTTCTGCCATAAAAATACTAACCTTCTAAAATTAACTAATTTCGTCTTTCCTGTTCTTTCAAATTCTTCCTTTTCTTTTCTCTTTGTCATCTTCAAGTCCTTCTTTCAGTTACCTTTTCTTTATTATTATCAGAAATACCCATATCTTCTAAGTTGTCATTTGCAGTAATATTTGCAGTTCTGTCTAATACTCCAGTTCTTTCACCGTGTTGATTATTAAATTCAGGTTTAGAAAAACAACCGATTGAACTATTTCCTTCCGAACTGTTTTTTACACTTGACGATCATTCAATCAAAACATCATTTTTTTGTTTTAAAATAATTTTTTTCCTTGATATTTCCATTTCCAGTCTTGCTACACATTTTTTGTAGTTTTTATATCTATTGATCCTATTGTCACCACCCCATCTCTCTTTGGTCTTTGAGAAAGTGACGTTCTTGTTCTGATACATGATAATATTTAGTGCTTTTGCACAAAGAAATGTTTCTTACAGGATTACCTAACATTTTGCAATTTTATATTGGATGTGGGATTATTCTTTCTAATCTTAATATTTTTCTTCAAATTTTGACATTTCTCGCGCTAGTCTCAGCAATACACTTTTAATTGTATCATCAACAGCTTTAGATATTTTAGAAATAGTGTGTACCAGATTCCAGCTGTCAGATTTTAAGTTAAATTGAACCCAAAAATAATGTTTCATAACTTCTTCATATGTTCGTCAAAGATGACAGTCTAATGTTAATTTTTTTGGTTCACGAAATACAGGACACTTCAACAATTATCTAGATTTAGGTACGTTAACAGACTTTGTCACTTTTGACACCGAATGTTTATCGAAAAATAATTAAAGAAACTGTTAACACCCGTTAAATCGGAATAACTTGTTATATGTCGCAGCCAAATATATCAGACAATGAAAACCGACGCCCACGACGCTGGCTTCTACAAAAGTCAAATAAAGTGGGGCTAACTTTTCTAAGGCACTCAAACTAAATTAATCTCTTTATTGCAGGACATTAACACTTAATTAATTTAATTTTGCAAAATATAAATTTAACAATAAGCTTAAAAAACTTTTCATGCAATTATTGGCTTTTTTTCGTTTTTTATGGAAAATCAGGCGCTTTGAGGAACCGGAAAATATCATTTTAAAATTAAAAGAAAAATATTTTCTTTTTATGGAGTTAAAAAGGAAAAAAATAATCACTATTAGAATATGAAATTCGAAACTTCGTTTTTTAGTTCCACCCTAATATACACTCATGTCCAAAATTAAGGTCACAAACATAAAATCTGTGAAAACTGATGAACTATTCACTGTGTCGCCACGAAATTTGGAACAGAGGTATATTACAATAAGAGAAAGAATATAGCAACATAACAATATGCAAAAGATTTTAATTGTGAATACAGTGTATATCAAAAAGTGTTAAATCATGAATCAGAGATAAAACATTTAACTCGGGAAAAGTCTATCTAATATAGAGTGTGATCACCGTGCACTTCTATACAAGCTTCACAATGAGCTCTCATATTGTTTTTGAGGGTGCCAATAAATGTTTGTGGCAACAAAGCCCATTCTTCCAAAAGTGGGGTTTTAACTTCTGGCGGGTCCTGGGAGGGGGTTTATGCTGTGCAATTGCTCTTCCTTGATCATCCCAAAGATGTTCAATAGAACTGAGGTCTGGAGAGCTCGAGAGCCAATTCATACGGCGAATATCCTCTTCTTGAAGAAGATCATCAACAATATGAGCTCTGTGTGGCTTTGCATGATCGTCCATAAACATCAGGGCCTACAGCACCCCGGAACAACTTCACATAGGCTTCAAGTACCTCATCCCTATAGCGATGTGCATTAACAGTACCTGCATCGAAAGCGTGCAGTGGTGTACAACTGCCCAACATTATGCCATCCCAGACAAGGATTCCTTTGCCGCCAAATCTGTTGATTTCTTTTATGTAGGAGGGATGATAGTGAGCTTCACGTTCTCTCCAGATGAAGATTCAACAAGAATCACTCTGCATGGTGAATCTTGACTCATCACTGAAAAGAACATGCCTGTTACTTGTTGTGCCTAAGACTGATGTCTTCAGATCGCAATAACTGGGCTATCCTGTTAGATTCAGTAAAAAGGACATACACAACTGGATGGCGACATTAGGGATGAGGAACTTGAAGCCTATGTGAGGTTGTTTCGGGTGTTGTAGGCACAGACATCATTTTTGATGTATCCTGTATCTTAATTCACAATTAAAATCTTTTCCATATTGTTATGTTGCTATATTCTTTCTCCCATTGTAATATACCTCTGTATCAAATTTGGTTGCAGCACGGTGAATAGTTCAGCAGTTTTCACAGATTTTATGTTTGTGACCTTAATTTTGGATATGAGTGTACATATATGGCTGTATATTTGTCAAGCTAAAAATATGCATGTTTCATACAGCATGTCATAGGGAGGATTGTTTGAAATAGGTACTAATCAAGTAAATTGAATTCAAAGTTAGTGGAATATGTAAAATGTTTTGCAGAGAATATTTCAGTAGTATTTTCATCTAAACAGGAGTAAATTTCAAATGAAAAATCAAATTTCAAAGTAATTGCTATATTCTTTAGCAATTACTTTGAAATTTGATTTTCATTTGAAATATTGTATGCAAGGCAAATGTTTCTCTCTGGAATAATTTCCATGTATTAATACAGGAGTAAATTGTTGTCTTTATTCATTAACATGCTTGCTTTTGCAAAGAATAGCATCTAAAATCATTCATGGGTTCTATCCTCTATGTCATTCCACAGAATTTTGAGAAACATGGATTGACAAACCATTTTTTATTTTCATCATATTTTGCATGTGGAAACTTATATAGAAAAGAACTAAAAAATCATTTACAAAAAAATTCTGTCTTAAAATTCTTTTTAATTAGATGATTTCAAAGAGAGCAATTTTGCGCATTTTTACAAAAATCAGATGTTTATAAAATCTTGCATAATTTTTGAGCTAATAGAGACAAACAAACAATTCAAAGAGATTTGAAATCTGCAAATTTTTTCAATTTGATCATATAAATGTTTTTGTTGTTGTTTAATTATGTTAAAAACTACTGAAATATTGGTCAAAATGCCAGTTTTTGAAAAAATATATCTCATGAAGGGAAAAAATAACAGTGTGATTTAAAAAAATATATGTATGTAATTATTATTTCCATGCATGTCCCCAAAAAAAATCAGACTGTTATTTCCTTTCCCTCCTAATGATAATTTATTAAAATTATGAATTTTTTTAAAAATCAGCCTTTTTGACAGCTTGTAATTCAAAGGGTAGAAATATTATTGTGAGGCAAGGAAAGACCTCTCCATATGATGTCTATAATCTGTAAGTTTTATTTATGGCTTCAAACTGGTTTATGAAATATAGTCTTGAAATCGGAGAAATGACAGTCAGTTATAAAGAAAGAAAACATTTAGAAACAAGACACAATTTTCTTAAGTAATTTTTCTGTGTTTATTTAAAGAAATAATTCTGGAATCCGTTGTACTTTTGTGTTACAGTTAAAAGCTTAAGAGACAGGAGGATTTCTTGACATTTGATTTCTTGTATTACAATATTGAATACACATGGTTACCTCAGTTATATCACTATAATCATACCATATAATCCATTAATTCTCTTTCGGAACATTTTATTTAGACAAAAATTATAAAAGAAAATGTATAAGATAATATTTCATGGACTCTTATGGTATGAAGATAGGGATATAACTGTGGTAACCTCATGTATTCAATATTCTAATACAGACCGTTATTAAAGAATTTTTCTGCTGCTTGCACTTTTAATTGTAACATAAAAATACAATAGATTTCATACATATTTCTTTTAAAAAACAAAAAATTTATTTAAAAAAATGAGTCTTGTTTCTGAATGTTTTTTTCTTTGTGGCTGATTGCCACTTCTTAAATTTCAAGACCTCATAGACCAATAGGAATGCAAGAATTCAATTATAGACATTATATCCCAGTAGCAGAAAGTTATGGTTGTGTCTGCGACAGCAATTTAGTGGGATGAAAATTGTCTGCGGGAGTAGCGTGTTACCTTTTCTTATGTACAAACATTATGAGTGTTAAAATAAACAGCGTTCTTACTAATTAATACCATGGGTGATTCTGAGTAAAAAAAAAAAAGAAAGAAAGAAAGAGAAAGAAAAAATTGTGAAATTCACAGCAAAATTTCCGAAAGGTTACAACGGGGGGGGGGGGGGGGGGGGGGGGGGGGGGGGGGGATCCACTACCGGCACTAATTATGTGTTTTTATTGAGCACTTTTGATGAAATTTGAGTTTTTTAGCAATCTTTTGACGAAATATGCCGTTTATCTCGATATTTTGATGAAATTTGCCATTTCCGGCGATCTTTTGACGAAATCTGCTGTTTTTTGCGATCTTATGAGGAAATTCCTCGTTTTTTTCGCGATCTTTTGACGAAATTTGCCGTTTTTTCGCAATCTTTTGACATAAATTAGCTTTTTTTCGCGATCCTTTACAAACTTCGTATTTTATTCTCGATTCTTTGACGAACTTCATGTTTTTTCTGCGATTCTGTGACAGAAATTTGCGTTTTTTTTGGCACCTCTGTTACGAAATTCACGTTTTTCCCAGGATCTTTTGACGAAATTCGCGTTTTTACAGCGATCCTTTGGCAGAAATTTGCACTTTTTGCGATTTTTTGACGAAATTCCGCAAATTTAATTCCGATCTTTTGACATAAATTTTACTTTTTTCGTGATCCTTTGACAGTAATCTGCGTTTTTCGTGATCCTTTGACAGAAATTTGCATTTTTTCGCGATCATTTTACAGAAATTTGCATTTTTTCCATGATTTTGTGACAGAAATTTGCGTTTTTTTTGCGCCCCTGGAACAAAATCCACGTTTTTTCGGGATTTTTGGATAAAATTCAAGTTTGTACAGTGATCTTTTGGCAGAAATTTATGCTTTTCGAGATCTTCTGACAAAATTCCTCCTTCTTTCCGCAATCCTTTGACATAAATTTGCGTTTGCTCGCGATCCTTTGACATTAAATTTGCATTTTTTCGCGATCGTTTGACTAAATTTGCGTTTTTCCCACAATCGTTTGTCTAAATTCGCGTTCTTTCCGCGATCCTTTTATTAAATTCGCATTCTTTCCGCGATCCTTTTATTAAATTCGCATTCTTTCCGCTATCCTTTGACGAAATTCTTGTTTTTTCCGCGATCCTGTGACAGAAATTTGCATTTTTTCTACAACCCTGGGACGAGATTCATGTTTTTTTTTCTGTCTCTTTTGACGAAATTCGCGTTTTTACAGCGACCCTTTGGCTATAAATTACCAATTTTTTACGCGAACGATTGCCGAAATTGATATTTTTCGGCGACCATTTGCCGAATTCGCGATATTTTTTGTCAGAATTTTCATACTTTTTTTTTTTTTTAAGGAAATACTTTTTTTTTCAAGTTGGCAAACTTATCTGCAAGGTCCAAAATAAATCTGCGACGCACGTCGCGCATCACGAACTTTCTGCTACGGGGCATTATATGAACCTTTTTTCCTTTCCATTCACAATATCCCTACCCCCTTTTGATTTACATATTGTTAAAAATCTGATTTTCTAATTTTTTCAAAATTTAAATTATAATTCAGCAGAAAAAGGAAATAACAGGCTGATTTTGCACATGTTTGAAAGTAGTAATAACACACACATATCTTTCTAAAAATTGACCAACTGACCAATCTCAATTTGACCAGTATTTCAGTAGTTTTTAAATTACTTAAAAATTAATTTAAAAAAAGATAAATCCGTAACATTTATATGATCAAATAGAAAAAAAGGTGTGTAGATTTCAGACCTTATTGATTTGTTTGTTGATCTCTATTAGTTAAAAAAATTATGCAATACTTTATAAACCTTCAAATTTTATAAAAGCGTGTCAAATAGAACTCTTTAATCACTCTAATTAAAAAGATTTTTAATATAAAACTTTTTTGCAAATGGATTTTAGCTTCTTTTCTATACATAAAAAGTATGGGGGGGAGGGAATTAAAAATGAAAATAAAATTTGTCAGGATTCTGTAGAATTATCCTGTTGCAGTCTTAGTAGAGTGATTGTATTAGGCTTGTATGGTAATAAAATCATGGGTGTAGCCACAAATATATATATATTTTTTTTGGGGGGGGGGGGGGGGATTAAAAAAATTCCCAACTTATAATTCAAAAATTTCCCAACTTGAAATAAATTGCTTTATTTTCCAACAGAAATTATATGTGCAATGTGTGTTTATGATAATGGTACTTATACATAAAAAATCCTTTCCAAAGAAAAATACTGAAACTAAAAACATAAAAATTATAATTATCGGTTTGTTTTTAATATAAGTTTAAATACGCTTCTTTCATTTAAATAATTATAATCAAAACTAGAATAATTTCTATTTTTCTAACTTGGAATCATTGAGCATGAAAATAATAAGATACCCAATTGCTAAATAAATAGTTAATGAAGCAATTTCAAACAATACAATAAATGTAAGATTTAAACCTAGAAAAATTGCATATATTTAGGGAAAACCAGCATTAGTTTAAAATTTGCAATTTTTCCGTCTTCTATTACGCACGAGTCATAATCGCACTTCATATGAAAATACTGTCATGTTATTTTGAGAAAGGAACCAAGATTTGGAAGAAATAAAAGGGATAGATTAGAGACACTGTTGGTGGGCAACAGTAGGGAAATTGAGGTCTGGATATGATGATATTGCTATTTTCATAGCACAGAAAAACACAATGACAAATTAAGTGTGGCTGCTTTTTGTACTTCTTTTGATAATTTAACTTGTTTACTGTTACAGAACTCAGAAAGACAAAGTTAGAAAAACAATACAAATTTCATATATTTTACTATTATTAAAAAAAAAGAAAGTCTTTCAAAAATTGACAATTTTTCACCTCTAAGCTCAAATTTCCCAAGTTCACATATATTAGAGGGGGAGCCCGCCCCCCCCCATAACTCTCTTTGAATAAAATCAAGAATTTGCATACATTTTTTGAAAATCCTACTTTGAAAGCATTTGGCTCGCAGGAGTATTTTTTAAAAATGACTTATTACATCCATCAAATATGTAAAAAGAGGTAAAATGTAACCGAGGTGGTATATCTGTGTTGGGAGACATATCTTTAGATAGATATAGTTCTCTTTGTGCTGCCACAAATCTTGTACCTCATTGATACAGATATCTTGGGCTTATATTTCATCCATTTGAACATGTAACTAATGATTTAGTTTTAATACTGCAGATAATACATTTTTAAACAGTAATTTAAAAAATGAATCATAATCTTAATAAAACAACCAGCATGCCCAAATCCTTATACAAGTTTAAATGTCAAATTTATATATTCACTTAAAGAAAAAAAAGAAAAATTCATTTTTTTCTTTGAGATTACCTGCTGTTACCGTGTTGAAATCAAGTGTTTATATATTGAACAAAGTTTTATCAAAGTGTGAAATTATTTTATATAAAAAACTGTTGGAATTTTACTTTAATTTTATATTAGGATGCTCATGATGGTGAAGTCAATGCTGTGGCATGGACACATACTGATGTTAAATTTGCTACTGCTGGTGGTGATCGTAGAGTGAAAATATGGGATTTGAATTTGGGTATGTCTTTTGTGTTCTTCATACATTCTTTTTATGATCATGTTTCAATTTATTACTTCTCCCTCAACTCTCTCTACTGTTTTTTATTGGAGTGTGTCTTCTATGAAGGAGTTGAAACATGTCAATACAGTATGACTTCAAAAATCAGGCATTCAGAAATCCGGCATCAAAACCATCTTTTCCTTTTCTTTTTTTTACACTTTCAAGTTATGGGAGAAGAAAATTAGCAATTCTGTATAAATTTTCTGTATAAATTAAAAACTTCAAGGTCAAAAGTAAAAAGGCAAAAAAAAAAAAAAAAAGAATATTAGACTTTTTTTTCATTTGTCAGAGGCAATAATTTTCTGAAAATTTTTTCTGGGAGCTGCATAATTGCTTAGCAACAGGAACAACTTTGGGAACAGCTTTGGCAAATGCATGGCATGATATGGCATATATGACCGGAACGAACTTTCGACAACGGTGACATCAATGATGAAGAAGAATTTTCAGTCTTTCTCATTTCCTGTGAAAAGGCCACAATTTATGAGCTGATTGAACAAGCAAAATCTGAAAATGCATTAAATGTCGAAAAAAGGGATATAGATGATTGACTAAGTATTGACGAAAATGCATCAACAATGAGCAATTTAACAAACAACGAGATCGCTGATGCTGTGCTAAATGGAACCACCGATATTGCTACTATCAGCTCAGAAGACGAGGATGAACAACTGGCAGAAGAAAAGGTATCACTAGAAAAGTGCATAAATTTGACTGGAGAATTAATATATGTTTTAGAGAAACAAGACTGTATTTCTGAAATAGACATTCTTCATTTGTATATCATAAAAGAAGATAGTATTCCAGAGTGACGCAGCCTTAAGCCTAAAATTGTAAGAATGGTGAAACTCATATATACACGTAATTCGAGGTCAAAGGAAACTCAAAAAGCCGCCACTTCATAACTCAGCAAATAGAGCTCATATTGTTCTGATTTTTTAAAAACAGTCCTATAACTGCAGTGGAATCCTATTCTGAAATTTTTACATTTCTACATGCAGTATATTTTGAGTTCTCGATAACCATTTTAAAAGTAATTCCGATGGTGCAAGAGTGTCTTCTTTTCTTGTTCTGGAAAACGACCTGGGTGATTTTCTTTAAATTGATATATAATATGAATGTTTTACATGAAAGGAATAAGATAACAGTTGTTTCCTGGAAAACTCTTGTTTTTTAAATAATTCACTTTTTTTTTTCTCGAAAATGACCTGCACAATTTTATTAAAATGAATATATAATATTAATCTGTTTTAGATAAAAAGAATGAGATATTAATTATTTGCAGGAAAATTGTTATTTGTTATATAATCGGTATGAAAAATGGGACTACATTTTTTCGCCATTCTATGAGAATTTACCGCAAATGTGCAGCAAGTTACTAATGTATTCCTGCGCATGCATTCTTTTACTTCACTTTTGGAGAAAGATGGATGTCAAAAGATTAGCCGAGTGGTTAAGAACGCTTCTCTCATAAACCTGAGGTATCGGGTTCAATCCGCAGTGATGCTGTTATGTTTATTTTCACATGCGATCTCAAACTAAATGAGATGTATGGAAATGGATAATATGACGCATGGAAATCATTTACATAAATTTTACTTTTGATTTTGGATAGCGTGGCACAAAAGATAAATCAATTTATTCATATAAATACATTACAGTGCATTGTATAGGTTCAGTGAGAGTGATATTTTTAACAGTGTATTGGAAAATTAAAAGTTTTGGTTAGATATGTAAATATATTTAGCCAAACGGAACGCAATTAAAATTGAATTTTAAAATGAATTGTTAAAAGCTACATCAAGGCGTCACTTAAATTTTGATATCATATCTTTTAAAACTCATATTTTGAATTTATGAAAGATGTGAATGATAAAGCATCAATGAATAAATTTTTATACATCCTTTTAAATTTAACATAATTCTTACACATATGCAATTTTAAATAAAGCAAAAATAAAATGATGAAATAAATAATATAAATTTGTATATATATATATATATATACACATACATACATTAATTAATAGCATAGCGTCACTTAAAATTTGATATCATTATTTTTAAGTTCCATATTTAAAATTCTTATAGCAATAAGTTAAAGTGCTAAGTCACAAACTTTTATCCGTTAAGGGTTTTTTGTATTGATATAGATATGTATAAAAGTAAACTTGAAGCAAACAGCATTGACATCGATGTTTCTGAAATTACAAGAGAAGAAATAGTTTCATTCTTTATAAAATTTTCTTTTCCTGTAACATAGAAAATATCAATTAAAGTAAGCTTTTTTATATTTAATGTTCTCTTTTTCTTACATAATTATTATTTAATAATGAATTAAATTATGGCTAAAGAATATACAGTTGGCTCTCTGTTTAATGACTTTCAAGAAACCTTGAAAAATTGTCCTTAAATAGAGATCGTTGTTAAACAGAGTTTGTGGGAAAATAATATTTGAAAAACATTTATTTCCCTTCACAGTTTACAGGCTTAGGACTATCAATACATTTCTCAATATATTGGCATGTTTAGAAATGTTTTATTTATTTATTTAAATTTATTTTATATTTTCTTTCTTTCTTTTGTTTTTATTGATACAGATATACTATGTATTTTTATTGCAGAAATACAAATTGCTTTAATTATACTACATACAAAAACAACATTACAGCATACAATGTTACTTAAAGTACAATAAAAATATTTATAATAGATTTAATTAAATAAATTAAGTTTTTAAAAAATCAAAAAGTGTAGATTGTTTCAATGGTGGTGTAGTTTTAAGTACCCTTGCTTCAAACTTTTCAAAAAGGTTGAATGAGTCATCTTCCATATTTGATGAAACAATGTACTGGCAAAGAATATCCAGGTCAGAATTCACATCTGAGTAAGGAAGAGGTGGTCTCTTGCTTCCTGTATCATCAGCTTCATCACCATCTTCTGCATCTGAAGTTGTATTTTCATTTGCGATGTCTTCATAAACTTCTGAAGTCGGTTGTTAAAACATCTTTGTCACATGGGTAAAATTCATTACACGCATCTGAATTCCATAAAAACGTGTTTTTCTATTAGGGGAAGTTCCCTCGTTTAACATATTTAAAGGGATCGGGAAAAAAAAATCTACTTGAAAATCGTCGTTAAGTAGAAACAATTTCATCTTTAAATAGAGATTTTTTTTTACTTAAAGAAACCGGGACCACAAAATATCGTCCCTAAATAGAGATTGTTGTTAAGTAGAGTGACGTTAAACAGAGAGTCGACTCTAGTTCTACTTTTGACATTCCTAGTTATTTCTTTTAATATTCCTTCAAAAATCTGGAATTTTCAAATATCCGGTCCAATGATGTTGGATATTTGAAGTTATGCTGTATAGGTTTTTAATATATTTTTAATGTGTTTTTAGTAACGTCGTTTAGGCAAATAAATATTTTAACGTATGTTTTGACTTTTCTGTTTGGAATATATATTATTGTGATATAATTATTAGTAGATGTAATCAAGACTTATTACTCTTATTTATACTTACATTTGTCTCCTTTCCCCTTCAAAAAATTATTAAATGATTGGAAGCACTTTTTATGCAATGCATACATCATCAGGGTCAAATTTAGGGATGGATCTAGGCACAGCACATCAAAAATTAGGAGGGGCAAAAGTTTTGAAAGTATTGATTTTAATTTTGAAAATCTGTTTAAAATTTAAATGCATAGTTGATCACCATAGACCTGAAAATATTTGGTCAATACTCATCACATGTTAACAAAATAAAACTTTGTTTTCAAAAATTTTTAAAAAGGTTCCTTTTTTTAAATAGCTTGACCAACATTTTTTTTATATTCAGAGTGTGGTTTGAGAACTAGTCATGAGCAAAACAGCTCATTTCAGGGGTCAGATCAGAATAGCTCACCCATCAAAATAATCCAGTTTTTTTAGTAACTCATTAGCTTTTGAAATTTTAAAATTAGTTTATGCATTCAATATAGTAGAAAATTGTTTTATAACTTTTTTTAATGTTATTTCTCTGGTATTCAATCAGTGGCTTACGCAAGTGAGGGGATTGATAGGGGTCAGAACTCCCTCACCCTCCTTAACATTTCATTGTAGTGAAAAATTTTATTATATTGGGGCAAATAATATTTTACAGTTCATTGAAATTACAGTTTAGAAATAAAGCAAAACATGGTATACCTATCTAAAACAAATTTCCTGGTGCCACTATAAAAATAAAATCATAAATTTATACCTGCTAAGATAAATATCTGTTTAAAACTGAATTTTTTTCCTGGCTCAAGCGATTCCACTTTTATAGAATTTAATGAACTTGGATTTTTTGTATACAGTAAAATTTGTAAAAAGTTAATTGCTAGCGATTGGAAAAAATTTCATTTTTAACGTATTTCCATTTTAACAGGTATTCATTGTATTCCTTCCTTTGGGAACATAGAATTTTTCTGCCTAGGACTGGACTTTGTTATAGACAAAATAGGTTCCTTTTACACAGTTTTTACTGTATTTGTTTATTTATATTTTCCTGTCTCAAAAGTTCTTTTTAGTATTTACTTTAAAAAAGTAATAGGCTCCACAAAATTTGTCAATAAAGTTTAAAATTAATGCAGTATAGAAACTAAAAATAACAAAAGGGAATTCATGGCCTGTCATTTTATGTAGCACAATGGTTTCATGTGCATGTTTTTACTTCAGCTCTTAAGGCAATAATAATAATTTTTTTCAAAAATTATGCAAGGTTGTAAATTTCTATCACTGTGTTTCTCTTTTTATTATCCCAGTGGGACCTGTCGATAACAGAATCATATCTTAAAGAGAAATGATAAAAGAATTCCCAGGTTTTCAGAAGGTTCCATATAAAAGAATATCAAACAATTATACCTGCTAAGACAGAAACTTGTCTTAAATGGAATTTTTCCCTGTCCACATTTTACTGTACTTTAAATTTAAATATAACAATTTCAGACATTTTAAACAAATTTTATATGGTAAAAACCACAGAGGTGGAATCTCAATCCACTGGGACATTTCATTTTTAGACAGGTTTCAATCTTAGCAGGTATAATTTTATGGTATTCTTTTCAGTGGAGGCTTGAATTAGAAAAAATAATAAAACAATGTCAAAATGTATATTTGTGCATTATATAAATAGGTAGTACTTTTAATATGCTGTATGTTATTTTTTTTTTTTTTTAAGGTACACCATGCCTTAAAGGTGTTGCTCAGGAAAGCAATTCTTCAGTGTATTCTGTTGATTTTGACACAGAGGTAATTTATTTTCATGTGCTCATTTATGTACATAATTAAAAAGGTCGTATATAATATCCTAGTAGTTTAAAAGTTCTTATATATTCTTATGATATATAAGAAGAATCCTATTTGTTTTAAAGGTGTTCACAAATTTGAAATTTTTTCTGTTGAACAATGTGAAACTTTCTGACACATTCAATTAACACATTCTATTTTATTCACCAGTTCATAAAATATGTAGACTTTATTAATAAATACCCAAAGAATCAAAGAATATATTTTCCTGTTAAATGTTATGAGTTTTAATTATTGCTCCCTTATGTGAACATTTAAATTATTGTTGTCAAAATATGTTTGAAATGTAAATTTTGACATGATTTTCTGAAAGATCTTTTACTGTGATAAGAAAATAGTAAACTTTATTTGATTTTTTAATACTTGAGTAAGTATTATGTAGGATAAATTTTATATGTTTTCAAATAAAAATTACTTTGGGAATGTGTCAAAAAGTAACAAGTTTGGTTTTCTTATTCATTCATGACGTTTTCAGTCTTTTGATATACAGCATGACCATAAAATAACATGAGGTGTTTTGAGCCCTGTAGCAGAAAATCCATTGCAAGAAATGTAACAAAACTTGCGTACATACTCAGTGAAACATTCAGATTTGATTTTTAGAAGTAAAAAGTATAAAAATGTCGCCACCAGGAAATCTTTCCATGCTATTTTCAAAGAAAAATTAACGTATAATTACATTCTGAAGAGAGCAATCATGAAAATTAAATGAAATTCTCAGAGGATTCTTATTATTTGAAAACAAATTGCTTTCAGTTGTATTTACTTTATGGCCATGGTTAATTAAGCTATATTATCAGAGAAGTGAAAATACCAGATCCCCTGATCTCAACATGTTTGGCTCTTAGTTATAAAGATATTTTTAAAAAATTATGTTTTAAGAGCATATTCTTTCTTGATATTGTAACTTTAAAAATTAAGCTGTACATGTTAAGCAAATCAAGGCCGATATGTTTAGAGCTGTAAGGTAACACATGCAGCTATTGGTTCATCAGAATGATTGGTCATATTGAACCGTATTTACAGTTAATGATAAATGTTGTCATGCATTATTAAGAAATTTGGACTGTTCTGTTTCGTGCTTTCATTTATCAGGCATATTACTCTCGTAGCATCAGAATTTCCCCTGGAAGTAACTTTTTGTACTATTTTATAGATATCAAAATTGAATGTTTCACTGAGTATGTACATGAGTTTTTGTTACATTTTGACTAATAGATTTCTTGTCAGAGGACTGAGAATGCCTCACATTAAGGATTGACCAAAGCAGGTTTTTAAGACTGAAAACGAAACTGAAACCAAATTTTTGGTAATCTTCCTATTTTCGGCCAAAAATGAAATTGTCAAAAAATATCTTAAGTAATTAATACATACATCAATATACATAATTAGTGTTTAATTATACGTCTTTATTAAATACTAGTATACCACCCCGTCAAAAATAACAGAATGTTGATCTGCATTTCATTTTCATAAGACTTCGTATAAACAAACAGAATGAAGATTTTATTATTGAAGGGTTTGTATTAATGAAACACAATTTCTGAAGATTTCATAAAACATTAAAATTAAATATTCAATGTGTTCCAGTTTTATTTGTTTAAAATATGTTATTTTTATAAAAATGAAAGAATCTCAATAATGAATGGCTCAACAAACAGCTTTCTATTAGGAGTAGATCAAGGCACTACAAGGCAAGGTTTTACTTATCAATTAATGAAGATTTATGTTTAATTTCTAAATATGGATTTGCACCATCTATCAGCAGTTAATATAAATGAATGAACTGTTTATTTAAATTGTAGTTTTTTATAGGAAATATGCAAGACACATTGATTTACTTAAAGATCAATTTTTTTTAAAAACAGCTATGTAACTTTAAAAATTCATTCCATACTGAAAATAACAATTATTATTATTTCTTTTGTAAAATTTTACTTTAATTTCATCAATTTTTAAGAGCTTAACATATATCCACTTGAAATTTGTGTGCATAGTAAATAAAATTTACATTTCTTATCAAATATAATTAAAATGTAAGGAATATTCAATACGATGCACTGTATATATTAATTACATCAATGCAGATAAAATTGCGATTTTTAACACAGTAATAATTTAACATAACTTTGGAGTAAAAACAAAATTGTATGTAAAAAAATAATTTTCTGTCATAGTAATGCAATCATGATAACATCTTATACTTCAACTACACCTGAAAAAGAAAAAAAAAAACTCATTTTGTTTATAATGTAAACAAAATTTTAAAAAAAATAAGCAGATAAAGATTAATCTCTTAAAAATTTGGAACAGATGTCATATTCGCCCCATATTGGCGCGATTTTTTTCTGTTGCCAATATCATATAGGCAACAGGTACTTAACTTGCGCCAAAGTGCTTGATGTGGTAACCCGGATTATGTTGTTTATGCTGTTGATGTTTTCGCCAAATTGGCAACCGAAAAAAATCGCGCCAATATGGGGCGAATATGACATCTGTACCAAAAATTTATAAAACTAAATCTACAATCTATAAAAAAAAAAAAATCATAATAATAAAAATATTCATTTTATTTATATTGAACAAATTTTTTAAATTATATAATGAAACATTTAAAAAATGATCTCGGATTACATCAGGATGTCCAGACCTGCCAACTGCGATGAAAAAATCATAGTTTCTACGATTTGGATCTAAAAACAGGGTTCGCACAGACTCCTTAGACTCCTTGGAAACTCCTTAGAAATGAAAACATTCCCAAGTAGTACTTAGAACTACTTAGATAAGCAAACCACTCCTTAGAAACTCCTTATATTCTATTGCGGCTTCGGATGCAAGCGATATTGCTGCCGAGGGGGGAAAAAATCGTGATTGAAAAACGCACGGTAAATCCTTTATGCACGTCATTCATCTGAAGCACAACATTGATTGGTAGGGTAATCTTAATAGGTCCATTTTTCAATTATTAGGTCCGTAAAGTCCGTTTTTTGACACTGTTAGCCGACCTTTATTTTAAATGTTATCGATGTTTGGCATTTAGCCAAGAATCTCGGAAAAATGGCGTTTTTCGCAAATATGTTCCAATAAAAATACCGTCAAATTTCGTCAATCTATCGTGGAAAAAATTCGTAAATTTTGTTAAAGGATTGTGAAAAAATGAGAATTTCTCCAACAGATCGCGGGAAAACTCGGATTTCTTAAAAGAGCGCGAATTTCTTAAAACACAGCGATAAAACGCCAATTTACTCAAAGGATCACGAAAAAACACGAATTTCGTTAAAGATCGAGAAAAAAAAAGCAGATTTCCTCGAAAGATCGCATAAAACGCGAATTTCCTCAAAGGATCGTGAAAAACACACGGTTTTCATCAAAAGATCGCGAAAAAAACGTTAGTTTTGTCAAACAATCGAAATAAAATACGAATTCCATTAGAAGATCTCGAAAAAAACGCAAATTTCCCCAGAGGATCGCGAAAAACACGAGAATTTACTCAAAAGATCGCGAAAGACACGCAAATTTCGTCAAAGGATCGCGAAAAACACGCGGTTTCAATCAAAAGA
Source organism: Maratus speciosus (assembly GCA_963932465.1). Lineage (NCBI taxonomy): Eukaryota > Metazoa > Arthropoda > Arachnida > Araneae > Salticidae > Maratus > Maratus speciosus. The sequence continues at coordinate 257,805,575 of OZ010787.1, forward strand.
TTGTGAAGAAAACGTCAGATTCGTTAAACAATTGAATTAAAACGCGAATTCCATTAAAAGATCGTGAAAAAACGAATTTTCCTATAACGTCGCGAAAAAAAAACGCAAATTTCTCCCAGAAGATCGCGAAAGAAACGCGAATTTCATCATAAGATCACGAAAAAAATGCGAATTCGTCAAAATTTCACCTTCAAAGAAAGCGATTACCGTTGTTCTAAAAAAATAAATTCAAAACTTGTTATATTTTTTCTTGTATGTTGCATTTAACATTCTTTTTTTTTTTTTGCCTTTTAAAATTTTCTTTAAGATGTATCATGTATGTGATATACATAATAAGTGTTTGGGGTTTCACAAATGTCTATTTATATCACCTAGGGGTGATTTTAGTTCAAATTTTCCAAAAATGTAAGGCATTCATTTTCGAAAATTTTTAAAAGTCTGTCACCAATCCGAAAATTCGGACATATGGTCTCCGAAAAAAATAAATTTTGTCAATCGTCTGCAGAAAAATCGCCAATTTCATTAACGAATCGCAAGGAAAATGCAAATTTCGTCAAATAATGGCGAAAAAACCCACAAATTTTGTCGAAAGATCGCGAAAACCCAAAAATTTCGTCAAAAGATCGCGAAAAATCGACAAATTTCGTCAAAAGATCGAGAAAAAAAACCCACAAATTTCGTCAAAAGATCGCGAAAAACGTGAATTTTGTCAAAGATCCATGGAGAAAACGCATAGCTAGTGTCGGGAGGGGATTTTCCCCGTCCCCCTCTCTGGTGTAACTTTTCAAAAGATTTGCTGTGAATTTCAGAATTTATTATTTTTTTTACTCAGAATCACCCCTGTAACATGGCCCTTGGTCACTGCATAGAAAAGTAGATTGTCAATTTTGTATTTAAACTTACGAAAGCAATAAACAATTGTGTAAATTGCAATTGTGTAAACTGTGCAATTTCAGCACTAACAATTAGATTCTAATTGAGTAAAATTTGTTTTTGAAATGTTTTTCTCTCCACATTGGGCACTAAAAATTGGAGTGTGCATACCACATAACGATGCAGCACATAAAAATATCAATAACAAAAAAAAAAAAAAAAAAAAAGGCAAATCCTTAAAATTTTTTGGACTCCTTGGAATTTTTGGGTACTCCTTGGATTTTTTCTTCCCAGCTCTGTATGAACCCTGTAAAAACGGAAATCGGTCAATTTTCTGCAAAAAAACACACAGAGAGAAAAAAAATCAATTTTGTCAAAGGATCACAAAAGAGTGCGAATTTCGTGAAAGAATCGTGAAAAAAAGCAAATTTATTCAAGGGATCATGGAAAAAAGCAAAATTTGTCAAAGGATTGCAAAAAAACTCAAATTTCTTCAAAGAATCGCGAACAAAAATGCAAATTTCGTGAAAGGATTACAGAAAAAATTGCAAATCTCGTCAAAAAATTGCAGAAGAAATGCGAATTTTATCAAAGGATCGCAAAAAAATGCAAATTTCATCAAGGGATTGCAAACAAAGAATGAATTTCGTCAAAAGACCGTGAAAAAAACCTCAAATCTCGTCAAAGGATCGCATGAAAGAATCTGAATTTCGTCAAAGGATCGGGAAAAAATGCAAATTTATCAGTGGAAAAAAATTCAAGTTTCTTCAAAGGATCGTGGAAAAAGCCCAAATTTTGTCAAAGGATTGCAGAAAAAATGCGAATTTCGTCAAAGGATTGCAGAAAAAATGCGAATTTCGTCAAAGGATTGCAGAAAAAATGCGAATTTCGTCAAAGGATCGTAGAAAAAACATGTATTTCCTCAAGGGAGTGTAGAAAAAAGGTGAATTTCGCCAAAGCATCACAGAAAAAATGTGAAATTCATGATGCATGTTTTTAAAAACACACTAAATGAGTGACGTGAAGAAATCCCTCCCCGCTTCTTCCCATCTTTCCAAAACTTTTCTGTGAATTTCTGAAATTTTTTTTTTTTTTCTTCAGAATCATCCCTGCTCTATGCTCGCTTCATGAAACATCACACACAGACAAAAATCTATGTTTATTATTATGATACATATAATTTTTAATCTGAAAGAATATACAGAACTAACTTTTGAAAAATTGGGTTACCCCGTTAACGAAAGATTATCAGGATCCAGATGAGTTCACTCCGGAAGTGTTATACACTAGGGTGAGCCGAAAAAACTTTTTTTTTATTTTTGATGATGGGTAGTACAGAAAAGTTGCCACTGCTGGTACTAAGTTTACACAAAAAATTGGAGATTTTTTGGACAATTCCTTCATTTGCTGCAAATGGCTTGAAATTTTGCTCAAATACTGATTTTTTGAATTTTTTTAGCAAAAAATTTAAAAATGGTAAATGAAATTTATTTTAGATGAATTTACTTGACATGTCATGTTTAGTGTACGAAATGTTTAAATAAGCTCTAATTATGTATTATTTAACAGTTATGGGCATTTCGAATTAGGTGACTTTTATAGCCTTTTCGCGTATAACTGAGCAAAAATTGCAAGTATTGTTTGGTTTGTTCATCGGTTTCTCTCTCTTTATTATGTTTCTCGCTCATCCTTCAGTTTTTCGATGTGTTCAGAGTCACATATTTGGATGACGGACCACAGCATGTCTTGACAGCAATTCTGGAAGAAGAGGAGAATGTGGAGTAGAAACCAATGCAAATGCAATCAGTCATCATGGGATGAGGGAGGAAATAAAGAGATGGCAGTAACTGCGAGATGGGATGTTAATTATTTTTCTGCTTTAAAATAGAGCTATTGTCAGGAGATTAAAAATGTGAGAACTTTGAAGCAGGCAGTTCGCCTGAATCGAATTTGAACCAGGGCCTTCAAAAGCAGGCACTCCGAAATGCATCTCTCTTTCTCACATAGCATATGCTGGATTTAGAACTGGTATATCATATAGGTAAATTATGTTAAGAGCTTCATCTGTGCTTTAGGATACAGGAATGTGGCAACCAGGAATAAGGATGTCGTCATCGATAAAGACTTGGTCAGGAGACAGAAAAAGAAACTTGAAAAGAAGGTAGGAGGGGGAATATCTTGGAGGATGAAAAATTACAACCATATTTTTTGATGGTAGAAATAATAACACGATCTTCATAGAAAAAAGGGAACAAGTGGCACCGTCGAGAGAAATACGAAGCACATATCACTAACAGGGTGCAAAAATGTACATGTCCATTTCTTTGAGCCTCTTCCTGTTTCATGGACATCAGAAATGCAAAAGGCTGAAGATTTGAGTACTCTAATAATCTAGCTCTCTTTCAGTTGTGAACAGTCTTAGGTCAAGTGATTCTAAAATCTAGTTTAGACAATTGATGTCTCTGTCAGAGTGGAAGCTCGTTCGTATGAAAAATACATATCAAATTTTGCTGTTCTTTTCTTGATTTTTCCAAAGCAGACATTATTCTGGCTTAGAAAATTATATAATGATTTTACTATTTCTCCACAGTGACCAGAAGGAGGTGTCAAGTGACCCAAATATTCCAAACCATATCCAGACAACATGGTGATATTTGTTTTGTCTCTCTGTCGATGGTGCTGCTAGTCCCCTTTTTTCTATGAATATGGTTTTATTTTTTCTACTATCAAAAAAGATGCTTGTAATTTCATCAAAAGATGCTTGTTCTGTATCTTCTTTCCAAGTTTCTTTATCTGCCTCCTGACCAAGTCTTTATCGATGACGAATCCTTATTCCCTATTGTCACAATTCCTGCAATTTTTGCTCACTTATACGTGAAAAAGCTATAAAAGTCACCATATTCAAAATGCACATAACTATTAAATAATACATAATCGGACCTTATTTAAACATTTTGTACACTATACATGACATTTAAAGTAAATTCAGCTAAAATAACTTAAATTTAACATTTTTTAAATTTTTGGTAAAAAAGTTCAAAAATCAGCCTTTGAGCAAAACTTCAAGCCATTTGCGGCAAATGAAGGAATTGTCCGAAAAATTTCAAATTTTTTGTGTGAACTTAGTGCCACCAGTGGCAACTTTTCTGCACTACCCATAATCGAAAATCGAAAAAAAGTTTTTTTCAGCCCACCCTATTATACACAGCACTATTTATATATATAATACATAATTATTAAATAATTATACATTTAGCCCAAGTTGACCGTCTGTGCCTCTGACCAAAACTTTCTAATGTAAAATAAAATATAATTAATTCATCAATGGCACAGAATGATTTTCTAATTTTGCAAATTTCACCTAATTAAAAATATTTTTAGGTATACATACTTCGATTTATCTTTTATAATGATTTTTGTAAATGATCATCTGTTATGCTAGAACTTTCTCAAAGAGTATTTGAAACAATTCTGTGGTTTCAAACTAAGAATTTTCTATCACTGGCTTTTAATGAGCATGTGAAAAGTGTCTTCAAAGTTTAGTCCTACATGCATTTGTTGCTTTGTAATTTGTCCTCACGTCTTGAGTCAGTATGACTGATAATTATAAACAGTGAAGTTAATAGCAATAGATAAAGATTGTCTGATTTGAGCAGATACAACTAAAATCTATGAGTAATGTTAAAAATTTCCGAAAGAAGAAACGAGATTTTTGAAATACACATAGTTTCAGTCTGGCCGAAGTTTCAACAGCATTTTCAACAAAGACGAATTTTCAGCGAAACTCTGATTTTGGGCAGAAAATGAAAACGAATTTTCAATCGATCTCTACCTGATATTATTTTATGGTCTCCCTTTATATGAGTATAAATTACATAGCAAAAGTCATTGGTCGCTTTTAAATTTAAATAAATGTTTAGTCAAATATTTAGAAAAACACTTTACGAATAGTTCTTGGACTTTGTGGATGTAAAAAACATGTTTGAGCTCATACGTTTCTGTGAAAATTTACTCATGAGAACAATTAGGGGACCAATCACAAATTGAATAAAAAAGTTTATGATCACTCTTTATTATAAAAAGTTAAAAATGATCTGTAACAATGATTTCCTAGACCCTGTATACTGTTTGTAGGCATTTGTGTAAAAATAGCACATATATTCATGAAGATCTAAGCTTTTCTTGTAAAAATTAAAATAATAATTTTTTTTTTAATATGCAAAGTTTTCAACCAAACTTCATGGCACACTTTCAGAAAATATGAAAAAGTGCAAGAGAAACATTATGCATCTTTCAGAAATGACTTTTCTTTCATAAGATACAAGCATTTATGTATTTTTATTTGCACATGCACTAATTATAGCAGCTGTATTTTAGTTATTTTGTTAAAGTAGCTTTTCCCTTATTCTATAGATCAGTGGTTCCAAACTTTTTGATGGGCGGAGCCCTTTTTAGAATGAATTTCTATGATAGAGCCCCTGAAGCCTCCCTATCTTACAATGTAATTTTTTTTAGGTGCATTGCTAAAGAGCAGAGGAAGAGGGAATGGATAGTAATCTAAACAATTGTGCATTGTCCTAGAAATAAAATTACATTTTGAAACTTTTACTGTAATACTGAATTTATTTTCAATTACCATCAATACAGATGGGATTGTGAAAAGATTACATACTTAAAAAAAAACTCCAAAACTCAAGAAATCATAACATTTGCCTTATAAATTTTACATTATTACAATGAAGAAGAAAAATGCATAAATGTTTAATGTTGATTGGGTTGTTTTGCACAAATATCTGAATTTGGGTCCAGTTGATACTAATTCCAGGCGAATGTTTGATTCTGTATTTCGTTTTGGTGACTGCGTTAGTCAAAAATTTTGCTTCACAGTCCTATGTCGTTGAGAAAGGAAGCAAAACTAATTCTGCTTTCTTAGACAAAGTTTTAAATTCATATGAACAAATAAATAAAAAATCTTACAGATTTTGGTTTTAAAGTAAGATGATTAACACTAAATATACAGGAATTTTACTCAAGTATTATAAAAATATTTCAGACTAGAATTTTTAGTTAAAACTATTTAACGTTAAATTTAACTTATTTCTGCTTGATTTATATTTTATTTATTATATAAACAATTTTTGGTTCAAAATGAAATATTTTTTATTTGGTACCACCAAATAACGGGTTGTTGGTATATTCAGTGTTAACTTGCTATGAGATGCTAAATGAATGACAACCTCGTGTTTCAAAGAGTTTAATCTCTAGGTGTTTTTTTGATAACGCTGAACACATTCAGTACACATTTAAAGCCGTCCAAAACTTTTTGTATTCAGCTGTTCAAAAATGTTATTTAAATGAGTTTTTCAAAGAAATTGGATATCCTGAATATTTAATTGTATATATATTTTTAATCTGGTGGTGTTTGCATTATTTTTTAACAAAAATGACATAATCGATACTATCGTTTCCTTCAGAATCCAACGAATGTACGTCTCATCTTAAAAGAAGACACGTTTGGTAAATGCATCGGAAATTGTAACAGATTGTCATTGCAGTGATAAATACACTTATTTTATTTTGCTACACATATCGGCGAAATATGAAATTAGCATTCACAATCTTCATTACTTAAAAATTTTGCCAGTTTGAACTTCTTCTAATATCACCTCTGCAGTTCCAACAATCGTGTAAACGCTCTTCCTCAACATAATCATCTTAATTCAGTATGCAATAGGAGAGGAGTATGCTGCCTTCTAATAACTTCACACATAAATTTAAAAAGTTTGCTTTTAAGAGTTCGTGATTTTATATAGTTTCTTATTTTAATAACACATTCAATCATAAGTTCAGAAGGCACATTGTCAAGGATAGCGTGTATCTATAACGTGCGCAATAGATGTTGCTACAGTGCTTTGCCATCTCTTTAATTTTTGCAATGGCTCCAGTATTGTGACCCATCATTGCTTTCGCATCATTAGAGTATTCATGTTCATATGTGTTTTCCTACATATTCATCCAAAAGCATTTCGTCCCTTACTGTGTTGGTTCGTACTGATCTACTCTACAGACAATATGATCCTGATAGCTTTGTGAAACCACTTTCAGACTAGCGTTAGTAAGGCACATAATTTTAATCATGTTAATATTCTCAAACACCGTAGTAATAGAGAATTCAAGCTTAGTTCCCTTTCAAAAAAGTAAATTAAGATGTTTAACTGTTCTAGTCTGAAAGGGGTATTACTATATGTAACTGAAAAATACTAACAAAACTGCTAATCCAGTTAAGTCAGTAGATTCATGCATTTGTATTGCCTAACTATGGAAGCGATTTGGAATCAAACTGTGTTTTCCATTTTTTTATAAATAAATAACCTATTGAGTTATAAGCGATTTTGATCACATGAAAAAGACGTTTTTAACCCTTTCTTGAGTGGTTATTCTTCTTTCAAGTGGAAATTCGGTTCAAAATGCCTTGACACTATTTTCTAAAAGATCTATTGTGTTTTCAAAAAAACGAAAAACACAGTTCTGTTACATAGTTTCTGGACAACAACACCTGCTAGTTCCATGCATTTCAGAACAAAAATTAATTAAAACTTATGTCATGAAGTTGCCATTTTGGATTTGAGAACAGCCATAACAATTGTTGTGATAGTTTCTTAAAGTGCAGCGGAACCCCTGGGAAGTTCATGAGGAGCCCCTAGTGCTCCGCGGAACACACTCTGGGAACTTCATGTATAGATAATATGTTTAATAAGCAGAGTTTCTTACCCCTGTTTCAATTTTATAAATTTTATCCAATATTTCTTTTTGCATGGTTTTAATATAGAATTCATTTATTTTTTGATATAAAATTTAAATCTTGAAAGTGACTTAATATAATTGAACAATACAGGAACTGAGCCTTATATTTTGAGATTTTTGTTTGTTACATTTTTAACTTCCTTTCAATCCTCTGAACATAGTACTATAATGACATTCCGTAACTAAAAATCTCACCAATAGATATTCTCTTTTAGTTCTTTTCAGTACTAAACTTTTTCCAAGTTCATGACAGAAGAAGGTTTTTGTTTCTACTTTGTCGATTCAGCTTAGGTTTTCAACTGTAAAATTTGTAAAGTTGACAGCCAGAAATTATTGCCTAATTATTAGCAGAAATTTTAGTTTTGGCAGAACAAGCATGCCATTTAGTGATGAAAGGATATGGTTTAATTAATTTATTAAAATTTGTCTTTGAGTATTTATTTTTAACAAAACACACATCATTTGTTTTTAGAGTTTGGGATGCTTTTCCTGTAATTTTATACGTTTCTACCATATTAAAACCTCTATTATCTTAAACTATTTTTTGTAAGTTAAAAGATGCAAACAATTGCATCTTTTTGCCATGTCATTATTTATTAATAGTGGTTTAATTAAAATCTAAAGGCTCTCAAAAATTTTGAATATTATTAGTTCCCAGTTATTAATAATGCTCACTTCTTGTTTCTCCTTAAAAACACAACTAGATTAGGAGTTAATGTTAATTCCCAGCATAGTGTTTGTTGCTTTGTTTAAAATGCAACTTTTCTCCTTTAACTATTCATAAAGTAAATTAGGTCATTGTCCATGTCAAATGGTTCATGTAGCTGATACACAGATGTCTTGTTAAGAATTTAAGAATAATTCATGTATGCAAGTATGTTTCTGCTTTGTTTTGCATAAGCTTCTTTAATTTTCACTGCAAGAAACATTTTAATAAACTCATTTATGAAGAACATTGTTGAAGCGCATTTATTATGAGCAGATTATACACAAAACATAATCAAAATTATTTTAATGCAAACAAAGAAAAGTAAACTTATTATAACTTTCTTTGAAGAACTAAAAAGCTATTAACTAACTGATTTTGTATTTTTTTTTTAAATTATTTGTTATTTAGGAGACGCTGTTATTAGCAGCATCTTGTGATTTCGCTTGTCGGGTTTGGAGTTTGAATGATATGAAAATTAAGGTATGTCCATTTTTTTAAATGTATATATGTTTTTTAAATATCTTTTTTTAGTTAAGGTATTATTTAGCATTTGGAAAATTTAAATATGCATGATAAATTGACTAAATGTGTACAAATTTAGATTCTCAATAGCAGTATAGTGAACTCCTGTTAGTGTGGTCTTCCAAGAGAGGCCATTTTTCACTGCAGTAGCTGAAGTCTGCATTAAACAATGTAAACATTTAAATGGTTATCCCTTATATTTAATGAATTGGATGCAGTTCTTGTTAGAAATTAAATAGTTTACCAATTTTATGTTAAAAGAAAGAAAAATTCTTAATTATGGTAATTTTAGCATACATAACTTTAATCAGATTAATCTCTTACTTTTCTTTGTGATAGTTTAACAAATGATCTTTTTGCCATGTTATTTTTAGTGATAGTTTAACAAATGATCTTTTTGTCATGTTATTTTTAAAGTTTTCCATCACACTTGAAAATTTGGCCTGTTACATAACTTTTGATTGGTAATATACCTGAACAACTGTTGACGATTTTTGAACTTCTCACGTTTTTGGTGGTGGAATATTTCCTTTCTCCTTTTCATTGACAATTTTTTGATATCTCAATAACCAAAATTTCTTTTGAAGATATAATGCACAAAACTAGTTATAATTCTGCCAGGTCAATTTATGAAAAATTTGTCTGCATTATCTGATGAGTCATATGCATTAAGCATTGTCCTTAACGTTAATTGCAAACAAAAGTGAATATGAAAAATAAAATAGTCCTCATTAACTGGAGATAAGTCTTTAGTAGAGATACATTAATGAGAGTCCACTGTGTACTATATTTTAGCATAATACCTTCATTCAAATTTTTGCAAAATCTATCAATAATATATATATAGCTGTACTTCATGTTTGAGAATGAACTATTTTTCAGGGTGTCTAGCCACTTGGAAAACCTGAAAAAGGTAGGGAAATTTACCATTCCTGCGAAAAAGTCAGGGAAATATGAAAACTCTGAGAAAGAGTTACAAAAATTTGAAACTTCAAAAATAGAAAAAAATTTCTTATTATAAAATTAAGGATTTGAAATTGCAATGTCAAATTTTCCTCTTTATAAGTACTGTAAAGAGTATTTCAACCTGTCATAATGCAGCATTTTCAACTCTAGATTTTCTGAAACTTTGTACTGAGCATTGTAGAATTGATTAGATATTTCAGTCTGTTTACTTATCTTTGTTTTCAAACTGAACATTTGTTAGTTTAATTTATTGAATATTTATTATTTATAATAATATGTCAAAGCAATCTGTATTTAACTGTGACTGATGTGATAAAGAATTTCATCCTGATTTGATGAAATGGATAGAATGTGATGCTAAAAGTGTGTATCTGCAAAATTTTTAGCATGTAAAATATTCAACAATTTGCAAATTTTGCAAGAATTTGTTTATCAATTCAGTAGTTATTACTTCAGAATCAGTTGTGGAAGTTCCACTCTCAAATTCACAACATTTAAGAGTTTTTGTGTGTAGCATCACAAAATCTCAATACAGTTGTTCCCGTTTAAACGAATATCGAAGGTTCCAGAAATAATATTCAATAAAGCAGGGTATTTGATTAAATGGGGAATCATAACTGTAATATTTAATGCGTAATAAAAAGGCAAAATAACCATCTATGGTATACAGTGAAATACGTTTAACACGAAAACGCTTAACACGGAAAATTGGTTAACACGAAATGATATAGCGGTCCGGACAGTATAATATGCAATTTAATGCATTTTGTTTCTTTTAACACAAAACAAAAATCGTTTAACAAGAAAAAAATTCGCTTTCGATCTAGTTAGTTTGAGTTGAAATTGTTGAATTTTGTGTTAAAAATACTGAATTTTGGTTGAAAATCAGTGAATTTCGTGTTTTTTGTAAATTTACTCATGTTTTATGAGCACAATGGCTGAGAAATCGGTGCAAAAACAAACTGCTATTTCGCTTCAAATGAAGATGAAGCTGTTTAATGCAGTTGATGAAAAAGCAGGACGAAAACAGAAATCTGCAAAGAGTTTGGCATTGCTAATTCAGCTTTATCAACAATAATAAAAAACAGGGATCCCATTACATTAATGTTTGAGTGCAGTATGTTTAAGCCAGAGAGAAAACGCATGAGAACTGCTAAGCACGAAGGTTTAGAGACAGCTTTGCTTTTTTGGTTCAAACAAGCTAGATCTCAGAATGCTGAAAAAGACACTTAAAAAAAAGATACCTGATTCCCCCCCCCCCCCCCCCCCCGCAAATAAATAAATAAATAAATGTTTTTTACTTGTGTTTTATCTTAATGGATGCAACTTACTAGTAATTTAACAGGAAACTGACATAAAATTTGACGACATCGAAAATATTTGTGAGTTTTGTTCTTTTTTTTACGAATTCTTTTAACATGAAAAAAATTTTCAGTCCCTTCAGTTTTGTGTTAAACGTATTTCACTGTATTTAATTAACTACACAATAAATCGTTAATAGAATAACAACATAAACTAAAATAGATACAAATGCTAATATAAAGTAAATACGTATTAATTTAATGTCAGTAGGTACATACATTTATATGGTTTACATCATATTTAATGCAGCTCGTTCGAATTTGGTCAAAACTTTGCTACTTCTAATTTACATTACTTATACTGCCTTAAAAAAATTGTATAAAGTGGTTTGTTTAAGTGGAATTTTAAAAGACTAAATATCGAGTTATTTTTTGAATGAGTGCACAATATAACAACTACCATCTCGAGTCTCGAAGTGATGGCTCATTGCCATTAAAGCCTGGTTAACAGCAAGAAGTGATGGTGGGGAAATCATTTGACCTGTCCATTATACACCTGCCGGCCGAAATCACTGTAGGAAGAACTGAAAATTTGTTTTCAGCGTAAAGGAACCAAAAATGCCAAAAGGTGGAAGGAAATTCCAGCTGAAACGTGCTTTCCGTGCCTATTTTCAAACATCGGTCACACATTTGTTATTTGATTAAGTGGGGATGCTCATAAATGATATTTGGTTTAAGCAGGGAAAAATAACAAAGAACCAATAGCAATAAATTCGGTTCTGGAGGATTCTATTCGAATAAGCGGGGTATTCGATTATCTGTGACCCGATTAAGTGGGGAGGACTGTACCTTTAAATTTTTTCCAGAACCTGGAAAAGTCAGGAAAATTTGTTGCTATCTGGAATAGACACGCTGATTTTTATAGCTCTACTGATTTGGAGAATTTTTTAAGTTAATCAGGAAGAGAGAGAAGTAGTGTTCAAGCTTTATTTTTATACATCAACGTATGAAACTCTTTAGCTACATAATCCAGATTATAAAGCCGCTATCAGGTTCACCAACTTTTCGAGCAATTTTTGAGCCAACTCTTGATTTCCTCCAACTTTTCGCGAAATGTTGTCTCGATACCCAGTGTGATAGCAAACAGCAATATCCCCAACTTTTTATCCGCATCTCAAAAAAGTCTGTCCTAGCCGCAACTTTTCCTCCCACCTTTTAACATTTCAGCGAATCAGAGATAAGCGATTGATACGAAAATGTGATAAATATTGACGGCTGGTACTAGTAGTACTGGTTTTCCCGGGTTTTCCTCCAACTTTAGCAAAGACAATTGTAACCTTTTTCTCCCTTTCAACTGGAAAAAGTTGGTGTTAAAATCGGCTGTAAAGTTGGTTGCTCGAAAAGTCGGTGAATCTGATAGCGGCTTAATAAAGTACAGATGTTTATTATATTGGTGAATAAAAATAAATAAGGAACAAATTTGTAAACTTTTTTAAGAATGCATTTTAAAAGTTCTTTGAAACAGTGTTGTACTTAGGCAAGGTTGTTACTCAAATCTGGAAAGAAACAAAATCCCCATATTTCCCCTGTAGGTATGCACACCATCCTTATATAAGGCAATATACTGGACAACAGACATGTGTGCTACTTGCATTGTGTAGAAAGACTAATTGACTCTCCACTGGACAGATCTATACAAAAAGAAAAGGGATGAGCTTTTGCAACCCAACAGTTGCAAGCATTATTGTTTTGTTTTTTGAGCCCTGGCTACAAATTTCTCTCTTGCAGAGGTTGAAGAGACTGGCATTTCTTGGATGAAAAAAAACTAAGAAATTAAAAATTGGCTGTATTTTCCTAATTTTAAGGAAAAACTCAAATTTCCCAACATTTTTCCTGTTTTTCAGGGAATTTTTAGAATTTTGTGTGTTTTTCCATTTCTCCCGTTGATGTAGCAACCCTATTAGAAAATAAGAGGTTACTGTTTGTGTTAATAGAATAAGCATTTGCTGTTTAACAGAAAACCTAAAAATAAATAATCTCATTTCATTTTTTATATCAAAAAGCAAAAGCTTTGATAATCATCTTTATAGATAGTTTAAAAAAAATTAAAAGAATGGGCTTTTTGTAGTTGATAGAATTAGCTTTTTAAATAACATTTTTATTCCAGTTTTCACATTATAACTCCAATCAAATGCTTTTTTCAGGCGCACGAATAATCCCATTTAACTTCTTACTTCAATAAGCAAAATCTTCCACAATCAGATTATATCAGAATTCTCACACAATTAAAAAGACTTAGCAGATGATAGAAATAGCTCATTTTACTCTTAAACAGTAGCATGTTTGAGTTCACCTATTTTGGTACCACTATGTAACTATCGTGTGCACTGTTTTTTCATAATTTTATGTGTTTTTTAATAAAAGGTTTATAATAAATAAATATGATAGTCTAATTAATATATTTTTTAAAATAATGAATGAACATATATGTCAACAAATATTCTCAGTGATGTTTTTCTCACTCATTGCAAATCCTGCAGAATGACTGAGGATTAGAAGGGGGAATCTACTTTTGGAACTGTGTTGGTGGGGAAGACACAGAAAATGTTAATACAAGTATGTAAAATTTACATACATTAACTGTTAGGCAACTGTGTGTTTAACTAAAATATACTGTGAGTGGCAACAGTGGATGATGAGATGTAAACATGAGTGATGTCCAGATGCAGCTAGTCATGTCTTGTGATAGTGTGGTGTAGTTGTGGCATGTTTTTAAATAAAGTTATCTTTTAATGTTGGTCATTCTGGTGATGTGTGGACTCAAACATGGTGTCAGGAGTAGGATAAAGGATTTATTTTTGCTGAATAAATTATATTTTGGACTTAGTTGAACTTTGAAGAATTGCTAGGCCTAACCTCTCTTGAACTTAAGCCTAACATGTCTGAATCTGATTTGAAGATTGATAATCTAATTCCACCACCACAGCCTGTTGATATGAGTGGAAATGTGTTAGAAAATTGGAATTTCTTTAAAGCAAGTTGGACAAATTATTCTATTGCTACTGGATTAAATGAAAAAGATGAAACAATAAAAGTTGCTACTTTGCTTTCTGTTATTGGGAAAGAAGTATTTCTTATATATCAGCATTTAGCTATACCTGAGGAAAATAAAAAAAAGTCAGATTCAATTATTAAAGCATTATCAGAACATTTTCAGCCATATATAAATGAAATTTATGAAAGATCTGTATTTAATGAAGCAGTTCAGGAGCAACATGAATCAATTGAACAATATGTGTGTAGATTGAGAAAATTAGCATCGACATGTAATTTTCAAAATATGTTGGAGGAATTGATTAGAGATAGACTTGTTTTGGATATTCGTGATAGAAATACAAAAAAAACAACTTATAAGTGACCATAAATTAACTTTACAAAAAACAATAGATATTTGTAAAAGTAATGAAAGTGCAAACAGACATGTGGATAGTTTGACTAATAAAACTGAGGATTTTGAAGATGTTAATAGAGTTAAAAATAAATTAAAAAATGATAGAACAGGATATTATAGGAATGACAGTTATTTTAGATATGAGGCTAGGTGTAAATATTGTGCAGAAAAGCATGAATTTGGAAAGGATAAATGCCCAGCATTTAATAAAACTTGTAAAAACTGTGGAAAGAAAAATCATTTTGCTAAAGCTTGCAAAAATAAGAGTGTAAAAGAATTTCATGAACAGGATTCTAATGAATTACAGGATGAGTTGTGTAGTCAAATGGAAATGATTTTTAAGGTAAATGATTCTAAGAAGTTGATGACATATTTAACATTGGAAGTGGATAGGGTAAAAAAGAAAATTAAGTGTCAGATGGATACTGGTGCAACAGTTAATGTAATGAGTTATAATGACCTTTGTAATTTATGCAAAGATTCAAACCCAAGTCTTAGAAAAAGTAAAACAAAATTAAGATGTTTTGGAGGGAAGATTTTAAAACTGATTGGACAGGTTACTGTTATATGTTGGAGGAATTCAAGGATGTTTCCTTTGGATTTTCAAATTGTTAAATATAGGGAAAATCCACTATTAAGTGCAGAGGCTTGCCAAATGTTAAATTTATTAGAGATTAAGGCTGAGATAAATAAAATTTCTTCGAGTGTGTCATTCAGTCATGAACCATTGCTTACTAAATATAAAGAAATTTTTGAAGGATTGGGTTGTTTGGAAGGTGAATATCATTTACAGACTAAACCAGGCATGCTTCCGGTGAAGCGGTCTCCTCGTAGAATTCCTATTCCACTAAGACAAGAGTTAAAATTGAAATTAGATGATATGGAAAGAAATAAAATTATTTGTAAAGTCACTCATCCAACTGATTGGATTAGCAGTTTAGTTTTGGTAAAGACTACAAATAAATTGAGAATATGCTTGGATCCACAGAATTTGAATCAGGCATTAAAGAGATCAGAGTATCCTATTCCAACAATTGAAGAGATTATGCCCTTGTTAACTAATGCTAAAATATTTTCAGTGGTAGACACTAAGGATGGGTTTTGGAATATTAAATTAAGTTCAGACTGCACAGATTTAACCACATTTTGGACACCCTTTGGAAGGTATAAATTTTTGCGTCTTCCATTTGGATTATGCACAGCATCAGAGGAATATCAGAGAAGACTGCATGAAATATTTGAAGGATTGAATGGAATTATCATCATAGCTGATGATATACTTATTGTGGGATGTGATGCTACTGAGGAGGAAGCTGGAAAGATCATGATCACAATTTAGAGAGTCTGTTTCAAAGAGCAAGAGAGGCTAATATTAAATTCAATAAAAATAAAATAAAACTTAGAAAAAAAGAAATTAAGTACTTGGCACATATTTTTACCCCTCAGGGTATAAGGCCAAATCCTGAAAAAGTAAAGGCCATTACTAATATG
This sequence comes from Maratus speciosus, assembly GCA_963932465.1. Lineage (NCBI taxonomy): Eukaryota > Metazoa > Arthropoda > Arachnida > Araneae > Salticidae > Maratus > Maratus speciosus. The sequence goes on from OZ010787.1 coordinate 257,821,692, forward strand.
CCAAGACCAAAAGATGTACATGAAATTAAGAGTTTTTTAGGCTTTACAACATATTTGAGTAAATTTTTACCAAAATTGTCATCGATTAGTGAACCATTAAGAAAATTGATTAAAAAGAATGAAGTATGAGAATGGACAAAAGAGCAAGAAAATGCATTTGAAGCTATAAAAAATCTAGTAATTAGAGCTCCTGTTCTTGGTTATTATGACCCAAATAAAGAAATAACTATTCAATGTGATTCAAGCAAAACTGGATTGGGTGCAACATTAATGCAGGAAGGACAGCCAATTACATACGTTTCAAGGAGTTTAAATAAAGCTGAACAGCAATATGCTCAGATAGAGAAAGAGTGTTTGGCTATTGTGTTTTCTTGTGAAAGATTTCATCAGTTTATAAGTGGAAGAAGTGAAATAAATGTGGAAACGGATCATAAACCATTGGAGGCTATTTTTAAAAAAGAACTACTAAAAGCTCCAAGACGACTGCAGAGAATGCTTCTACGTTTACAAAAATATAATTTGAATGTGTTATTTAGGAGAGGTGAAAAGATGCATATTGCCGATATACTCTCTAGGGCTGCATTGTCAGAAACTTCACATGATGAGGTGAAGCAAGATATTCTTCAAGTAGGTAATATTTATAAAGAGCTCTCAGAGATTAAAATACAAGAAATTTTAAATGTATCGGATATGACATATGAAAATTTAAAAGTACAAACTAATAAAGATCCAGTACTTCTGGAATTGAAAAAGGTGGTGCTGGATGGATGGCCATTGGAAAAGGAGGAGATATCGCCCTTAATCCCAGAATATTGGACGTTTAGAGAAGATCTAACAATACAGGATGGAATTGTTTTTTAAAATGATCGAATTGTTATTCCAAGGTCTTTGAGAGGAGATATGATTTCAAGGGTTCATCGAGGTCATCTAGGAATAAATGCATCTATTAGAATAGCAAAAGACACATTGTTTTGGCCAAGAATGTCAAGTGAGATAAAAAATGTTATTCAAAGTTGTGAAATTTGTAACTTGAACCAAAGTTATTTGCAAAATGAACCCATGCAGACACACAGAATACCAGAATTGCCATGGGAGAGAGTATCATCTGATATTTTTGAAATAAATGGTACTTATTATTTAATTTTGGTAGATCATTACTCGGATTATTTTGAAGTTGATAGGCTACCAAATATCACATCTGAAAGTGTGATAAATAGATGCAAACAACATTTTAGTAGGCATGGTATTCCAAAAGTTTTGATTACTGATAATGGAAAAGCATTCAGAAGTTCAGAGTTTGCTGAGTTTGCACAGAGGTGGAGTTTTGAACAATCTACATCAACACCCTATCATAGTCAGGGTAATGGAAAGGCAGAATCAGCAGTTAAGATTGTAAAACATATTATGAAGAAATCTATTAAAAATAAGGAAGATGTATGGTTGAATATTTTAAATTGGAGAAATACTCCAACAGTTAATATGAATTCAAGTCCAGTTCAAAGATTGATGTCCCGAAGAACAAGATCTAATTTTCCTATATCTCAGAAATTGTTAAAGACAGAAATTCAGGATTTGATTCCAGATAAGATATCATTAAAAAGAAGGGAAGCTAAAAGCTATTATGATAGAAAGGTTAAACAGTTGCCCCCACTTGAAATTGGTCAGGAGGTATATATACGAAAACCACCTACATTGTCAAAGGAAACTGATAAGTGGAAAAGAGGCTCCATCATTGACATTCATAACTCAAGTCCTTACGATGTTAATATTGAGGGAGGAATTGTAAGACGAAATAGGAGTTGGTTGAGAGAAGCGGCCACAGCATGCAATGACAAAGTGAGTGAGAGACGGGAAGATGGAATGGATCAGGCTGTTGAGGATAAGGAGGTGGAGAAGGTTGAGATGAATCCTAATCAGAGTGACTACAATGACAGTTCCGGATCTGGGGCTATATTGCAAAAGAGTGAATTGCGTGTGACTGGTCCTCGAATGACCAGATCAGGGAGAATTGTAAAAACTCCACAGCGATTTTTATTATAAGAACTGTTGGTGCTGGAACTTTAATATGTGAAATATATGTATGTGTATAAAAAAAAAAAGAGAGAAGTTGTTAGGTAACTGTGTGTTTAACTGTATATTTTAGTTATACTGTGAGTGGCAACAGTGGATGATGAGATGTAAACATGAGTGATGTCCAGATGCAGCTAGTCATGTCTTGTGATAGTGTGGTGTAGTTGTGGCATGTTTTTAAATAAAGTTATCTTTTAATGTTGGTCATTCTGGTGATGTGTGGATTCAAACACTAACCATTCGTGGGTTTAAACTACAATAACCTATTCTAGCTCATTTCGATACCTCATTGTAACTGGAATTAATTTTTTTTTTTTTTGAAATAATTAATGAATAAATTAAATTTTATATTTACTATTAATTATTACTAACTAATACTTACTTATTGATTACTATTATTTATTATATTTGAATCTTTAATAGCCTTTACCAGAAAAAATACACTTTTTATTATACTCGTTGTAATCTCCACTATTATATTATTGTGGCCGGGAGGGGTTGTAAAGAAGGTGAAAACTAATTAGCAAAAATGTCCTTAGCAAATTAGAAGAACTGATATAGTAGACACCCTCAAATCCACACCGCTTGGACCAGAGGTTGTGCAGATTTTAGAATTTTGCAGATTTCTGGTCATTGCTTTGTTTACATTTTTTAAACAGTAATTTGAATGTAATAATGCAATCAAAATTATAATGAATGCTTGCAATATAGTAAAATATTAAAATAATTAAGGCTAAGTTAAATAATGCTATAAAGAGTGATAAAATATCTTTATTAAGATTGATGATCATTTCGTCGCACAAACGGCGACATTTTCAAAATCATTCAGGATAGAAAATATTTTCACATAATTTAAAAACAATAAACATAGTAGACAATGTCATGAGACATGATGCATAATGAAAAACATTGCAAATATAAAATTAAATTAGCTATTTGCGAGCGTGGCTTAATTTTCATATAATAAAAAAAAAACATGGTAAACAATGTCACGAGACAACATGCATAATGAAAAACATTGCAAAACGTAAAAAAAAAAAAAAATTATCTTGGCTATTTGTGAGCGTGAATTTTTACCGTTGTTTTGTTACTAAAATTGCATATCATCTCTTTCCAAATTTTAGGTAAATCAAGGGATACTGAATCATTCCAAATATACTTGTTGCATAAAAATATCTCTATTGATTCCCAGATTATGGATGGTAAATAAAATCTTGATGTATAAATTAACTTGCTATTTTAAAAATCGATATGTAAAGGTTTTTTGCTGCATAATCTGGCCAAAGCTGTGGTTCTTCTATTGTATTTGATGTCTGCTGTATGTTCTTTGATTCTAGTTTTAAGTTTTCTACTTGTCATACCTATATAAAACTGCTTTGTTCCATCTTCTTTGGTGAAAGGTACGTATACTCTGATAACTGGTTTGACTCAATTGGATTTAATTTCTTGCATACTATATTTTTTAATTTCATAGAAGGTTTTGCAACTAGGGAGATACTGAATTTATTGAGTTTATATTTCAAACGCTCGAAGAAACCAGGAAAATATTGCAAAGTGGATAACATGGAATTTTGTGGGCTGAAATTTCTTTCCTTTTATTCTTCAAGCTCTTAATTAATTTTTCTATGGTGCTTTCTTTGTATCCATTGTTTCTTGCAATATCATATATTTTATTTATTTTGTTATTTAACTGCTCAGAGGTACAAACTGTGAAAGCTCTATGAATAGAATGTCTAAATGCAAAAACTTTGTATGAAAAAAGTGCTTGAGCATTATGAGGGATAATTTTCATTATGCATCATGTCTCGTGACATTGTTTACTATGTTTATTGTTTTTAAATTATGTGAAAATATTTTCTATCGTGAATGATTTTGAAAATGTTGCTGTTTGTGCAACAAAAAACGATCATCAATCGTAATAAAGATATTTTATCACTTTTTATGACAATTTTCAACTTAATCTGTTTATAAGTGATTATTATCAGGGTTCGCACAGACTCCTTAGACTCCTTGGAAACTCCTTAGAAATGAAAACATTCCCAAGTAGTACTTACAACTACTTAGATAAGCAAACCACTACTTAGAAACTCCTTATATTCTATTGCGGTTTTGGACGCAAGCAATATTGCTGCCGAGGAAAAAAAAAATTGTGTTTGAAAAACGCACGGTAAATCCTTTATGCACGTCATTCATCTGAAACACAACATTGATTGGCAGGGCTCCCACTAGGTCCGTTTTTCAATTATTAGCTCCGTAAAGTCCGTTTTTCGACACTGTTAGTCCACCTTTATTTTAAATTTTATCGATGTTTGGCATTTAGCCAAGAATCTCGGAAAAATCGCATTTTTCGCAAATATGTTCCAAAAAATACCGTCAAATTTCGTCAATCGATCACGGGAGAATTTCGTAAATTTTATCAAAGAATCGTGAAAAAACGCGAATTTCTCCAACAGATCACGGGAAAACTCTGATTTCTTAAAAAGACGCGAATTTCTTAAAAGACAGCGAAAAAACGTGAATTTCGTTAAAGATCGAGAAAAAAAGCAGATTTCCGCAAAAGATCGCGAAAAACACACGGTTTCCATCAAAAGATCGCGAAAAAAATGTTAGTTTCGTCAAACGATCGAAATGAAGCGCGAATTTCCCCAGAAGATTGCGAAAAACACGTGAATTCCCTCAAAAGATCGCGAAAAACACGCGAATTTCTTCAAAGGACCGTGAAAAATACGCGAATTTCGTCAAAGGATCGGGAAAAAAACATCAGATTTGTTAAACAATCGAAATAAAACGCGAATTCCATTAAAAGATCGCGAAAAAGTGAATTTTCCCAGAAAGTCGTGAAAAAAATACCGTCAAATTTCGTCAATCGATCGCGGAAAAAATTCGTAAATTTTGTCAAAGGATCATGAAGAAACGCGAATTTCTCCAGCAGATCGCGGGAAAACTCGGATTTCTTAAAAAGACGCGAATTTCCTAAAAAAAACGTGAATTTTCTCAAAAGATCACGAAAAAAATGCGAATTTCCTCAAAAGATCACAAAAAACACGCGAATTTCCTCAAAAGATCGCAAAAAACACGCGAATTTCCTCAAAAGATCGCAAAAAACACGCAAATTTCCTCAAAAGATCGCGAAAAACACGCGAATTTCCTCAAAAGATTAGGAAAAACACGTGAATTTCCTCAAAAGATTGGGAAAAACACGTGAATTTCGTCAAAGGATCGCGAAAAACACGCAAATTTCGTCAAAGGATCGCGAAAAACACGTGGTTTTCATCAAAAGATCACGAAAAACACGTGGTTTTCATCAAAAGATCTCGAAAAAAACATCAGATTCGTTCGACAATCGAAATAAAACGCGAATTCCATTAAAAGATTGCGAAAAAAAATGAATTTCCCCAGAAGGTCGTGGAAAAAAAAAATGCGAATTTCATCACAAGATCGCGAAAAAAATGTGAATTCGTCAAAATTTCACCTTCAAAGAAAGCGATTACCGCTGTCTAAAAGAATAAATTCTAAACTTGTTATATTTTTTCTTGTGTGTTGCATTTAGCATTCCTTATTGCTTTTTAAAATTTTCTTTAAGATGTATCATGTATGTGATATACATAATAAGTGTTTGGGGGTTTGACTAATCTCCATTTATATGACCTAGGGGTAATTCTAGTCCGAAACTTCCAAAAATGTAAGGCATTCATTTCCGAAAATTTTAAGAAATCGGCCACCAATTCGAAAGATCGGACATATGGTCGCCGAAAAAAATAAATTTTGTCAATCGTTTGCAGGAAAATCGCCAATTTCGTCAAAGGATCGTGGGGAAAACGCAAATTTCATCAAATAATCGCGAACACCCCCTCAAATTTCGTCAAAAGATCGCGGAAAACCCCCACAAATTTCGTCAAAAGATCGCGAAAACCCCCCACAAATTTCGTCAAATGATCGCGAAAAAGCCCACAAGTTTCGTTGAAAGATCGCGAAAACCCAAAAATTTCGTTAAAGGATCGTGAGTAAACGGCAAATTTCGTCAGAAGATCGCGAAAAAACGGCAAATTTCGTCAGAAAATCACGAAAAAACGACAAATTTCGTCAAAATATCGCAAAAATATGGCAAATTTCGCCAAAAGGTCGCGAAAACCCCCACAAATTTCGTCAGAAGATCGCAAAGAATCGACAAATTTCGTCAAAAGATCGCGATAAAATGCAAATTTCGTCGAAGAGGCACGAAGAAAACGCATAGCTAGTGTCGACAGTGGATTTCCCCCTCCTCCCCCTCGCTGGTGTAACTTTTCAGAAGATTTGCTGTGTATTTCAGAATTTTTTTTTTACTCAGAATCACCCCTGTAACACGACCATTGGCCACTGCATAAAAAAGTAGATGTTGTCTATTTTGTATTTAAACTTACGAAATCAATAAGAATATTGTGAATACCGTGCAATTTCAGCACTAACAATTGGATTCTAAAAGAGTAAAATTTGTTTTTGAAATATTTTTCTCTCCGAATTGGGCATTAAAAATTGGAGTGTGCACAGGGCTTAATTTGCACCGGAGCCCACCGGAGCCTGGCTCCGGTACTTCTCTGTTTTTAGTAAATATTTAAATATTGGTCGGAATTCACCGGAGCTCATAAATACAGGGCTCCTGAGCCCAGTGCAATAGCGCTTCCGAAAAAACCTAAGCCTAAATTACCCTTTCCTATCTCCAAGCTTTTCAATTCTTTTTGCAAAACACTTATATGTGACATAATGTGTCGCACACGCAGGAGATGGCGATAAAACGGACTCAATTTTTATATCAGTTTTTGGTCTTGGACTGACTCGAGCTCAATCTGTATTACATTTAAAATCTTATTTATTCATGTGTAGAAAAAAAAACTTTTCGTCCTTTAAAATTACGTATTATATTCTATTTCAAATCATTTTAATGCTGTTTTGATCAGAATGAAGAGGAAACAGAAATCGTGTTTTTCTATTTTAAATTTATGTCGGCGACGTGTTGATACGGCGCCACTCCAGAGACTGAATTTGCTTTCGGTTCGATCCTCTTTTGTGACAGTAGGAATTTTTTCTTATTGGCTGGTTTTTCTAAAAATTTTATTTAGATATAACCTGAAAAGAATATTTTCTATTTAAGCCAACGAGCATCAGCTTGAGGATTTGTTTGTTTGACGTTTATTGTCTTCTATTGCGTACGACTATAAAAATCACGTTAGTGATTTTTCTATTTATTGTATCATGAATGGTACCCATGCTAAGGCTCTGCTCTGCACATTTACAAAGTCACTTTCATTTGTAAGTAGATATAATTGCCATGTATTGTTATTCTGATAGAAAGCAATCGAGAAGTGTTTCCCTTTTTTCTGTAAGAGCGTCGATTCTTCCCGATAACGGTGCCAAATTTTTAATTTAATCTTATTTTCAGGGGCTCACCACAAAAGATTGTTATGCAGAAGGAATCTATTATAGTTTAAGATGGGCGCCTTTTATAGGAAATTGTAAAACATTGGTTCCATTCTTCAGCATATAAATATTAATTTCTGTAAATTTCATTCATATTTTCTTAAAAATGCATAGATGCGAACTATCCCTTTTTTCTGTTAATACTATTTATGAATCATAATCCTTACCATATTTAATCGCAGAATTCTGCAATTAATTAACATTAAAATTAGGCAAAGATTACTATTCGGAAGGAGTGATAACTAAAAAGTGGAATAGTTAACAGCTAAATATATGCTGATAGATATACTTGAAATTTTTATTTTGCTAAAAGAAGAAAAAAATGCTTTAATTTTTGCGCATAATGTACGAAATATAAATATGCAGATTGGAGTGACGGGGGGGGTTGTTGTACCAGTACAGAAAAATATTAGGGCTCCGGTACTTTTTTTGTTAGAAATTAAGCCCTGAGTGTGCATACCACATAATGATGCAGCACATAAAAATATCGACAACAACAACAACAAAAAAAAAAAAAGGCAAATCCTTAAATTTTTTTTGGACTCCTTGGATTTTTTGGGTACTCCTTGGATTTTTTCTTCCCAACTCTGTATGAACCCTGATTATATATGTTTTTATAATTAAGGCTGTTCTCAAATCCAAAAGGGAAACTTTGACATAAGTTTCAATTTTTTTTTTTTTTAAATGCATGAAACTAGCAGGTGTTGTTGTTCAGAAACTATGTAATTCAACTGTTTTTGGCATTTTCTTGCAAACACAATAGATCTTTCAGTAAATATTGTCAAAGAGGGCGTTTTGAACCGAATTTCTGCACAAAAGAATAACTACTCAAGGAAGGGTCAAAAACGTTTTTGTCACATGATCAAAATCGCTTATAACTCATTAGGTAATTTATTGATCAAATATGGAAAACATAATTCGATTCCAAATTGCTTCCATAGTCAGGCCTTCCAATTTTATACCTCTCCATTAAAAAATGAATTTGTAAATGTGTCAAAATGTTTTGCGCTTGATGAGCAGAGCAGTTGAGAACAGCCTTAAGTAATAAACTAAAATGATAAAAAGTAAAATAATTTTTTAAATTATTAAAAGTAAAGGTCAAATAAATATTTAAGAAGATGAGATATGCTTTCCTTGAATTATTAATTGAAACTTTCTTATAAAGGTACCTTATTAATACACATCAAAATCATAAAGTAAGGAATTTTTATTTCAGATTTAGCAAGTCTTAATAACCAAAAAAAACTTGATTAGTACATAAATATATTTGGTAAAAAAAAAAAAAAAAAATGTGATTACAAGTGATATCAGCAAATCTTGATTTTTTTTTTTCAGAAATAAATGTATTCTTCCTTCATGAAAAAACACAAGTTCTGTCATATTATCGAGAATTACATATAATATATACGGAATAATATAAAACTAAAAAATTCTGTAATTTTGCCCCTACATCTGAAATGAAAATTTCATTATTTACATCTGCAATGATGTGTGGATTTTTGGCGTTTGCAGATTTTAGGGCTGCGGATTTGAGGAAGTCTACTGTAATTGTATTGATTTCTTACTTATAAACACTAACATTCTTCCTTTAGTGTATTTTTGGGAGGGAAATGCATTTCATGAAGTTTAGCAATGTTTTCCAGGATAAAAGTAAAAGCATGAAACAAATTGCTCACTATAATTTTTTAAATGGACTAATAATATAAATAATTGTTACAACATCTTTCAGACCAACTTCTCTTTATTACTGAAAATATTATTATAGCGAGTAAATATTCTGGAAATTAATGTATTATTATTTTATGTAAAAAAAGGGGGGGGTGCCAAAGAAAAGACATAATTTAAAAAATTGTAAGCTTTTTCTTTAAATAATACACTGGCCAACTTTCAATAATAATAATAATAAATATGTAGACAAAACATTTATTTATAAATACAGTTATAAAAGTGTAATCTCAATAGAAAAACATAACAAATTGTTCATAGTGTCATTATGTAAAAAGGGGGTGATAAAGGAAAATATTAACATAAATGAAATTCCTTTTATCTTTAAACAAAATCTGCCTTTCTTATTTTGTGCTTGGAATCCCTTATGAAATTAATTTATACATATATATATATTTTTTTCATTTCATAATGTCCATAATAATCCTTTTTCAACTTTTTTGGTATTTTCAAAATTAACATTATGTACAATATGAAAAAAAAAAGTTAAATATTTCAGTTTTACAAGTCTGAGAATAAAGCTGTTAAAATTACTTATTTAGGATTTTCTATATTTCTAATATCGAGAGAGGTTATATTAATAGATAGTTTTGAGAAATTATGTTCATAATTTTTATTTGAACTTTAAAATTTTTAATAAAAATCTCATATTTTATTCTGTCATTTTATCTTTTCCTTCAATATAATTTTTTTTATCTATCTTTAAAATATCTTAAATATTAGAATGTGTTCTATGACTGTATCATGATTTGAAAAACACATCTTGAAGAGTATAACTATTATTTTTTTAAAACAACAATAAAGTTTTTTACATAGAGATCTGCAAATATATCATTGTTTGCTAATACTTAATGTACATGAAATGGATATCCAATGTTAATACAGTAGACTCCCTCAAATTCACAACCCTAAAATCTGCACATCATCAAAGATGTAAACAATGAAAGTTTCAGTTCAAATGTAGGGACAAAAATTACAGACATTTTTATTTTTATATCATTCTGTATGTATTTTAATATGTAATTTTCATTAATATGACTGAACTCATGCTTTTTCATGAAGGAATTATAAATATATTTCTGACAAATTCAAGATATTGCTGGTATCACTGGTAATCACAATTTTTTTACCAATATATTTATGTAAAAATCAACCTTTTCTGGTTATTAAGTCTGGCAAAACCTGAAATAAAACCTCCTTATTTTATGATTTTGATGTGAATTAGTAGTATGCCTTTATGGGGCAAGTTTCATTGAATAATTCAAGAAAAATGCATCTCATCTTCATTATGCATATTTAATTATACATTAATTATTTACTTGACCTTTACCTTAATAATTTCATTATTTTTTAAATCATCTTATTTTTTATCATTTTAGTTTATTATTTTACGTAATTATTTTAATATTTTACTATATTGTAAGCATTCATTATAATTTCAATTGCATTATTACATTCAAATTACTGTTTACAAAATGTAAACAAAGCAATGACCAGATCTCTGCAAAATTCTGAAATCCACATAACTTCTGGTCCCAAGCTGTGCGAATTTGAGGGAATCTATAATACATATGCATGGGCAGTTAAAATTGCTTTTTGCATGTACACTGCTCAAAACAATTAAAGGATATTTGAAGTTTTATATAAAATAAAGATATAAACGAAATTTTTTTTGCCGAAAATAGAAGAAGAGAATCACAAATGCAAATTTTTCTGGTTTTCAAACTGTGGAGTATGCAAATTTTGAGTTCGACGTCAAAAACGTCGCTTCAGCGGCAGCGAATGAAATTTGACTTTCAACTGGATAAAAGAGAATGAAGACAAGGATGATCGGCATTCAGTGATTGCTTTGTTTCGATGAGTACGATGTCTCAGCGAAGTCATTTGACAGATTCAGAAGCTTTGAGAATTGTTAGTAGGTTAGAAGGGAGCCAAACTCAAGCCGAAGTAGCACAAGCCATTGGAGTGTCACAAAGTGTCATTTCCAGGATCTGGAACCATTTTTTGGAGAGTGGATGTGCAGGCCAAAGACCAGGGCAAGGTCGTAGACGGGCAACAACGCCCAATAAAGATCGGTATTTAGCGTTAACAGCTCGGAGACACTGAACCATGAACGCTACTCTTCTCCAACAACACCTTCGCTCGGCTACAGGCACCACGATTTCAACTCAGACTGTCCGAAACCGGCTCCATGCTGTAGGTCTGTATGCTCGCCGACCGATGGTATGTATTAGATTAACATCAAGGCATCGTCGCGACCGCAGGGAGTGGGCAACCGAGAATGTCAACTGGAGGACAAATGAATGGAGCAATATTCTGTTTTCTGTGCATCCGAATAATAGGCGTATTTTCATCTGGAGGGACCGTGGCAGTAGGAATAATCCTGCGTTCATGCACGAAAGTGTCAGATTTGGCGGTGGAGGAGTGTTGGTATATGGTGGCATCTCCATTGACGGGCGCACTGACCTCTACATCATTCGAGATGGAGCTCTGACTGGTCGCCAATATAGGGATGAGATCCTCAGACCTATTGTAGTCCCTTACGCTGCAGCAATCGGAGATAACTTCATTTTAATGGACGATAACTGCAGGCCACATTGTGCAAACCTGGTGGAGGATTTCCTTTTCGAGGAAGGAATCGTTCCAATGGAATGGCCAGCATGTTCTCCAGACATGAATCCAATCGAGCACGTTTGGGACGCTCTAGGAAGACGAGTTTCTAGCCGCCAACAACCCCCACAAACTCTCCAAGAACTGGAAAGAGCTCTTCTGGAAGAGTGGGGCAGAATACCCCAACTCGTCATTAATAGCCTCATTGAGTCCATGCCTCAAAGGTGTTCAACGTTGCTGGCCGCCCGTGGAAACCATACCCCCTACTGAAAATGATTTTCTTTGAAGAAAACACCTTTTCTTATTCTTTTTTTCTCATATGCACAAATTGTGTTTTTTTCCTTTAGTACACAAATGCGCAATAAAATGCATTTTTTTCTGCCAAACGTGTAATTTATTCTCATATAACCTACTATGTCTGTCGACCATGTATCAATCAGCTAAACAGTTTACCAGATACAAAATCCACCTAAAACTGCAATATCCTTTAATTGTTTTGAGCCGTGTATTTGCTCATAATGTGCAGCCAAAATCCAGAATAAAAAGTGTTTTATATGAGATGCAAGGGGTTACCCATGCTGGTCCCGCTGGTGATTAAGAAAGTAAATGCTTATAATTGCAAATTAATACTTAGAGAACAGTTTAATGCAATATACATGTACAGCCAGCTAAAACAAAGAGCGCTTTTTATATTTTAATCACCAAATTGTTGCAGAAAAAAGCGGAAATAGTTATTGGATTAGTAATTATTTTTTTTTTTAATTTGTTTACAAAAAAGGCTTGTCTTTATTGAAAAATTGGTTCAAACTCTGAAATTTTCAATCAACATCCAATTTTGATTTTTCTGGATTTTTTAAACTAGGATACCAAATGGGAAGTCATTTATTTGCATGAACAATTTAGTAATATGCAGATTTAAAGTTTAGAACTCTTAACGTTAAATTCATTTTTTATCTTTTAGAAACAAACTGCAATGTGTGTAGCTTTTTAAGCATAACTCAGAAACTACTTGGTGGAATGAGCTTTAATTTTGTATTTACATGTTTGAAGATTCTGGGGTCCATTTTGACTGGACAACGACAATGTATAATTTCAAGATATATATGAATAAAAGTCGATTTATATAGTACCTGAAACTTTTTTCAATGCACTTATAACCCATCTAAGTGGTAATTTCATATATATTAGAAAATAACTTGGATTTTAATTAAAGGGTCCATTTGGACCCAAGATTCCAGTAATGTGGAATAATTTAGCGATTCCGGTTAAGGGTTAAAAATAGATAAAATATGAAATAAATATTTGAAAAAAATATGTATTGCAACCTAGAAACTTCAAATTTGTAAATCCAAAATTATAGCTCATTCCACCAAGCAGTTCTTAAGTTATGCTTAAAAAACTACATGCATTGCATTTTGTTTTACAACTATTAAAAATGAATTTAACAGTAGTAGTTTAAACTTTAAATCTGCATAATTCCTAAACTATTTCACCGAATGACCTTCTGGGTATCCCAATGCAAAATTATCTTAAAAGTCCAAATATGATGATCAAATTGGGTGTTCATATGGAAAATTTGATTTTGGTGTGATTTCTTCATATAAACATTTTTCAAACATAAATTCAAAAAGACAATTTTCAATCGAGCAGCTTTTTTTTTTGGTCTAATTTGGGGATTAAAATGTATGAAGGTGTTTTTCTCTCCCCCATCCCGACTGCACATACTATGCTTGTGTTTTTACAAAGTATTACATACAACAAAAAAGTATAAAATGCATAATTTATTCTAATGTCTATGCCTAAAAAACCAATGTTTCTCTTTAATTTTAATTAGTTTAATTCTCAATAATTTATATTTCACTAACCACTGATTCAAAATTGGGAAAAATTTGTATTTCTACAAGTTTTTGCAATTTGGATTTTAAATATATAAGAAAATCAGGTTGTGGCAATTGAAAATTTAGGTTGAATTTTAATATCTATAGTATAACATTTTAGGACAAAATAAACTATATACATTTACATAAGAATAGCATTTTTCTTTCAAACCTCTTTTTTTGTTTTATTTTAACAGTTTTTCCTCCCTTTTCTGACAATTTTCTTTCGTGAAACAGAAGGGCAGGATAGATATGAATTCTCTAATCTCAATCTACCACTTACATGTCGTATAGTATATTTTTAGTGATTTTTTTTGTTTTCTTAAAAAAAATTATTCTTTTCCAAATAATCTGCCATTGAAATATTGGAGTGTTTATTCCTCCGGTGTGTATTCCGTCCACAGCATGAATCATGTTATATTTACTGCATTATAATCTTTAGACCTCAAATTAAAAAAACAATACAGTATTTGGGGTATATTAATGTTATGTCATAATTTTTATAGCAATTTTTGATTTTTATTGCAATGTCAAAAGCATGGTAAAATTCTTTTACCAAATTCCTTGAATTTGCTCTTATCGATCAGGTCAAATCTAAAAAACACAGAATATTCCTGAAAGTATGGAGACACATAAGCATTTCCAGGTAATTATTTTGTCATCTGAATAAAATTAAGTAATTAAAAATAGGTATGTATATTTTCCTCTTTTTGTTGATACATTCATCTTTTATGTATTTTTCTCTTTTTTGAATGCTTGATATTTTCATCCCTGCTGTTAAAATTTTCAGGTTTTGTAAGCAGAGAGAAATTTTATAATTTGTCATATTTTATATATTTTTTAATCTATTAAATTTTAAAGCATACTCTTACTGGACATAGTGGTAAAGTGATGTCTGCTAAATTCTTGGGTGAAACTGGTCAAGTAGTATCAGGTAGTCATGATCGAACATTGAAACTATGGGACCTTCGAAGAAGAGCTTGTAAGTATTATATCAGAAAGAGAAAAATTTATGTAAATTATTCAGTAATGACTTTTTAAAATAGACTTCTTTTGCAATTTTGTATTTTCTCATAAAATACAAATAACAGTACAATTGATATAACCTTAGTTCGTCATCATTTTATTTTATTAAATTTTAACATTGAAATACTTAATTTTCAACCCTGTATGTAAAAAACTTTAAAAATTCATAAATTATATAAATTAAGTATGTATTCATTTTTTCTAGTCAAATAATTATTATTTGTAAACAGCAATATATTTTTTTAGAATCCCTCCTGAAACTTTTTTTTTTTTAATAAAAATGTTTGGTTATAATGTTTCAAAGTCATTTTTTACAATAAATTAAATTTTAATGTAACTGAAATATTGAAGAAAACATATACTGAAAAGGAGTAATATGAGAATTTTCAATGCTATATCTAAGCAGAAAGTATTTTGTTTTAACTGCATAGTTTGATTAGGAAGTAGGATAAGTGCCAAGAATTGGTATTCCAGTTTCAGAAAATGCCTTTTGGTGACTTCCTTTTTTTTTTAATTCTAAAATATTTTTACTTACTTATTTATAGACAACTTGCAATCTTTTCATCATATTTTAAAAATTTGCCTTTATTAAATAAGATTCAAAGAAATGTTTTAGCTATTTGGTTGTTAATTAGAGGCTGCATCTGTAACTCTATTACACTAAATGCTATTTTTTTTCTTTTAGAAAATAAGTGCTAAAAAAATATCAAAAGTGATGTAGCGAACCCAGTTTTATTCACATATTTTTTTTCTTAGCCTAATTATAAGATATTGAATTTTGTTTCTTTTAAACTTCACACTTTTGGGGACAAGTTAAAGAACAAAAACATCTTATGACATAGCCTTTTACAAATCATGTTAAAAGAAGTTACATAACAATATAAAACCAGAAAAATATTTTGAATTTTTTTTTTTTTTTTACTTGGTTAGAAAAAGTTGCAAAGTCTCGAAACTTGCCTAGATTAATTCAATTACCTTTTATGATCATTTCTGAGTCAAAACTATTAAAAATATCTTTTATGTAATTAAATAAATAAATAAAAAAAGACCAACATGTGTTACAGACTTGTGAATTTCAGACTTCAAAATTGAAAATACGCATTTAACATAAGTCATTTTCCCTATAAAACACTTTTAGACATCTCAAAACGAAGCTTATGCAAATAACAATATATATATATATATATATATATATATAAGCGAGATGTATACTAATCACCAACAACATAGTTTATATATATATATATATATATATATATAATTATAATTTTATCACCCAATTCCTCACGTGGAAGAAATTAGATAACTTTTACCAGCACTGAACCCCCCCCCCCCTTTTTTTTTTTGTAAATGATGGAAAAAAAGATAAATTCATGCTACATGTTCTTATGTATCTCAAATTTCATTTTTATGGGTAAAAAATAAATATATTTTAGAAGTTAAAAATCTCAATTATTTTAGAAGTTAAAAATCTCAATTATTTTAGAAGTTAAAAATCTCAATTATTTTAGAAGTTAGGCAGAAAAAGCATGTTAGGCATTCTTAAGAAGAAGAAGAAAGATTGAAGTAAGGCAATTTCCTACTTTTTTTTTTTTGGTACTTGTCAGGGTGTTAAGATAAAAATCTGAGAAATGTAGGACTCAAAGATAATGCATGTAGCTGCATCTGCATGTGTTTGCATTTGTCCTAAAACAAGAGGGTGACATTTAAAGAAAATAAATAACATAGTAATATTCCATTCTTCTCGCTTCCCTAAATAGTAACCTTTTTCTAATAAATTTATACTTTTTTAACAGCAAGTTTATTAACATGCAAATAGAAAGAAGATAATGCAAAAAGACTGATTAATGCCAGAATGATTTCAAAAAGAATTGTTAAAAGAATGTTTCTCTAAAGTGAATGTCTATTTTTTGAAATTTCGATATCACAAAGCAGTTGTACATCCCTCTTTGTAATAATAATAATAATAATTTCCTAATTAATTTATTTTCCATCGCTCAAAACATTTCCCCCCCTTGGAACTTTGAGGTGTCAAAGTTTGACAGCATTTATGCTATATTTTAAAGATTTTTTGTCAAGTTAGATGTCTAGTAAATCAAACAAATTTTGCCTCCACAAATAAGATTTTGAATATGAAGATTTTGATAAGTTTACTGATGAATAATTAAAATGTAGGTGAATTTAATATTTAACTAAGGTAACAATAAAAATTAGCAACTAACAGAATCCAGTTTTCCATTTAAATATTTATTGATTTTTCCAATTTGTTAGCTATTCTTTTTCTCCCAAAACATTGTGAACTCTTTGTAGGTTAACTTATCATGCTGGAACTATGTAATAATTTGCTTTTATTGGATGTGACACATTTATGTTGATTGACAACTCCATTCTGCATGACTTTTAATGTCATAAATTTATGGGGTGGTACATGATTTTTTTTCCTGAAGAGTCAGTTTAGCAAAAAATTTGTAAACACTCATTTAGCCAATATCTGTTTTTCAATTTACTGAAATAAATAAGACAATTGTCCATTTCTGATCTGTGTCTTTCAGAACATAAATTGAAAATTCTGTCTTTTAGAGAAAAATCAATTTTACTGTTTACTACTTGTTAAAAGATATAAAATTGCCTGTTAGACTTTAAAAAAAAAATTAAAAACCTGTTATCTTGTAATAAAAATGTAAGATATTTAAAAATTCATGTTTACAATTTTTTTCTTTCTTTTGAATAAAATGTCTACAAATTCTCTTGCTAAAAGATTTTTTTTTTTTTAATGTTCTGTATTTTTAGGTATGCGCACTATTTTAGCTGGATCCAGTGTTAATGATGTTGTTACAACTAGTAACAGTATAGTCAGTGGACATTATGATAGAAAAATACGTTTTTGGGATGTAAGATCAGAATCAAGCACTAATGAAATTTTGCTTCAAGGAAGAATTACATCTTTAGATTTATCTGTTGGTAATTATTTTAAGAAATTCTAGCCATTTATATTTTTATAATGCAATTTTTCTCATTTGTATATTTCTTTTGTTTGATTGTTTTATCTTTTACATTTCTCCTAAGTTTACCTGTTTTTTTACTTTTTTCATGCTCTACTTGATTCATATTAAAACTTGCATTTAGAAAAAGGTGGCTATTTATATTATTCCTTCATGTGTTTTAAACACAATGCATTCTGTGGTCAGGTGCAAAAAATCTGTCTGCAAAAAAATTCTGTAAAAAAGGTGCTTTGAAAACATTTTTTTGAGCAGTTTTCTAGAAATTCCCACTCTTTGACTTTTTTGCATCTTTATAGTATTTAGACTGTATTATAACTATTTCCATTGAATTACATTGAATTGTTTTTTATCCATTTCTGAAAAACGATTTTTTAAAAAATCAATCTGACTGCTTTTTCAAGTTTTTTTAATAAGTATATTTATGTTAAATTAAATTTCTAAAATTAATTTGTGTTAAAAAATTAATTAGCTCAGTGTATAAATGTCTATTGTGAAATCTTAAATAGTGATATACTCATAATAATACATTGTTTCATCATATACATCATAGATGGAAATTCCCTTCTGAGTTGTGTACGAGATGATACTTTGAAGCTTATAGAGTTTCGAATGAATAAAGTTGTAAGGACATTTAGGTATGCATTTCCTTAATTTCTTTTTTTAAATTAGCATTAGCATGTATAGTAATTTAAGTTTTAACTAGTTGCTTTTTTTAAACTGAAATTTCTTGCATTTCAGATGCATCAGACATACAAAGTCTGTCATATAAGTCTTATAAGTTATAGCAGTCATGAGCCATATAATGTGTGCATGCACTAAAATATAAATCTTTTTTTGAATAATTTTATGTGGAATTTCAGATATGTTATTTCTATAGCTTTTTTTTTCATTCAAAATAGAAGAATATGTGCCTTTTATAATTAATTCATAGTTTAAAGTTAAAGAATTTGTTATTTTATTTTATTATTTGATAGATCTTAGTTTACATTATCACTTTGACACAGAGGTCATCAACCAAGCACCCACATGTACACTTGCTTCTGGTTTCATTTTGTAATTTAACTAATAATTCATGTATACATTCATGAAAAACTTAACAAATATCAGTTTTATTTTTAATTTAGTTCTGATGGATTTTTAATTGGATGTGACTGGACCCGAGCTAAATTTAGTCCAGATGGCCAGTTTTGTGTATGTGGATCTCAAGATGGGGCAATATATATTTGGAAAATCTTACATGGAAATGTTGAAAAAGTTTTAAGAGAACATTAGTAAGTTTCTTTTGACTATACTGTTGAGTGCAGAAACCCATTATTAGAAATTTTTGTATTAATAAAAATAAAATAAAATAGATCTGGATCAAAATAGTTACTATCAGCTTCTACTATGCACTGCCAATGATCAGGCAGCTGATGTGCTCCATGGCCCAAGAAAAAAAAAGTCTTGGTCTTCCAATGCAATGAATTCATTGATAGTTTTTTGCACCTCATCTTCAGTCTGAAATTGCTGCTTTGCTAAGCTGTTTTGTAATCAGCATGAAATGCGATAATCGCATGGTAAGTTGGATGTGGTAAAATTTCCCATTGTTGATCATTTACAGTTTGGCAGGCTATGGAACTTCTATGTGCTCTAGCATTGTTGTGCTGTAATATCACTGGTCCATGTTCAGTATAAGGTCACTCTTCATTGATTTTTTTTTTTCTTCCAAACAATTTCACTGAAGAGCATAATTTTTACCAGTAACAGTTTTGCCTTTTTCATAAGAGCTAGTAATACAGCATGGCCCATTCATTCTACAAAATATAACACATTAATTTTTTTTTATTGAATCCAAACTTGTACACTGTTTGTAGGTTTAAATCAGCTGTGTTCACTTGTACAAGAATTAGTAACCTATGAATAATTAATTCTCTTTCAGATAATGGCATCTGTTGAAACTTTTTTGTACATTTGATGAAAAGTAGAAGCATTTAAATTTTATTAATTACTTTTCCATATATTTCCCTTATATGTTTTAATCCTTTAAATTTGTCATATGGTATTTACTCCCATTAATGTATATTTGACATATTAATGTCATTGAAAATTGTCTGAAATAAGCATGTATAAATAATTTTATTTAAAAAATATTTTAATCTTTGTATCATTTTTATAAAAATATGTTAGTCAAATAAAATAAACACATTTTTATTGCTTTCAGTTCTACTGTTATTGCTTGTGCGTGGAGTTGGTGTGGCAACTATCTTTTGAGCTGTGACAAAAATAAAAAAGCTATTCTGTGGACAGAATTTTAAGAAACTTCCATCATTTTTCTTAATGACATTAAATGTAATTATGTAATTGTTATACATTTATATTTGTAAATAATGTGCTGCAAATCATATAGATGTTTTATATACTGTTCTTTTTTTAATATATTCTACATTTGTTTATAAGAATCATTTATTATGGACATTTGCTTAACAATCAAGGTTTTGTTAAATTGTTTTTAAATTGTTTCTCATGTTTTATCATTTTGTTTTGTATTTTAAATCTTCAAATTATGCTTAATCAGTTTGTTTGTTTTATGTTTTTTTTAATACTGTTGATGTGTTAAAAAACATGAAATTGTGGTCACACAATGCAATTTAATTCACAACAAGCTTACACCTGTTGAGGGTCATTCCATAGTTAATAATGTAACATGTAAATTTTGTACAAATGCAGATAACATTTCATTCATAGGTTGAAAAAAAGTAATATATTCTTTTTTTTTTTTTTTTTTTTTTTTTGTTAAGTTAGAAATTGCATAAATTATCTGCTGATAAAACTGTAATGACTAACAAAAGTTTAAATAATATTTATATGGTTATGACTTATGTGCTTTTCGTTATTCTTTTTTAATCATTATTTAAAACATTAGAATTAAAACTAGTAGCATCTTTCATTTTGCTAATATAGGGTCTATCTTAAATTTGCTTTTATTTGAAAACTTTTTCTAAAGTTTCTGTGTTCTCTATTCTTTATCTATAATACTATGCTGGTATGCTAAAGTCTTGTAGATTTATGTGTAAATGCAATACCAGTATGTAATAGAAGTTTTACAAAATAAGATTAAGTAAAAGAAAGAAAGGGAAATGTATTATCTGTCTAGAGTTTTTTAATGGCAATGGTAGCTGTAGGAAAAAGTGAATGAATCAAAGCTTAGTTAATCAAAATTGAAAAAAGCAACCCATATAAACTTTAAAACAATATTTATTTAAATTTAAGAAAAAAAAAATTATTTTTTGCGTTGTGTGCATGTTTTATAGATCTAAAATTAACTTTGTAAAATCTTCAACGTTACTTGTAATATAAGTCTAAAATTGAAAAGGAATATTTTTCAGCTTTCTGTAAATAAAACACCTGTAGCAAAGCTTAGAGAGGTTTCTAAACCTGTACAAATCTGCAAGGAGTCTGCTAAACTCTCCAGACCTGCAAAGTTGATCAATCAGTAAAAGAACAAGGAAATGGATTTTAGCTGCAAATGATTGTTGTGTGTTTCTCGAATTTAAAATCATGTTTTCATTTTATATATTCATCTCCATATTTAGTACTTAAATGCTTTTTTTCTCACCTTATTTTATAAGACGTACTTTTGTTCTTTTTTTGGGTACAATAATATAAATTTCATAATAGTTAAAGAAGCGTAAAAGAAAAAAAATAGCTGTTCTAAGCAGACATTCCAAGAAATAACATACCATTGGAATTAAAGAATTATGCAATGGATTTTCTTTTATTAACATTTTGAGCCCACCACACTGCTGTCCACATTCCTTTTTTGGCTTGAGCATAGAAAGGATGCTTTAAGTTTAATAAAATAGTCTGCTCTATAAAAGCAATTTAACTACAATTCCTTTATCAGTTGTGAAACTTATAGCTTTCTTCAAAGAGGGGCCATTTCAATTCAGTGAATTAATATGATGGCCATGAATGCAAGGAGCTGGGAACCGAAGCTTGTGAGTAAGAATTTGCATAGTAATGATGGAACAGTGGGGTATCTGTATAAGGTATTCAAATTTTCCTGAAACAAGAATGAGAATTTTGGTCACTTTTCTGTCAATAGTCCTCCCTGAATTTATCCTACTTCAGCCAGTATAGGGATGAAAGTACAATTGCAAAGTAATAAAATACATTGCACATAATGCTGGCTTTCAAATATCGAACTACAGATATTGAAATGTTATGTCACATTATCTCTTCAACCATAATGTTTTTTGTAAAATAACTGAAAGCATCAACTTATATAGCTTCTAATATAACCATGGTTTTGAACAAAAAACAAACAAACGACAACAAAAAGAAAAACACAAAGCTATAATTTTTAAAGGGTAGCAAATATTTAATGTAAAAAGGAAAAGTATATATGTTTTCATAAAACAAATAATAAATAAAAATTTTTGATATGAAATGAATTAATAATTTGATAATTACATAATTTTTAAGAACATATGTTGGAATATTACTGCATATATGAATGTATCCATAATCAGTTATATACATTTAGGTATGTTATGGCTATTAATAACATTTTTTTGCAATAAGCAAGTTTTCTTCTGTAGCTCTTTTTCCCATTAATATACAAAATCTTATGTGGTTTCGGTAAAACTCAGCTTTTGCCTTTTGAATAACTACTTAGTCTGAATAACTATTTTAATCCAAAAGTATTTTGCTCAACTAATATATATATATATATATATATATATATATATATATATATATATACCAGAAAGGATTAAATATGGTAAGTTCTGGAAAAGTCTGTTGTTATTGCAAAAAAATTATGATTGTGAATCAATAATAAAATCAAAATTTTTAGTTTTTGATTTACACTATGAATTCTTCTGCTTTTGACAAACTCCTTTTCTTGGCAAAATTTTGATTAAATAATATTTAATCTGCTCACTGTTTCACACTGTATTTGTAGCTACAAAGCTATATTATTTATGTACTACATACAATTAAAATATCCAAATAAAATTACACTAGTTTTTTTACTTTTATTTTTTGGGGGGAGTGCTTGAGGCTTGTAGCATAAGATTAAAGTATTCTTTACATTGTTTCAGATCATATACATTTCAAAGTTAGTAAACTTATTTTTTTAACTGTAAAATTATTTGGATGGAATTTCATAATTACGCACAGGAATAAAGTTTTAATAAAAATGTTTAAATATTCATTAAACATTCCTACATGTACATTTTTTAAAAATAACACTTTAGAATGAAATCGTAACTTCTTTAACTGCTTTCAGTATTTGTTTTGACTATAAATTAATTTTCCAGCTAATTTTTATGGAATGACCCTTCTCTAATCTATTGTTAATGCTTTTTATTCATAATTATGTTATTGTAAATATGTTTAATTGCCTAAATTCTCTAAAATTATACATAGAATTTATGTTTTTGGTCAATTAAATTACTAATTTTGTGTTTAGAATCTCCATATTTAAGTGAGTTCCTATCTACTGCCATTATAAAAAAAGAGAAATTATGTTAACCATCCTTTTTTACCTAGAACAAACTAGTTCTGTTTATTTTCCAATTTATTGTAACTCTCACTTATATGAATCACTGGTTATTCAAATTAATATTTATGAATGAAATATACTTAGAATAAATAAGAAATCATAAAATTTTATTATTGCCATCTGCTGGAATCAGGTGCTATACTAAATCAAATTCTAAGGGTACAAAGATGATTCATTTAAATGACATTTACTCTTATTGTTTTATAAATATACTCTGTTTAACATAAGTTATAAAATTTTAAAATTTTGTTTGCTATTTCCATCAGTAATTAATATTGTACATTTTCAGTGTTCTCTTTAGTGTTGCCAGACATATGATAATTATTGCATTTGTTATTTCATTTACTAGCATGATATATGAAAACAGGTCACTTTGTATCTTAACACATTGAAGCTCAAGTTACACTTGGGCGGTGTAAAATGTTCACATACCTCATGCCTGAGTATTGTATCCTTGAAAAACCTATTTTCAGAATATAACAAATGTTTTTTTTATCTGTAGTCATTACATTCATGCAAAAAGTGATTTGAATATCCTTATAAACAATAGGTTTCAAGTTTCAAGATTGAACTAGTGAATAAACACATGGGTCTAAAAAAAAATTATCACCCACAGCTACCACCATCCTGGACCAAACAGAACATAACAACTGTAATTAAGTTTTTCAGAGTTGAGTAGGTCAACAATAATTACAAAATTATTAAAGTATTGTGAAGAATGCCTATTAAGGGTTACCAGGAACAAAAATCTCAAAGATTGTATCTTTTAGCTTAATTTTTTTACTATTAATGGGACAACTCCTGAATCAAGGAACAGCAAATAAAATCATTTGGGTTATGTGAACAATTCAAGGGACAAATATGAAGATGATAGAGGTGGTCTATAACTTACATCAATTTCTCATGAAAAATAAATTAATAGCCAACGTGTTAGAAATTTAATTAATGGTCTCAAATCGAAACCACACAAGTTGTAAACTTGCAGGGTTTTCTTAATAACATTTTCAAAAGATGCAAAATAATCTCTTTTTCATGAACACTCTAGTACGGTTTAAATAAATGGCCTTTAGGTTTTTTCATATGAATTAATAATTTTTGAAATAGTAAGTTGCTTTTTTACAAAAACTCTCTACAGCAGTTTTATTGCAAATAGTTATTTTTTTTATAAATCCTGAACATAAATGATCAAGAAACCATTTTTATGTTTGAAGATTTTTTTTCATTATATAAATATTTTTTTAACAAACAAATCCATATGAAAAATATGCATAATAAACATATGGATTCAGATATGTATACAAAAATATAACAACTTACCTTAGTTTTAAAAAATTCTACTGTTTAGAAAAAAAAAAATGTTACATCAAAATAGCTAAATTCAGTTGATCGAGATTGTCATAAAACCATTCATGGAAGGTAGGTGCTTCTTCTAACCAAAAATGGCGTCAGTCTGTTGAGTAAGATTTCAGCGATAGAGGGCATCTCTTACTGAAAACAAGGGAAGTATTGCAGTTGTCCAATTAAACTGGCTGTACAAATATGGCTAGTTTGCCCTATGACAATTTGTTTAATATTTATATCACAGAAATAATCAGCTTTAAACTTGCCATATTTATACATACTTTTTAAAAATCACTTATGACTGAAATAACTCTTCTCAAAACCAGATTAAAGAAAAAGAAAAAATATATTAAACATGATTAATTTGGTGCATTGTACGCCTTTCTACACACCATAATAAAAAAAAAAGTCTACTAACACTGAAATATTGAGTATGATAACCTTAGCCTAAAGCATAATTTTGCAGTAATAGTATTGATAAACTTTTAGAAATCTGGCAACACTGTTCCTTTTTAGATCTTCAAAAGTAATTGTATGATCTGTTGCATTAACCAACTTCTCTTTAACATGTTTGCTGCCCAAGTTCACCTTTTTTCTGCATTTTGATATAATTAAAAAATGCTCTCTAGTCCAATTTATTTTTTTTTTTTTTTAAGAGATCAGAATGTCCTCCTTTTTATTAAAAAAATTTTTAGATCAATTTTATGTACATACATAAAATTTGTGTTTAAGTGTTTTACTAGGTTTTAAAGACCATCAATATTTAATTAGAAAGATTCAAAATATTGCAATGAATTATCCGAGGGACTACCAAATACATAAAAGTGTAAAAAAAAAAAAAAAAAAAAGTTTTTACTTGTATATATTTTTTAAATTCTCTGTCAATTTCTGTGCCTGTAGTATGATTTAAAATTGATATAAGAGCAAACTCTATGAAGTTCCTCCATCGTAGTATGGGCAGTGGATATGTTAAATTTGGTCTTTCATTTTTAAAGATTAAAAATAAATGATACCTAAAATTTATGTTAACTTTTATGGTTTTTGTTTGAACTTAAGCATTTATATCATGTGAAACTGGAGTAAAATTTTGAATTATGAATAAATATTTTTTTACCCAACATACTGAGCATTTCAGCTATTTTGGAATACATTAAGCATGTTCTTTCAAAATGCAGTCAAGTTCTGCTAGAAAAACAAATAAAACAAAAATTCCTAATATAATGAAATGTTTAGAATTCCCCTACAGAAATCAAATGTAACTACATTTTACTTAAATTTTGTTTTAGTAAATAAATTTTCACTGTTCTTTGGAGTTAGTTCTAATGGAACTTGACTGTACAATCACACTACTTATGAGGAATTCCACATAATTGGTCTTTCCTAGAATTTTTTCAGTAGTTAGAAAATAATTTTGGTAGGAGATTGCAAGCAAAGTATGGTTTTATAAAAACTTTGGATGTATTATTATCAGGATACTGCATATAACTTCTTCAACAGACTCTGATGGTATGAATAATAAATAAATACAGTTCAAGTCAGTATGCAATAATACTACTTATTTATACCTTTTTTATTCTCCTATTTTACACCTTAGTATTTTAATCATAAACTTTGTTTAATTATTTGTTTGTAGTCAGCAGAAACTTATGTCTTACTGTAGAATTTCTAAAAACCATTACTTAGAACATAAATTATTAAATGGCTGATTATTTAAAAACAAATATTCTAGATCAAAGGAAACAATAAATTATGTAAATAATAAACTATTTTAATTTTATTGAAGTAAAATTTATGAAATAACAGATCTATGACACATAAAAATGTAATAGCAATTATTTAAAAATAACATGTTAAGTATGAAAAAAATAGTGGCTTTTTTACACTTAAAAAAATTTATTAAAGAACTTTATGAAACATCACATTATCCATATGGTTTTATACAGGTAACTAATTTCTAAGTATTATTTTAAAATATGAATAAGTCCATTTAAATATTATATCAACTTTAAATAATTATTACATCTTAATATGTACTCAGAGTCAAACCAAATAACTACTCTAAAATTACACATGGCTGTTCAAAGTTGTCAGTTAACCCTTTGTGACTCAACAACTCTGATTTGAAAAATATTTACTCATATGTTAGAATACATCATTTTAAACATGTGTATATACAACCCTTGGACAAAGTTTCTGATCATTACGCCAACACTACCATTTTTTGTAAGAAAGGATTATTTATTCTCACTGTATAAAAATTAAACGATTATTAGCAATAATACATTTGTATTATATATAATGCACAATAATATGCAATAAAGAAAAATCACTATACATCAATTTATAAACAGAAAAATGGTGATTGAATTTTAAACACACAAGAAAAAAATATCCAATCACGCTTTGATTTGGAAAAAAATAACCGATCACTGTAATCAATATTTAGTAAATCCATCTTTAGCTCAGATGACAGCTGAAATTCTTCGTGGAATGGACTCAATAAGCTGTTCACACTTATTGGGAGCAATTTTGCAAGGGCATTCCCTTATAGCTTTACGTTGTTCTATAACATTTGTGATCCTTCGAAAATCGATTTTTCTTTTTAATATATTCCACAGATTTTCGATGGGATTAAGATCCAAATTATTGGGCAGCCAAGTCATGGTTTTAATTGGATTATTACCTGCATTTTGTAGAAATTTCTTCACTGATTTGGTGCAATGTGGAGCGGCGTTGTCATCTTGAAATAAGAAGTCATTTTGATCCCCGAACCATTGATCGATGCTGGGAAGCAAACAATTCTCTAAAATGTCAATGTAAACTTCAGAGTTTAGTGTACGTAACTTAATACACAACTTACCGACGCCTTGTGATGTCATACAACTCCAAACTGTAAATGCAGGTGAAAATTTAGTCCTCATATTGACACACTTATCACTGAACTTTTCACCAACTCTCCTCCAAACAAATATTCCACAGTCATCACCTGTTCCAAGAGATATGCAAGATTCATCGCTAAAAATAACTTTATTCCATTTATCAAGTGATCAGTGTACATGTTTTTAACACCATTGCAAGCGCTCTTTTCTATGCTTCTTTGTCAAGTAAGGTTTCGTTTTTGCTTTACAGAATTTAAATTCTGCTGCATTTAGACGATTACGTACAGTGCGGTCACATACCTTTACCTTATACTTAGACCATTCGGAATTGAGTTGTTTTGAGGTTGCTCTCTGCTTTCTTTTTGCTATTTTCACATGTTTTCTGTCCTCCCTAGGCATCCTCCTTCATGGACGTCCACTTCGAGGTAAATTTTCAACGCTGTTAGTCAACTGATATTTTTACAAAATATCGCATATCATACTTTGAGTACAATTTAATAAAGTAGCCACTTTCCTTTGTGAATTTTCCTGTTGAAACAATTTAATCATGAGGATTTTTAAATTGCTAGACAGGTTTTTCACATGAGCCATTGCCCAGCACTTCCAAGCTGTATTTGATCTCGTAGCTGCAAGATTTCTTCTTTTAAATAGGATTCAGATATTGTACGAATGTGGAGGCACTCTTATCTGTCTTTAATATGCAAATTTCAAACCTGTTTCCTCAGTGATCGATTACTTTTTTCCAACTTTCGTCTTGATCGGATATTTTTTTCTCACGAGGAGACTTTTTCGCCTGCAGTATAATTGTAAATTATATGATTGTTATATTGAATTCACTTTTCATTTACATTTTAATACATGTTCTTTTATTTGGCATATTGTAAAACACCCCTATGCTCATAAATCGCGAAATATATGCTTCGAAATGCAAAAATCATAAACTTGATAACACTGATCAGAAACTTTTTGCCAAGGGTTGTATATATATATATACAACGATGATGGTGATTTATCGATACGTGATTCCTATCGAAAATAGCTTTGCGGTGAGGATATTCACAGACTTCATTTGACGGCTTTCGGGTTAGTTTGTGGTTTTCATTTCTTTCAATTTCTATTTGTTTGGTCTCGGCAAGTGAGGGGGAATGTTGTGCACGTAAAACATGTTTAACCCCGCAGTACAAGTCATAAGCCTTGACCACTTGTCTTCATGTTTAGTTTTTTCTTAGTTACTCTTGGTTTTGTTAATTATTGTTTTAGTTACAGTTAGTTAGATGTTTTATCGTGTAATAAATTATGTGAATTTGGATTTTTCAATATATATATATATATATATATATATATATATATATACTAATATATATACATTAGGGTGGAACTAAAAAACGAAGTTTCGAATTTCATATTCTAATAGTGATTATTTTTTTCCTTTTTAACTCCATAAAAAGAAAATATTTTTCTTTTAATTTTAAAATGATATTTTCCGGTTCCTCAAAGCGCCTGATTTTCCATAAAAAAATGAAAAAAAGCCAATAATTGCATGAAAAGTTTTTTAAGCTTATTGTTAAATTTATATTTTGCAAAATTAAATTAATTAAGTGTTAATGTCCTGCAATAAAGAGATTAATTTAGTTTGAGTGCCTTAGAAAAGCTATCCCCACTTTATTTGACTTTTGTAGAAGCCAGCGTCGTGGGCGTCGGTTTTCATTGTCTTTGATATATTTGGCTGCGACACATAACAAGTTATTCCGATTTAACGGGTGTTAACAGTTTCTTTAATTATTTTTCGATAAACATTCGGTGTCAAAAGTGACAAAGTCTGTTAACGTACCTAAATCTAGATAATTGTTGAAGTGTCCTGTATTTCGTGAACCAAAACAATTAACATTAGACTGTCATCTTTGACGAACATATGAAGAAGTTATGAAACATTATTTTTGGGTTCAATTTAACTTAAAATCTGACAGCTGGAATCTGGTACACACTATTTCTAAAATATCTAAAGCTGTTGATGATACAATTAAAAGTGTATTGCTGAGACTAGCGCGAGAAATGTCAAAATTTGAAGAAAAATATTAAGATTAGAAAGAATAATCCCACATCCAATATAAAATTGCAAAATGTTAGGTAATCCTGTAAGAAACATTCCTTTGTGCAAAAGCACTAAATATTATCGTGTATCAGAACAAGAACGTCACTTTCTCAAAGACCAAAGAGAGATGGGGTGGTGACAATAGGATCAATAGATATAAAAACTACAAAAAATGTGTAGCAAGACTGGAAATGGAAATATCAAGGAAAAAAATTATTTTAAAACAAAAAAATGATGTTTTGATTGAATGATCGTCAAGTGTAAAAAACAGTTCGGAAGGAAATAGTTCAATCGGTTGTTTTTCTAAACCTGAATTTAATAATCAACACGGTGAAAGAACCGGAGTATTAGACAGAACTGCAAATATTATTGCAAATGGCAACTTAGAAGATATGGGTATTTCTGATAATAATAAAGAAAAGGTAACTGAAAGAAGGACTTGAAGACGACAAAGAGAAAAGAAAAGGAAGAATTTGAAAGAACAGGAAAGACGAAATTAGTTAATTTTAGAAGGTTAGTATTTTTATGGCAGAAAGGATAACGCTATGATAACTGAAGCAGAGGGAAAAAAAGTATAAAGAATCATTAAAGACGAACATCTGGTCTCAGTTCAAAAACCAGGATAAAAATATATTGGTCATATTTCATTGACATCTTCTTCTTATATTAATATAGACACTGCAATTTTGGTGTATTTTCAAAATAATAATACAGACATTTCAAGTTTGAGAGTTATTAGGTGAAACAGAAACGCCTTTAATGCAGGATGGAAATCTGGAGTTGTTAAAGCATCGGAAGCAATACCCTAAAAACTTTATAATGGATAATTTGATTATTACATGCAAATGAACTTTTTTCTTAGATACTTATTTCAACATCTTGCTGAAAAACTACGGGTACAAAAGGATTTTCTGGACCAGTAGGAAAGCGACTTGAAAAAATGCGAACATATTGAAATTATAGACTATAAAAACATTGATCCTATCCTGACGGTCTGATCGGATGAAGAACTTAAAAAAAGTACAAACAGGGGATACACCTGAATTTTAGATTTTCCTTGTCATACTCAAACAGTGGAAACGTGTGTCAAAATTGTCCCGCGAGCTGCGTCAACCGTCTTTAAATATTAAGCAAAAGACGGCTTAATCTTGGGAAAGTTGAATTCCCACAATGTAATGACAAAGTTTGCCTAAAAAGACAGTAGGTTGAATATCCAATTTAATTAATTCATAACAAAGGAAGGTAATGAGGGTGGAAGTCGATATTTAACCACCTCCTCGTGGTGACTTCTGGATAGTATTTGCTAAATAAAAGTAGATATGAGCTAACAGCTACGTTGTTTACTTTCAGTTACTTTATACTAAAATTTCAAAACTTTGACCTCCTTGAGGAACCGGAAAACAACTTAATTTAAAAAAACCTTTTCAGCCAAAAGTTTAGACATCCAAAAAGGAAAAAAGTTTTCACTATTACACATTAAAATAAAAAAGTTTTTTTTTTACCCTATACTTAAGTTCCACCCTAATATACATATATATATATATATATACTAATATATATATACATATATATATATATATATACTAATATATATATATATATATATATATATATATATATATATATATATAACCATTAATTGAACATAACCTTCCACCGTCAATTATTATGAATTAAAGCTGTAAGTATTAAAAAAAAAAAAAAAAAAATTATTATAAGAATTATTATGGAAGAAAAAAGAAAAAAGTGGACACCGACAAAAATTGAAAAGCTTATACATTGAATTACGTTATCAAGGGCACAGAATTCAATGATATAAGCAAAATGGTTGTTTTCTGTGGGAAAAATAAGCTAAAGCTAAAAATTATTTTCCCCTGTGCCCGAACAACCACTGAAATCAAGTGAATTGATTAAAAATGAAAGCAGAATAGAAACAAATAATATGAAATGGAAGAATCAATAAAACGTATTTAAATATTTATAGGATATAAAATATAAATAATAAACACCATACCGATTAATATTTCAGTATTTTACAAAAATCCATGCGCACATGTCTACCAGTATATCAAAAAGATTAAGGTGAATAAAACAGTTAAGAAATCACAGTAAATGATACCAAAGGATGCAGTTAATGCATTTTGAAATAAAATTTGAAATACCTTGTAAAACACATTTAATCTAATATAAAATAAATAGATATTAATTACATTATTTAAAATGCACTATTAAATTAATTAATAACAGTTTAACAATATCGTCAAAATTTAGCTAAAAATACCCCCTGGTGTATAAATTATAACTGAAATGGAGCTAGAAAAATTAAAAACTAGAGCTATCTTAAAGAGACAAATTTGGTGCTGCCATCTATTATTACTTATATTAAACATCTATCGCAAGATAAATATTTGTAAGCATTTGAATGTAAATAACTGTTTAAACAGCAAAACCAAACATATCCTTATATATAGAGAATTATAAACCTAATATAAACCACACAATGTATTTAAAAACTATTGTTAATAAAATTTAAAAGCATACAATATATTCTATTAGCTAACTTATTTAAACTAAACTAAGAATTTAAATAATTCTAGAACATTGATAATATATAGCATATAGCTATATGCTATAAAACAAAATAAATTCAGTAATAATTAATATAAATAATTATTAAAAATAATATAAAAATTATTTTTTAATGAATTATATATAAGATATTTATAAAATGAACAGGAAATAAAAAAACATGTGGAAGTATATAGAAGGTTAAATGATACTTAAATTCTCATTACTTAAAAAGCACAAATATAGAATGTGGATTATTTTCAGACATCCATAAAAATCCATAAAGTATGAATGTGGGACATTCAAAATCATTAAACCGATAATAAATATTAAAAAGAATAGAGGAATAATAATAAAAATAATTACCCAATTTTTATGCATACAGTATAACTATATTTATATTAAACATACTTATATGTATATTATTCACTATAAGAATGGCATACTATTAGTAATTAATATGATATTGTCCTTAGTAAATTAAAATTTAATAACAAATAATTGTAATTTAGATTAATCAATAATTAAGCTAATTATAATATTAATGAAATTCTCCAATTACATATAAAATATCAAATCAACATCCATATAAAATACGTAACAAAATTATAGTAATAATACAAGAGCCCCCATTTTTTTTTTTTTTAAATAATTAACCATTGCGTATTATCCAGACAATACCACCCTCCTCCGTACTCTAACATCTACCCACCCAACCAACCTATAATATTTTTTTATATTATTTTACAATTTTTAATTTTTTATAGATATTTTTTTTTTTTTTTTATAATTTTTTTGTAATTTTGTTTACGCATGTGTTAATATGTTTTTATAGATCATGTAAGAAAAGTACTAATTGTATATTAATGAATATATGAATTTTTTTGGAAAACCATGATTTAATGCATCATAAATTAGTTTTTTAATATTATTGTTAATTAGAGGAGAAGAACATAAACATTTTATTCTATATAAATGATTAAGTATTATATTACGAAATACAGAATGATGTAGACAAGATTTAAAATTTGTAAATGTATTAACTGTGAATTTAAATTCTTTACGTTTGTCATATAAATCTGTGATTGTTTTATTGTCTTTTATTGTAATTTTAAGATCTAAGAAGTTAATTGTATTGTTAGATAAAAGGTTTTCCGTTAATTCCAAATTAGTGGGATAATCAACTGGAAATCGAGTAATTGCAGATTGATCAGTATCAATTAAAATGATGTCATCAATATAACGATATAAATGTAGATTATTATTAGTAAAATTATGTTCATAATGAGATAAGTATAAGTCTGAGAGTAAACTGGAAGTACAACCGCCTTGTGGTATACCGACATGCTGTAAATATAAAGTATTATCTTGCAATATATAATTATTATAGATAATGAAGTTAGTTAAAGATATAAAATATGCAATATCTATATTAGATGGTAATTCCAGTTTTTTATAATACTTTTTAAATAATGCATTTATAATTTTATGTAAATCTAATAGGTCTATATTATTAAAAAGATCTTTGAAGTCATATGTCGTTATATTACAAACAGAATGAAGATTTTTTAAAATATTAACAAGTTGATAGCTATTTTTTATACAATGTGTATTATCATTGTTTGTAGTAAGTACATATAATTGATTAAGAATTTTTAAGAGAAGTGTATTGGCTTTATTATTATATGTATTGCAACCAATAGTAACAGTCCTAAATTTAATAGGAGTTTTATGAAATTTGGGAATAAGAACTAAATATGGATAATTAAAATTAGTAGATAAAATATTTAATAGTTTATAATAACTTCGAATTTTACGATTATTTACAATTACATTTTCATTAGTTTTTTGAAATGACTTATTAGAAGAAATAGAATTTGTAAGAAGTTGGTGATAATATGATTTACATATAATAGCATAATTGTTAGGAGATTTGTCTACATATGTAATAACGAAGTTTTTTTGTAATTTAGTAATTTGTTGGAAATAATGCTTTGTATTAATAGAAACCAAATCAGCAATATTATTTTTTAAAGCCATAGTTAATTTTTCAATTACTAATATCTTCCATTGATTAAAATATTCAATAGGCTTATTATAAGAGATAGAAATTTTATAAATAAAAATATCAATATCATATGTAAACTGTTTGATAATAGATTTAACATTAAATTTAGATGGAAGTCTATATTTAGTACCATAACCCATTAGTTGTTTCAATTTAAAATCATGAACAATATCAAGATTTCCAGTGATTATATGTCCATGATCATTGTTTATGTATTTTTTTAGAGTGGGGTCTTTGCAGTTACACGGAAAATTACTTGCAACAGATGTATTTTTTGAAAATGTAATATATATATATATATATATATATATATATATATATATATATATATATATATACACATATATATATACTAATATATATATATATATATATATATATATATCATCATCATCATCATCAACCGTTTTCAATCCACTGCTGGATGTAGGTCTCCCCCAGATTTTTCCAATGTTTCCTGTCTAGTGCTTTAGTCATCCAATTTACACCGGCTACTTTCCTGATTTCATCACTCCATCTTACTTGAGGTCATCTTCTTGGCCGTTTTACATCTCTGGGATACCACTGTAGGGTGTTTGTGCTCCATCTATTGTCTTGTCTTCTTACGATGTGCCCAGCCCATTTCCATTTTAGCCGTTTAATTCTTTCAATGATGTCAAAAACTTTCATGTGACTTCTTATCCAGGTTATTCTTTTTCTGTCTCTTCTAGTTATACCTAGCATACATCTTTCCATACTTCTCTGTGTTGTTTGTAATCTTTGTACCATCCGTTTTGTTAGCGTCCATGTTTCTGCTCCATAAGTTAGGACAGGCAAAACACATTGGTTAAATACCTTTCTTTTCAAACACAGGGGCATGCTACTCTTCAGAATAATATTGTTCTTCCCAAAAGCACTCCATCCATTTCTTATTCTTCTATTGATTTCATTCATGATACTATTATCAGATGATATTTCTTGCCCAAGGTACACATAACTTTGCACTTCTTTAAATTCAGTGTTGTTGTAGACGATTTTCTTTTTTGATGCAAATGAATTGAACATCACCTTAGTCTTTTCCAAGTTTATTTTTAATCCCACATTAATGCTAGCTTCTGCCAAATCTTTTAGCATATTTTCCAATTCTTCAGGACTGTTACTGAAAATTAAAATGTCGTCAGCGAATCGGAGATGATTTAAATATTCTCCATTTATTCTAATCCCTTTGTTTTCCCAATCCAGCTTCTTGAAAATATTTTCTAAGACAGCAGTAAAAAGCTTAGGCGAAATGGTGTCTCCTTATCTTACCCCTCTTCCAAGCTTGATCTTTGCTTTTCCTTTGTCCAAGCGGATGGTTGCTGTTGCTTTCTTGTAAATCTTCTTTATAATATTGATGTAAGGTTTGTCTATACCAATGT